>JAODKM010000035.1:8358266-8372228 GCA_026780845.1 Petrocephalus sullivani | reverse complement strand
ACCTAGAGACACTATTGCTCAGTCTTGTCATATTGATGACCTTGGGGAATTTAAAGACTAATGCCAATATTGACCTTTGTGTGCATTAAAAAGCTTAATCTGCCTCAGTACACTGATTCATTGTGAACTTGTCCTACAATTAAGACCACAGTTGAGCCTCTGGGTCTGGGCATTGAACCCCCTCCCTGTCCTCCTGCTGCATAATTGTGTTTCGCTTTATATTAAAACTGTCGACGGACACAGAGCAGGTTCTAATGTAACTGCGTAGGACTTGCTGACTTGTCTGAGGGAAACACGGTACACTGGACCTTGCAAACAAGGTCAGCATTATACTGTGAGCATGGATATGGGTATAATATTATTATGGCCTATTATTGACCAATGCTGAATTCTATTGGGAAAAAAATCTTTTATTTATTGACCAGATAGATAAGTGAAGTGAAAAAAACACGCAATTCCAGCCACTGTTGGCATTTAATTAACGTGTCATTTTAGATCATTGAGCTAATTATCATATTAGGTGAATAACTACCAAAAACCCCTTTGTTTATGAAAATGGGCATTTTAAGCAAGTCTCCGTCATTTGCATATAGACATTTCAGTTGTCCCTCTTTATTGATATCATAGTTTTGCAGTCCAACTCCAGTTACAGTTGTAATATAATAAATACACATTCCTATTAAGTAATGTAACATGATGTGAATTCATCTGATCGCCTCGCATGCCATTTCTATTTAAAATTTAAATTGTCCTTGTCCTAGACCCCATGTCAACAATATTCTTAAAGATTGATGAAAACTGCAATTAAAATATTTCAAGTGGTATTTAATAAATGTTACCTCTCATCGACCATCCAAGAAACACTTTTTTTTTTTTAAATCGTTATCTTGCTCCAGAAACCATTTTAAATGAACTGCAGATGTCAGCAGATGGGTTTCATAACAAGAACTTAGGGCTTAGGAACTGTTTTCGGAATTCTACCCAGAACTTGCGGTTACACTTAAATTCAAAACACCTGTAATATAAGTGGGGATAATAGACATAAGGTAGAATTACATTACAAGATAAATAGCAGGCAGGTTTGTCTGCCTTTCACTGCAGCACATACAGTGATGAGTCAAAACACTATGACCACCCAGTATGACGTGCATAACTATCTTGTTTAAAATAGCACGTCAAGGTCTGCGATATGTTGGATGGTAAGCCAACGTAGGTACTCATAGTCAACGTGTTGAATGCAAAAGAAATGGACAGGGCTACAGATCCGAGCGACAGATTTTTATGGCCAGATAGCTGGTTCATCGCATCTCCGAGATGGCAAGGCTGGCGTGGTGCTCACTGACATCCACGGTGAGTACCTACTGAGAGTGGTCGGGAGGGGGAATAAAACCCCGATCTGCTACGAGGGTGTTAGGCAGGCAAGACTCGTCGGTGTGAGATGTGAGCGTCTGGTACAAACCAACAGCAGGACTACTGTGGCACAAATCACAGATAATTTTAATGACGATCACTGGGGTAATGTGTCATGGCACCGTGCACCCAGCTCGGTTTTGTAAGGTGTTACGTAGCTGCGGATCAGACTTATCGGTCCACCGCGTCCCGCAGATGCAGATCCGGCTGTCCGCATGATGCAACAGAAAATGGTCCAATCTTCCATTGCTCTAAGATCCAGTTATGATGCCTATGCGCCCTTTGTAGGTGCTCTGGAGGGTGGACAGGGATTATTATGGGTATGCTCTGACTGGCCTGCAGCCATGTTTATCAGTATATAACATAAGTAATGAAGCAGACTTTACGATAAGAGGTATTATAGGAAAGCATGCATTTCTGATGATGTAGTGACCTCAAGGAAAGATTTAAATTGTGAAAATTAGTGTAGCCAGGAAAGCTATTCCAGCAGAGTGTGCTAGCTGGCTAACCCTGCCATTAACGGAATCCTGGCGCTCGATGAGGTTCCTCATTGTGTGATTGCTTAGCATAGTCCGTTATGTAAGGCCAATGATTTTGTGAGCCCTTAGTTTGCACTAAAAATATGAAGCAATTTCCCTGGGCCAAGACTAAAACAGCTTTGTATTACCGGAAAGTTTTCAAGTCTAGGAAACTTTATTAGGGTGTCAGGGTGGCTCAGTGAGTCGTATACCTGCGGGGGATAGGGGAATTCAATCATTTACTGCTAGTTAACTCCCACAATCCAAAAAGATACCGGCACATGACCTGGTGTCTTTAAATCCATTTTGTCTGTATTGTGTGTGCTCTGTGATGGACTGGCATCTTGTCCTGAATGTTCCACTGTCGTCTGTGGCTTGTTCCAAGCGCAACCTGACCATATACTGGATAAGTACGTATGTGGAAAGATATGTTAGTCTATGACTAATATACTTATTACTTATATTTAATTTTATTGTTGCAGGAGGGGGGTCCTTGACCTCGCTGGGGGGGCTCTGGCCCGTCTGCCCCCGTGTGCAGCTAGGCTTCCAATTAATGCCCATGTACAAGTGTCAGCAGTGTTGGAGCAGGAGCTACACAACAACTTCTAACAAAGCAAGAACCCAATAGGACTATTTAAGGACCAGAAGTGCAACATTAACAACATAGCAACATAAAGAGGCATCAGGCTAGTAGAGGGATTCATGGAACACAATGAGAACGACATGCAGATGGTGCATGTTTTTGCTCCCTGGTAGGGAGCTTGGAGGGAGCAAAAACATGGACCGTCTGTGGATCACTAAGGACCGGGTTGGGAAACATTGATCTACATGACTGTGAAGTTTAGCTATTTACATTGCCAGCTGTATCTAACCAATTCCTCTGTCTACAGCTGCACACCAGCCCCTCCCCCACCAGGGATGCTGAAGTTGATGGATGGGCAGCTTAATCTGGCCTGACCTTCTAACCATCCAATTTAATGTTTTGCTTCAGGGATGAAGTTGCTCATTTGGCCTTGCTCAGCAATATGATATGGATTACTGAAGCATAACCATTTTCACTCCAACTTTTGTCTAATATATCCTGATTCTTGTTTTATGTTTTTTTTTTATATAGTCCAAAGATATGTGGTTATTGGATACCTGTGTAGGATAGACTCTTTAAAAGAGTAATTTGAGCTTTACTGAAAATAGTAAAAAACAAACAAAAAAGTTAAAAGACTGTGGAATTTTATTTTTAGCCAAATGTTTGCCAGTTGCAATATGGCAGTAAGCGTGTTCATTGAATTGTTCTGGTATCATTTGGAAATAAATCATTATATCCATCCATCCATCCATCCATTCCATCCATCCATCCACCCATCAATCCATCATTCATCCATCCATCTATCCATCCATCCACCCATCATCCATCCATCCATCCATTTTCATACTACATACCATATCTTTTACAATCTTTTTCCATCTTTCATATCCAGTTATCCAGTAGAGGTTTACATTTAGTTTCGAGCATACCCTAGAAAATGCAGGGTGCTGGACACTCTAAACAGAATATCAGCCCACTGCAGGGGACACAGTAACATGAACAATCAAATATTTAGGCAATGTATTAACAGCAGTTCTTATTAATATCAAACATTATATATGTTCATAATTGATCATAATTCAATTTTAAAAATCACCTACATGGCTGAAATACAATGGCACACTCCAAATAGTATGTGTTAGTTCTCAGTCTTGATACTGATATACTGATTTTTGAGTTAATTAAAGTGCTTAATTGATCAGATTGCTCACGAAACCTGCGCACATCTTGGTCCTCCACAAGCAGGGTTGAAGACCACAGATTTTCTCAACAAATCAGTTAATTTTCAGTTTACAAAGGTTATGTGAATAAAAACTGGTAGAGACATGCAGTATGTCCACAAGGGGCTTATAAAGTAAAATAAAATCGACTGTACTGCCAAGAAGCTGGATCACAATATATTACAATAGTAAGTGGTCTCCCCATAAAGTCTTCGCTCACTCTCTCAAAAAAAGACCATATTTTATAATATCCAGTGATAGCTGGTGAGGTCTGTAGTATTAATGTTAATAACTTCCTTATGTTCTTATTATAGGAATGATGATTCTAAACAGTCTTTTTTGTTTCCTTGAACAGACCATAATGAGCAGTTGCTGGTACAACCTGCCAGCCATCGATTCTCTATAACAGCTTACCCAGAGTCATGAGCGACACCGGGAATGAGCTCATCTGCCCTGAATGTTTTTAGCGACGTCCCAGTTTGTTTTTTACAGTCAGTTTTACAATCACTGCTACTGTGTTATAATATATGAGCGTTCCTGGACCAAGCCCAGTTCACTGGAACTCCATCCTCTCACTCTGACCAATCTTGGAGTTGATCCCATGCAGAACAGGCCACATGTTCCTGGATGAGACCCAGCAGCCCAGCAGACGTAAGACCACAGTGCTACGGACTTAGACACCATCCTGACAACACAACAAATACATCTATCTACGTGATTTAAAATACCTATATGAGATCTTTAATAAGATTTAGAATATCCTGCACAGATCAATTCAGTTTGCCTAATTCAGTTTCACACCGTAAAACACAGATCATCAGTTGGGTAAAAGTTTCTCACAACAATGCAAGCCTCACAGTAAGTCAAGTTCATGTTCCCTAAAATTGCATAAAGAGAAACCCTATACTTCAATGCATATATCAATCAATCCATTTTTAATAACTGCCTACCATACTGTATATGATCACTAACAGATTGCTTTACATGCAGTCTACGTCAGTTTTCATCCACAGAGGTCTACAGGACGGCTTTATGTGAACTGGGTCTCAGATGTCCTCAATTATAAGGCAGAAATGATACTGTTGAGTGTGCAGATTGCAAATCAGTCACTAGGTTTTTGAATGACTTTGACAAACTGAGTTAGAGCGGTTTTGAGCATTTAAGAAAATCAAATGCACGAACAATTATAAGTTATTTGTTTTTTCTAATTAGATTTAATTCTTGTTATGATGGTACTATTATATTTAAAGGTGATTCAGATCCATTTATTTCCATTTTCCGTGAATAAACATTTGGCTCTTTCCCTTGTCGGTCCTACAGCCTCAAAGGTGAGTGAAATTCTTGAGTGAGTGAAGGTCTTTGTCTATTTTCACAATCTCTGGGAAATGAGCCAGCATTTTCCGTATTTTATAGGTAGAAAATAGAGGCAGATGACTGATGTATTATTCATTGACTGAAAATCAGTTGAAGGCCTTGAGAGCATCAAGGTAAAGTCCAGTTCTTTAGATCTCGGAATAGTAACTTTGGATAGGATTTACAAATGTCACACCATGGAAAGTATGACACAGTGTGTCACGTGCACTGAAATATAACTGGTTATCATTGTCTTGTTAGAGTTTTACATTTAGTAAGTCTTTCAATATCTTATACTCAGTGACCTGCGGTGAGGTTTGTGGCAGGTGAGGCACTGGCTCATTCAGAACAAAAATAAATAATAATGCAGCTGCTGTAGCGAACTTAATTTTTTTATTTTTAGCCAGCATACCGGCAATAATAATCCCATGAGCTCACGCGCGCCCCCTTCAGTGAGGCAGAGGTACTGGCTGCCTCACCTCCTGCTTTTTCGCTGCGGTTTTGCACCAGATCAGCAAGACTAACTTCGTCACACACATACGCGAAATACATGAGCTATTCTATGGAAAGTGAGGACTTATAATATAGGTGCGTGCAAACATTAGATTGGTGACATACAGTGAGGAAGCAGAAGGCGCGCGCTCGGTGCGGGCAGTGAGGGAGCGCGCGCTGGGAGATGAGGCTCCTCTATCTGAGCGGGAAATACGCAGATTCAGCGATTTTGATTTTTAAATTGATTGAAATTATAGGAATCATACACAATTTACATTTACAGCACAGAGCAGTAGACAAGTGTTCATTTTATTTTATTATTATGTTTTTACTTTTCGGAATAACAGGTGAGGCTCTGCCCCCTGCTTCCCCTGACGTGTACGTTATAGTACAATAACTGCTTACTAGCCTACTTAAATAGTGCTACTTAAATGCCAATATTATTGGAATAATTAATAATAATTTTCTTAAATGTACTATTTTCATTCTAACCAACCCTACAGAATTATATAATTATTCCTTGCTCTTTCTACAGAATACGCAAATAATCCAAATATTCGTTTGTCAAACGACATCTGCTGGTCGCGACAGTTCAAAATATTTTCAAATAGCATACCTTGGAATATACCTGAACCTTTAACTACATAAACGTTGTTACAGCAAACAATTACAAAATATGAACGGAATGGCCATTCGCGAATTGAGGATATTTTTTCTGAAACTCATCATTTTAGTGATCATCTTAAATTTTTTATAATCTCACCAAATGCAATGGGGCTGATCATGCTGCATTTATAATCGCATGACTGTGACACCACCAAAGCCTGCGAAATATAATCATAATAAAAAAATTGTTGATAGAAACAACAGCATCACTTCTACCAGTCCCGCTGAATAGAGCTTTTTAATTATTTTAAGATGCCCAGCACAACATGGTTGGGACGCTGTGTGCCAATCGGGTCCAGGACATCGAATACTCATGATGACATTAACAGGTTAGGACGCTACCCGCGATCCCTAGAGAACTCAAGGCTGAAAGCCAATCTGCTGTCGTATTTACCTTCAGTGTAACCTGATCGACCCGACGCGTAACTATGAAAGGCGAACATTATGCACGCGAGTCTTTCAGGAGACGCGTGAAGTCATTCCCTCGATCGTTGGACTTCTTAAGTCACGGTGATGCTGAAACACAAGGTGGCGCTGCCTGTATAGCTACGGTTTCTATTGAGCCATTATCTATGCGCTCCAATTATAGCTTTTTCTTTGTATTACTTTGCCTTCATCACTTGTTGATATTTGTCTGCAATGCATTTGCTTTGCAAACAGCAACACAATGTGTGAAGTTGGTAATATAGAAATTTACTTAATATGGAAAAATATTGTAATATATCAAACACTTTCTTGGGAATTATATATTACGCTGAAAATTCAAAGCCACTTAACGTTAATATGTGCCTATTATTGTCTAAGAACTTCGATCTCCTTGAAAGATGGAGCCTATTGAACCCTCATATGCTGAACTTAAGCTTTACCAGAGCAAACTAAATGAATTACATTTAATAATTGTTAACTTTGTCATTTCTTTTGAAAAATATGTTGCGCAGATAATTTTTACACTGGGGTGCAAAAAAACTTTTCTGCATTTGCAGTTGATTTGCGAGCAGGTATTTGTCGGAAAGGGTTAAAGGACTTTCTGGGGTTTTTTGCCTCTTATTAAAGATCAATGGGGGGAGATGTATTTGCATGCGCGCGCCGCCTGTGCCAATGGAGTCGCGCGGAAGGCAGGGCCGGCGGGTGGAGCCGCGGCGCGAGCCCAATCCGCGCGCCAGCCTCCGCTTAGTCAACAACAAAAGCGCTGAAGATCGCTGCAAAGTGCACACTTGGCTTCCCATCTACGGCCGCTTGTTTTTACCTTTTATTTACACCTCTTTTATTTTGTGGTAAAATAAAAACGCTGCCCACAGTATCCTGCACATCGAATCCGCATCCGATTATTTTCCCCCAATTTAAACAGCAAAATTTAATTTTTATTGGCAACATTTGGTTTGGATTTCACAAAAGGGCGCTGCTGGACTATAGCACACTGTTCCTGACGGTGAGTGTTAAAATAGATCTTACTATTGTTTGCACTTGCCCGTCAAGTATTAATAACATGTGATGAGGTGCTAATTGCAATTGCTTTAGCTGTGGATGTATCGATCACTGCAGAATTGTGTGATAGTCGGGATCCCGAAGACTGTTTCTGTAGTCTGTGAGGAGGACAATTTCTTACGCAAAGCAGCAACGGAATACAAAATTATTGAAATGTGCTTTTACGCGATTGTACAGAAATCGAGACTGGGGTCCAGGCGCCTTGGTGTTTGTGTGTTTGATCCATGGAAATTATGTTACCGGTGTTTTTGGAACATCTACATCAAAACAAATAATTTTCTGAAATGTCCCGTCAGTATTTTGACGGACAGAACCATTGCCACCACGCTGTTTATCAGCTTGTACAGACATGCAAACCATTATTTCTGTTTTTTTATTTGATTGCAACAGTTTCTATACTGTACTCAGCAGAGGCAAAGGTGCATAATTATGCACCGGGAGGTACATTTCAAAAACGCGCCCTGTGTTTTAATACGCTTAGTGTCTGCAATAGACTTCATCCACTCAGGTACATTACCTACTTACTCAGGTCGTCCGCCCTCAATCAGATGTTTCTTTTTTTCCGAGACCTAAGGAAGATGCTTCCCCATCTTCTTTAGATCACTAACACGCCAATTTTGACTCGCGGCGAATCGCGATAATTTAGTTTACGTAGTGGGATGGAAACGCGTGGGTCTGAAGATAAAGGCTTCTTTCTTTTTTTTTTTTTTTGCTCATCTCCCTCGGTACCATGGGAGCGAGCACCATTTCCGCTCATCGCTATGAAAAGCGGCCAGTATGTGCTGCTGATGCAGCTTTCGGGATGAAAGCGACTAAACGCGCGATGCGCTGTCTGATTCCCACCGTATATTGCAAAATACAGGAAGTCTGCTTCCATATAATTTCATAATATGGATCGACCATAGTTTATGGAATTGCCGTGTCATAATAATTATTTTAGTGCACAGTTAAAGATGGACTGCAACAGGGACAGCCGCCGATACAGTTGTCCTGAACTGCTTCGTTAGTTATGCGACAACTGCTTGGATTTTTTATGCAATACGTTGAATATTAATGTCAAGCACATGAGCTGTCTCCCCCCTCCACACCCGTCCCACCCACCCACATGTGTCGGGGCATTCTCGTAATATGGATCCCCGCCCCCCCCCGTCGGGTTCCTGTTTCGCCCAGGGGAATGAATTATAGTCACGGTTTATTGAATAGATGATTTGAGGCCGCAGATTCCCCAGATGATCTGCGGGGTTTTTTTTCGGTCGCCTGCCCGGACCGAGCCCGGAGGAATGCGGTGCCTTTCCCAGATACATGCGCTCTGTGTCTCGCCAACAACGGGGCGTCTGTGCGCTGAACTGCCGCTCCGGAGCCATGCGCGCTTAACCACAGCTCCAAAGCCACCATCTAAATACCAGCAGACTGGTTTGCATTGCACAAGCATGGGGAGCAAAGCTTGGGGAGGAATGGAAGCAAACGCTGGGTACTGATCCCGCTGTTCATGTATCCCTGGAAGCCACCTGGCCCGTATGCATGGTGCTGTAGAAGTGCGCGCATTTATCCGGGGTTTAAGTTTAACCTGGCAAGTGCAGTGCCGTGCTGCAAACTTTATTTCGCGATTTTTGCTCCAGTTAAACGCGATCGATACGGCGATATGGGAATCCAGATGCAGGGCTGTGCCACGGAGACTCTGCGGCTCGGTAGTGGTGGGTGTGTAGTGCGGCTTTTACCCCGAAACCGCAGTGTTTCTGCTCTAGATGCGCCGCCAAAGTAAGACACTCTGCCGCTTTCTTCCTCCCTCTTTCAAGATGAAAAACTGTCTTTAGCATAATCTCCCGCAGTACGCTAGTGAACACCACCCCCCCCCCCAGAGGCCGGGCTGGATTTCACTTTAATGTATAGCCACCGGTAACAATAAGCAGAACCAGCTGAAGACCTTGCTGTGATTTTTGAAGCTGTAGTCGGAGGAAAGCCTGCGGTAATCGCCTACAGTCATGGGAGAAAACCCAGTGCAGAAATGGAATTAGAGGGATGATGGAGAAGCCAGTTGGAATGATAATCATTATATTAAGGATGTCTGCACAGTTCGGCTAAACAGCCACCTTCGGCCATTTTTACATGACCTGGACCTTTAGGTTTCCACTATCCCACCTGTTGGGGTGTAGCAGACATTAATAGGTCAGTCCTGTGGTGATTATCAAGTGGCAGGTGCTGTATGTTTGAGGTATTGATTTCTCTCGCTGAGACAGTGGGGGGGACAAATTGCTTTTACAAGACGTCAACTTTGACCCCCTCCAGCTATTGTCTGTGTCTGGCTGTGGGCCCGACCCATTTGTGATTTTCTGAATTCTGTTGTGATAGTGATGTGGTAATGTTTGTATTTGATTAATGACAACAGTGGCTGCAGCTATCTGTATGAGCAGACACGACACACAAGCCCTCGCCCATGCGGTTGGTAATACGAAATAGGACAGCAGATGTATGCTATGCATTGGCATGTGTGGATTGTAGTACGACTGAATATTACTTTCTGTTTGATGTCTGGATATTTAGACTCTCAGAAAAAAGGGTACCAATCTGTACCTTTGCTTGTCAATGGGACTGTACCCTCAAGGGTCTTGTACCTTTTAAGATGCAGAAATGGACTATGAGGAAACGTTATGTACCATTGGGGGTACATTAATCTTGTTTGTACCTTGGGGACTCATTTCTGTACCTTAAAAGGTGATATTACCTACAGCTGAAGGTACAACTGGCAGACCCTTGAGGGTACATCCCCAGTGACAAGCAAAGGTACACATTGGTACCCTATTTTCTGAGAGTGTAGACTTGTGTGTCGACACACGCAAGCTTTCAGAGTAATCACCCTCTCACTGCCGACACAGGTGGCTGGCTCTGACTGACCTAACTACTCACTCTTGTTCTCTAAATGTAACTGTATCAGGTGAAGTTTGCTTTGAGTGTTTGTTAGAGACTTTGATGTGGTGCTTTCCTGTGATTGGAGCAAATGTAGGTCATTTAAGCCATATATCTTTTGTAACTATTGGAAATACCCAGTATTGTTGATACAGTTCACCTGTAATGCATTTTTGAAGAGTGACTGTACAAAGTAATCAGTTTCTTTTTTTGAGTGGGCACAAGGTTGAACTGGTTTGAGAAGGATCTGGTTGGTCTTGTTAAACTTATTTTTGCACCGTAGCCAGGATCCTGATCTGATGTTTGGGGTCTTGATCATACCATGGTAATCTTGGTCACAGAGCAAACACCGTGCCACAGGAGTTCTTTTGTAATGAGAAAATGTTTTTCGTAAAACAGTAAGGTAATCGTGGGAATGATGTCTACCATCTTTTTATCCCGTAAAATCTTTTTGTATAAATAATTTACAAATAATGTACAGGCCACGGACTGCAGAGCATGTGAATTGGAAAGACGCTAGACCACATTATGTCTGTGTTTATATACAGCACATATGTAAAAAAAAAGAAATCATCATCAGTAACTGTATGAATAAGCTATATCGTATTTTACAAACAGTCAATGCGAGAAAATGAATTTTAACAACTTTATATATGCAAACATAATAATCCGTGCACAATTTTCATTTATAACTTTTTGTCCTGTTGCAATCCTTAGGTTCCTTTAAATCAGAGCTAGATAAGATTTTAACAACTCTGAGCTATTAGTTAAGTTCTCCCCAAGCGAGCTTGATGGGCTGAATGGCCTCCTCTCGTTTGTATATTTCTTATGTTCTTATATCTGTCCAGCATTGCAGAGAGACAAATTGGGTTTTAGAACCTAATAGTTCCTGTGTTTATCAGGCATGGAGGCCAGCAGCAGAGCGGCCAGAAGTGGCTGCAGGTGTGAAGCAGGGGATAGGCTTCATGGATCATCCTGGCATGGGCCGATTAACGGGGGAAAAACTACGTAAATGAGCCCCATCGTGTGCCTGTGACTTCGTAAATAATTTACAGTAATTCATCATAAAAGGAAAGGGAGCCTGGACCTTAATGACGGCCTCGGATGGTTCCTCGCCCCTGCTAGGCTACCACGCCACGTCGAGAGTCTCTGGCAAATTCCCCAGCGCTGGGCCCTTCCTTTCCCTCTCCAACAGTCAGGCTCAGAACCCCTCTTTTTGTTTTTTTTGTTTGCCGACACGGAGCAGACGGATGCGCCATGGGGCCTAGCAGCTGGGGACACAATGAGCGGGTCAAAGGTCACGTCATCAGCTGGAGCTTGGCCTACCCCCGAGGAGCCGGATGCCGTCTTTGTGATTATTATAAAGGGAATATCTGATATGTACTAAAAAAATAGATGGTGTTTAATTGGGCGTGATGTAATTGAATCGGGGTTGCATTTATCGCGGTGACTGAATGTGAGAAGAAACCTAAAGTGCATTGGGATATTTTGGTATCCTTATTGGGGTCTTCCGGAATGGTCATGTGACGTAAAGGCTGGACTCAGTGGTCTGCTATGACCTGGAGTAACCTTCTATAACTATTTATGGCCCCTTAATTAATCACAGTCTGAAGAGAGCGATGCAAGGGCTCTTCGCCGAAAGGAAAATAGGAACAATTTGTCCCAACACACCCCCTCACCCCCCAGTGACGGACGAATATTTCTGGGTTAGGGTCTCTTGCTTGCAGTCTTGGTTTTAAGAATTTAGTACTTGTTTGTTAGGAACTGAAACCTGTCTTGAATCACCAGCTGTAATCCAGTAAATGGATGCTGGGATGTACTTTAGGACAAGAAAATTAGGAAGCATGCTAAATGAAGGTGAAGCCATATAGCAGAGTTCCCCGATCCGGTCCTCGGGGACCTGCAGACATTCCATGTTGTTGGTGCTGGAGCTGGAAGGGAGGGAGAATGTGGAGTGTCTGGGGGGGAACAAAAGCATGGACTAACGGTGGGCCCCTGAGGACCGGATTGGGAAACACTGCCGAACAGTATTACACACTTTGTATAGTATATTTGTATAGTGTGTGTGTATATATATATATGTTTATTACCAGAGGCCTTTATATGCACAGGAAGTACTAGTAACTTATCACTAGTTTAGGGATCTCTAGTATCTCCAGATCTGCTGGTCATTATTATCTCCTAGTTGTGTGTCTGTTTTGCCCACTATCTTTGCTTATCAAGATTAGCAGGAGCTATGATTGTGTTTCCTGGTAGGAGGACGCAGCTCCTTCACACGGCGGCCCGTGCCATAGTGTGAGTTTTACATTGGATCCGTCTGACTTCCTCTGGCTGGATGAAGACGGTGGAGCTAAATGGATTAGCCTGCGACTCCCTGCCCTGGCCCAGGCCCACCCCATCGGCCCGGGGCAACTCCTGGCTGTCACTTCTCGTTCGTCGTGTCTGATCTTGAGGCCCTTGTGACGAAGTCTTTCACCTTTGTGTGAGAGAGAGGGAGGTGTGTGACGACGAGCGGGGGAAGTGAACGGAGTCGCGGACAATAGGTGGAGAGGGGGAGACTTTGGCTTGCATGGAGAGGTACACGTTAGGCCTTCCTGCTGTTAGACTACATCGTCCCTCTCCCTCTGTCTGCCTAGACCTCCGGGCTGTTTGTGAGTGTGTGCCTGTCACAGTGAGGTTAGGCTTATTCATGGATCCAGGGCTACTCAGGGATATAGCCTAGCAGTTCTTCCCGAAACATTAAAATTAGAGGAGATGCGGACTAGTCTGTCACTGGGTTTTTCCCGTTGAAGAGCAGCGATGTCGAGGATCTTCTGCAAAATCTTGCTAGCGGCAGCAATGCAGTTAATTTTTTTTGTTTGTTTATTTCTCTTCCGCTAAACATCTGGCAGAATTGCGGGAGGGTGCGTGCGCATGTTTGCAAACATGATTTAATATTACATTACCTTAACTGCACTTAATCCATCCATCTATCCATCCCCTATAACCAGCGTAAGTCACATGGTGTTGGTGGCACGAGGCAGGGAGGTAGAGCCCCAGATACCAGGCCATCACAGAGCACACTGCGTTTATTTCATCTGGATTCAAACACTTATTAACTGAGAACTGTTGGATGGTGATGTATGATTAATGTATGTAAAAATCACTGGGGGGCTTTGCTTGGAGACCCCCCCACCTGTCTCTTGGGTGCGAGCTGCCTGCAGGCAGCACATCTTTCATCTTGTTCCTGTAGGGATGAGCCGCTGTGGCAGAGTCGGGGGGGTTGGGGCGGCCATGCGACACCTTCGTCCCGACACTGCGTTTGTGGTGAGTTTCCTGTGCGTGTCCCAGG
>JAODKM010000035.1:8325283-8346358 GCA_026780845.1 Petrocephalus sullivani | reverse complement strand
CGGGGCGGGGGGGGGGGGGGCTGGGTGGGCCTTCTTTAAGACCACCCCGCAAAGACTCAGGGTGCTGAATGTCCCTTTTGTCGGAGTAAAGAAGGGGCACTCGTTCTCGGCCCTGGTCTTCTGGCAGCCGGACAGACGGGCATCACTGGCCGGCGATGTGCCGCACCTCAGCTATTTCTGCTTCAGAAGTGGGCGGTTGTTGGATCCTCAATTCTTATTGCGATCGATACTTTTATTTTTAACTTGCGAAGATTATAGATTTATCTGGGAAGAAATTTGCACTCAATATTATTATAACATCTACTATATGGTTTTTGTGATTTTTTTTTGTAAAAATTATGTATCTTGACACTGGAATCATTTTCTGTCCATCAGTTTTCTATACCTGCTAGGCCAGTTAAAGTTGTGTTGATCTGAAGTGTAGTTTTTATGTGTACAGCAGGGTAAACGCTAAACAGGATAACTGTCAAGAACGAGCATAAATCAAAAACATAACTCAGTGTCACATTGAGGGTGAAGGTTGGGGTCACCATTGCACTGTAAGATCTTGTGGTAGGAAATTGACATGAGTTTTGTCAGAGCACCGAGGTGAACTGGCAGCCAGGGGCGTCAGAGGGACATAGATACTTTGGCAGATTTAGGGGGCTCAGCACTATACTGTATAAGGGCCCCAAAACCTCAAAACATCAAGGGCCTGTTTGGCAAAATCTACCAAGGTGGAACTCCCCTCCCTCTGTGTATTTTATAGATATGGGACCCATATTTCTTCAGATTGAAAGGAAAGTGCCGACCCAAGCAGGGGCCCCAAGGTGGAACTTCGTCAAGGGGCCAACAATTTCTAGGTACGGCTTGCCTGCAACAAAACCTGCGGTTATGTCAACCAAGACTAAAATGTGGACTGTCTGGCAGGGAGCTGTGGGGAGCTAAAACATGGGCCGTGTGGGGGGTCCCCGAGGACCGAGGTGAGGAACACTGGCCTATACGAATTATTGATCCAGCCAGTGCATGTGCAGCAACCGCCTTACAGCCTGTCAAAGCAGTCACATTCAGGCGGGTTCGGTACTTTCCCTGGTTGTCTGAAGCTTGGCTGTTAACTGGCCTGGAAACCATGTCTACTGTGACCCCAAATGGTACGAAGGTTGCTAAAAAAGGTTTTGTCGATTCCATAATTAGTCACGTCTCCTCCGTGGCACCTCTTGGGCTGAAGAATTAGCTAACTGGTGACGAGAATGTGGACCTTCCTGAAATCCAAGTGGGGCAGATCCTGAGATACAAAAGCTATTGTGCTGTGCAAAGTGCTCGACTGACACAGAGGAGGCTTAAGGACGAGTAGCTGGACGGAGGAGGGAAGTTGTAATAAAGGCCGTTTTGTATCCTGAAGGAGGTCCTCGAAGGTGTGTAGATCGTAATGTATGATACTGGAGATAAAACATCTGTTGAAGTAAAAGTGTGAGCAGCATCTGTGTGGCCCAGGCAGGACCTGAACAGCCTCTGTTAGGTATGTCTGTGGGTTGAAAGAACTGGGAGAAGTTCTTGGGTCTATTATTGGGGGGGGGGGTTCCCCTGCTCTGCACACCCGTGGCCTGCTCCCGCCTTCAGCCAGCTGCCCGGGCCCCACCTCCCCTGCCCCTGGCCCCCAGCCCCTTATTACCATGACAAAATGCAACCCCAGCCTTCTCCTGTTTGATTAGGCAGTCTCGTTCAGGAGCGGCCTGTCGACGTCGGATGGCCTGCTGCGGGCCATCTGGGGGTGGCTACACGCTCGCTCACCCCCCCCAAGAAAGACGGGGGAAGGAAGGACCCCGGCCTGGTGATGTCATTATTCAGGAAGTGCTGCCTGGATGGCTGAGAGGAGCCTGTACAGGCTCTTTAAGTGGATTTGGGGTCAGCCAGATGCTTCGAGGTCTATGACAGTGAAATAAGAGATTAGATGTTATTAATGTTTGACATTTCACCTTAATGACAGCATATTTGTATCACTGGTGTGTGAGTGTGCCCTGCAATGGGCTGGTGCCCCATCCCGAGTTTGTCCCTGCCTTGCGCCTGTAGCTACTGGAATGGGCTCTGGACCCCCTGTGACCCTGAATAGGACATGCGGTTTCAAAAGACAGATGGATATGTCTGATCAGAGTAGTTTACTTATCACCAAGTACTTTTACATACAAGGAATTTACTTCATCATTGTTGGTATAAAATATAGCCAATCTTTTTTGTAATCTCGGCTGGCCCAGTCCAGTGTGTGCAATCCTGAACATAAACGTTTCTAAGACGTTTATGACGTTTCTGAAACGTCTAAAATGTTGTCCAGTCACTTATCCTGGTCTGTTTTCTGAAGTCTGAAGTTTCTGTGATGATTAGTACGATTTTAAAAACAGGGACATCATGTTCAGGTTTATAGAAGCTGAGAGGGTTAATCAGGTGAATAACAGTGCTGTGTGAATGTTATATAAACATTTATGTAATGCCGTGAGACTTGCAGCGATTGGGACAGCGAGCGAAGTCGCATGACTCAGCATCTGGAGGACGGAATAGGGATGGTGTCTGAGTCCAGGGGGCGGAGCAAAGCGATGGCAAGGAGAGATGATGAAAGACAGGGCGACGCGGTGGAATCGGTGTTCCTGCAGCCCGGGCTCACAAAGACACAGATAGTGTTTAAGCTTTTAACCTGATCGGGTAATACAGTTAATCTTTAGTAAACAGAAATTAGCACGCATAGGTGTACTTAAAACAGTTCAAGTGTAAACACATGCAATTTCCATACAGCACATCCATTCACCAACCCATAAATTCGTCCATTCACCCATCCATCTAACCATCCATCCATCATCTACCCATCCAACCATGCATTCATCATCCGCCCATCCATCCATTCACCCACCCATCCTTCCATCCATAATCTGCCCACCCATCCATCCATTCACCAATCTATCCATCCATCCATCCATCCATCCACCCATCCATGTTCTAACCATTTATCCAGAACGGTCACGGGATGCAATGTTCAGAATATTAACAGCTTACATATATAAATCAGTGCATGGCGGCTACTGGATATTCTAATTAAACCTGTTCTGTACGTGTGGCCTGTTTTCAGAATGACAGATGATGTTGGTGAATTAAAAATGGATGGTCAAAAATAGTGGCGCGCTTCTGGAAATAGTGCCCGTGTTTACACCGCTGCTCTTTTTTTAGATCATACTCCTGCTTGGTAAGTGACGGGAAACGCAAATGAAAAGCCTGTGAATGGTGAGTGATGTCACTCATCCGGCTGCTGATTTGTGTCGCGAAGGGCCGTCCGGGAGGGGCGCATCTCGGGTGGGCTGCAGGAATGCAAACAGCGCACATCCTGTGGACTTCCTGCACTCCGGGGTCACTTCCGCAGTCCTGCCACAGGCACCGTTTTTCCTGGTCGACACGGTCAGTCAAGTCTCCATTGTCAGTTGGGGGGTGGGAGGGGAGCTATAGGATGAACTTGCCTGGCTTTACTCATAGCGGCCTGAAGGGGGAGCACCACCTCGCGGCTGTATTGCCTGCCATAGATAAGTGAAATGCCTATTTGTATATGCTGATGTGTGTATAATTGATTGTGAGTGCATTTGGACTATACCAGGACACGGTCAGAGAACTTGGGATTTGTAGGGTTTAATCATATTTCTAAGCACTAAATCAAAGATTTTCATCCAGGGGGTCTATAGGTAGACATGTTATTAAGCTTTCATATATCAGAAAGATTATTTTTGCAAAACCCAACAAATCGGTTATGGCTACATGTTTGCAGCCCAATGGCAAAAAGAGAATGTCACCGTATTTTGAATTTATTTTTGTCCTGTCCGCTTTTTTTTTTCCATGGGAAAAAAAAAGAAAAATCAGTATGAGCCGCCCCCCTCGGTAGCAGTAGTTGCCATGGGAGCCGGTTGCTAAGCAGTGGAAGGAGGTTGGCAAGGTATGGATTGGCGTAGACGCCGAAGAAGTGAGAAGTCGTAGCGTGACGGACTCTCGCTTGCCACCACGATCGTGCATCGGAACCTGATAACTCGACAACGGGGACAGGAACAGAAATGAGGGAGGGAGTGAGAGAGAGCAATAGAGGGTGAAGAAGAGGGAGATACACACTGTTTGTGGCTGCCAGTTATAACTGCAGGCCCCACCATGTTTCTCAGATGCACAATTCACGTAACTCCAGCTGATAACTTACGCCTTGCAGTACGGGGTTGCGATCACTACCGGCAAGCGGGGGGCTTGCCTATGGGCAAGGTGAATCAGTGTGAAATCGTGAGCAATCTCAATCGTACGCTTGCAAGAACCGCAGATTCACAGTGAGGTTTTTTTAGCCACTTTTCCCATTGCAATGGATTATCGAAAGAACACTTAACCATGCAGACCCCAGAATATTGGCATTTGGGAGCTACGATAAAGTTCACAGGTCAAAGGCCTACAACTCCTGATTGGCTGCTCTTAAGCCCATGTCTGTGTATGTCAGTGCTGAAGTCCATTAACAAGAGTGCAGACAGACAGAGGAGGCACTCGGACACCTCATAGAAACGACACCCACTGATCTACCTTCCTTTGTAAAGTTGTTTCCCAAAGGATTTGCTGGAAGGGGTTTAGTTCTGACGTGATAGGTTGCAGGGTAGTAGAGTAGGTTCTCCCCACAGAGACAGACACCCAAAGATGTGCCTTTGTAAAACAGGAGCCTTCCAGTAAATCCAAATATGAAAAATATCCCCGCAAGCTAATAAGTAACAGGTTTTACCAAATAAATGGTGTAAATACAACCCCTACTACATGCACACGCACATGGCCTTACTCTGTAAGCTACAGACATACAGTCAAGCCTACTTCTGCATTAATAGCCTTTGTCAGATGACACATTCAGATACATATTTTTATGTTATGCAGCATACTTGTAAATACTGTGTTTGTTGTATTGTTTACATGTGGCAGCCATCATTTCTGTCTGCATCTGAGCTCCCAGTGCGGTGGCTGCTTGTGATCAGGCCATTCCCCCTTTTTTTCCTCTTTTCCTTCTTTGGAAGCAGCCGCCTTGGAGGCCAGAGGAAATTCCTGTGGCCAGCCGGCGGTTTGGGGAAAACGTCACTGCCAGAGCTCGGGCTGAGCCGTGTAGAGACACACCTGGGCGCGTGCGAGCGGGTCACACACACATGCAGCCAGCCAGCTCACCCCATCTACCTCACTTTCAGGTCCATACACGCCCCAGGACCGGGATGTTTGTGGCCTCTGTGTGACGGGTCCCTCTTGCCCCCACCCCATGCTCGTTTTGTCCCACGTTAGGAAATGACTTCATTTCTTGTGACAGTTAGAAGACGCCTTGCCATAAGCTCCCAGTGAACTGGAGCGTTTATGGACGACAGTCAATTACTCTGAAACACTCTGAAATGCATAACACTACAGACAACGCATGTGCCTGCTGGCAGCTTTTACATCTTATTGACTGGGCAGGATATGCAAAATGCGTAATGTATATATAATATGATGTATATAGTCATACTCTGACACAGTCACTGAATCCAAGTGTGGAAGTGCAGGTTTTTGGAGCATTCAGGGAGCTCTAAGAGCAAGAATCACAGTAAGAGCTCTGCTGCTAAAAATGGCAACGTGCTACGTTCCCCCCTGAGTGTGTCCCGCTTCTCCTGCCTGGTGCGTTTTTAGGGAGACGCTTGATCACTATTCTGCCGTGACTGTGCACGCGTGACTTGGGTTTGTGGCTGCACGCTGCATGCCGTGGGAAAGGGTGTGTCATGCTGCGTAAGGAAGTGCGCCTGGAGCCCGCCACGACGCGCCTGCATCTGGCCGGGCGGAGCGCGGCGCGAATAATCGGCCGGGCGCTGCTGGCGGGGTCGTATTTGGGTCACGGCTGTTTCAGCGGAGGATCGATTCGTTTTAAGGGCCGCTATACCGGCCTCACTTCATTTTATTAGCAGGAGGGCTGTTGTGTAAGAACAGCAATATATTCACTATAGAAAGAGGACACAAAAATGTAAGGATCTTTTGTTATAATTAATACGGGGAGTTCTTACGTTAATTAGAGGAGCCAAGTTGTTTTGTAATATATGTTCTGCTGCATTCATAGACATCTAGCCTCTGTGTGCAGTATATTATTGTATTATAAGGATATTGTGCGTTGGATCAGTGATTGTAAGGACAGACGGAGGGTTTTAGCGGGTTGTTACATAAGAGCGATGCCCAGCACCCATGAGCTCATCATGTTCTCCCGCTATACCATTAATAGGCTTATAGGCGGATACCGCACAAGCTTCGCACACAGAGGGGGGAAAAGGGTGCCGATCCAGTCTGTAAACATTGCGCGACGACAGCAGCAGCCAGTCGCCGTCCCTGTCTGTTTCTCCGTCTTCTCAGTGGGGGGGAGAGAATGATCCCCGCCTCGGTGGGATTCTGGAGAGAGGCAGCCGGGAACGGATGCTGAGTGCCGCTGGGGCGGGAGGGCCTTCGCTGCGGGGGATCTGTTTTTATCTTCTTTTTTTTTCCTCCGGCGTGGAAGCACTAATCGGATGAGAGCGCGCTAGAGAGGCGGGCGACTCCGGGGCAGCCGGGGGAAGACGCGAGCACGCCGGAGCGGAGCGGAGCCGCGGATGGAGAGCTGAATCTGTGTCAGCGCCGTAACCGCGTCCGCGCGCGCGCGCCCTCGCGCGCATCATCACCCCCCGCGCTCGCGCTCCCTTCCCCTCTGGTGGCGCGGCGCGAGGACCCCCGTCCCCGGGCGCGTGGAGGGCGCGCCCCGCGAGTACGTGCCCGCCGTTAGTGGTGTGAGCGCGCGCCCGTGGTGACGGCGGCTGATCCACGATCACCAGAGCCAGCTGTTCGCGCTGCTCGCGGTTGTTCGCGGTTGTTCGGGGCTGTTCGCGGTTGTTCGCGCCCTCCATTCCCGGCGTAGGACATCTCTGTTTTTGTTTTTTTTGTTTTTAAATTATTATTCCGAAACCCATTTTGGATCCAGGAGTGAGGCCGCCTGTTCTGCCAGCAATGAACAGCGTAAGCGAGGCGGTGGAGGCTGTGGAGCCAAGGTGAGTCCCTTCTATTGGGGAATTTTGTGCGAATTAGGACGCAGGGTGAACAGGATGTTCGCTTTAAAAGACAAAAGTTGCTCGGGCGGCAGTGTTTCCCACTCCTATGTTTTAAGCTTTTTTTGACCGACTGAGCAAAGCCGGAGACTAAACATGTTAATTTATTTGACAGTTTGTTGGTAGCCAAGTGCATTTCAGTCTCACAGGAAAAAACTACAATCAGCATTCATCACTCCGAAAATCATTTCCTGAGTGTTCTTTATGAAGAGAATTTCTTTCGATTAATTGCAGTTAATCCTTTAAAAAATCCAATGAAAACTGGAAGTTAGGGGCCCGTTTAACTGCAGCCGATTAAATTGGTCGTGGGCAGGGAGAAGCGATAAGCGGAGAGAAGAGGCAGATAACTTAAATCGTTTTTCATGCCTAATTGCATAGTTTATCTGAGTCCTGTATTTGTAGGAGGCCTTGTGTTAACCAGTTTTGCTGCTCATTGTAGACTATTCAATTCTGCCTGGCAGACTTTTTTTAAACTTAATTTTACGTTTTATATTATTTATTTTGGCTGAATTTACGAGTTGGCGTCTTCTCCCTGTGTAGTCCTGGGGCTGCTTTCAGGATCTCCAGCTTCCCCCACAGCCCAACAACATGCTAAGGTGAATTAGACATACCAGAATTTCCCATAGGTGTGAATGGTGTGTGTGTCCTGGGTTGTTCCCTGTCCTGTGCCTGTTGCTTCTGGGACAGGCTCCGGACCTTTGCAACCCTGCATAGGACAAGTGTACTGTATATGTATTTATGGAAGGATGCAAGTAATTGATTTCTCTTGTTTTTAGCCTCCCCTGACTATCAGCAAGAATGGGATAAGTCCATTTCTCATAAGGGTCCTCATGGTGGCAAGTGCCTGGTTTTTGGTAACACGCAGCACGGAAATCTCAGTGTTTCAGAAGTGGGAGTTCTGCAAATGTGAGGGTATGCTTTTGAAAGAAAACCTACAATTTGCTCCGCGTGTGCGCGCACACACCCGCACATGAAAAATGCGAGTGCGTCTAATTTGCGACCCATTTGTCATCTGCTGCTGGTGACAAATTCTCACCATACAGCTGACAGCGCAGATACTGTCGTTGGAGATGAAACTCTCCATCTGTGAGGGTCGTCAAGAGCCTGTAGCTTTATGGTTCATCTTCAGCAGTTTCTGTGTTAGTTTATTGGTCTCTTTTTGCATTCCACTCCTATGGAAAGTTACTCATAAAACCTGCAGCCTTCTACAGACATTGTAGGAGTAAGTTCTGTGATTTGGAGGCTGCCAGAAAAGGTTTTGCTTGTTCTGTGTGAAATAATGTAAAACTGAACAACAACTTCATCTGATTTTCAGTAGCTAAGTTCTTACATGTGTGGACAAGAGTAGAAAATGACATTTAATGCTTTTATGTAAACGTAGTTTGAGGGTAATTATATGCAAACTAGATGATATATGTATGCTAAACCTGTTATATAGATTTTTTAATTCTCATTTTGTCATTTCCGGATTGAAGTTGTCCTTCTATGTGAAGACATCATCACTTAGCTTAGGTGGGTGAATGAATTTGCTAGCCATGAGCATTGTGAATGATGAAATGTTGCATTTATATTAGGGATGGGCATAATTAATCAATTATCAATTAATTGATTGGTAAGAAATTTGTCAGTCAAGTGGAATTTGATTGATAATGTTCATGTCAAGCTTACATTGAAGCAATTCAATGGGTTTCACTACGTGGCAAGCAATCAGCCGAGGGCGCAATTAATTTATGTGCATGTTTACATGCTCATATTTTTTTTAAATAAAAATCAGTAGGTTGGAGTGAGTTAATTTTATAAATAAATGTATTTGAATGTGTATTTGAAATTCAGTTTTAGCTCAGAGCCTCTGACTATTTGAGTGCTGTTTTTTGTTTAAACAAGGCAGTTAAGAAGATTTCTGGAATATTGTTTGTTCATTATTAAAGATTTCATAATGGAAAAACATGCTTTCTTGTATATTCTGTATTTTCAAACGAAAGTTATTGCTGTACCACTGCTCAGAGACGCGCAGAAGTTCCAAGGGAGGACGAGTCTTTCATTGCCATTATTTTTTATTATTTAAAAAACACAACAGCAATTTAACATGCACTCATCAGTTCTTTGTGACTACTGAAAATGTTTCATCTGCAGAAAACCTTACTTCCATGCGCACTCGCTGCTCGCGTTTCTTTTTACAATATAATATCATAGCTTTCCGTTCCTGAAAGTGCAAATGAGTGTAAAGATACTCTGCAAAACAATGCATCAATAAAGCACCAGCTATTCCGCACGCTACAATATAAAAAAATGATGATTCATCAATAATTGATTAATTTTCCCGATTATCGATTAAGAAAATTTATTTGAATGCCCATCCCTAATTTATATAGTGGCTTTAAAGTCACCCAATGTGCTTCATAAAATCAATGGTGAGCCACTTGAACCACCACCACGGTGTAGAACCCACCTGGATGATGCGAAGGCAGCCATTCTGTGCCAGTACACTCACCACACAGTAGCTGGTGGTGAAGGGGCAGGAGAGAATTCACCATTTAGATATACGGGATGATTAGCAGGCCAGATTTGAAAGGGCCACAGTAGTGCTTTTAGCCAGGACATCACTGCTACTCTTTCAAAAGTTGCCTGTGGATCGTTCATGATCTCAGAGAATCTGTTTTATGTCTCATCCGAAGGACAGAGCCATTCTAACTGCACAATGTCCCAGTAACTGCACTGGGGCACTGGGATCCACACGTATCACAGGACGGGCTAACCTTTTGGCCACACCAACAGCTCTTCCAGCGGCAACCCGGCTTTCCTACTTGGTCTCCCATTAAAGTTCTGGCCAGGCCCAATCCTGCTTAGCTTTAGATGATTACCAAGTGTGAACTGCAGGTGATATGGCTGCTGACACAGACTGTGATGAGATTGACTTGCGTGCGTCTCTTTTTGATTTATGATAGTAATTCAAGGAGATCATCCATGTGGAAGACTAAAATCATTATCAATTAGCTTCTGTGCATGAAAGCATTGATTAGCTTGTTATGGACTAGAAGGCTGACACTAGGGTAGAGACCTCATTGACATAGTTATGGAAGGCAGTGTATTTGACCTGAGGATGTTTCTTATTTCTGTCAGTTTTTTAAACCAATCTGTTGTATGTGTCTTTCTGAATGGACCTGAGGTATCTCAAAACCCTTACAGACATGCACTGACAACCAGAACATTTCTAGACAGGCAGGGGGTGAATGTGTGAACGCAAATGTCCAAATTAGTTGGACTGGATATTAAATGGACTTTACCCTGCTAGCCCCCTAGTGCAAAGTCCAAGTAATTTCTGCGTTCTCCAGTTGTGTGAAAAGGTTAACTTCATAAACTCTTTGGATCCAATTCTCCAGACAATGTCCGCAGTTCATGTGTCAAACAGCTTGACATACCCTCCCTTGTCACACTTGCTCCTATTGGTATTGTGTTTTCCATCTTGCTTCGGCGGGATTTCCTGGTGATGACTTTTGAGGGGTGTATGTGGTGTCTGCTGGAATCTACATCTCCCACGCCTTAAATGGGGCTGGACGGCGTGAGCCCTACCTGTCTGTTGGCTTCACAGTCGATGCTGTGGAAAAACAGCTGTAATTGGCGTCCCGGTACAACTGATTGAGTTTGGGATGATGCCATTTGCCAGTTGTCAGAGAAACAAAAACATCTCCAGGATAATTGTGTTTAAACGAATAATGCCAGGAAGGACAGTAAGTTTAGTTTGTACTTTTCATGCGGGGGTGGCGGCTACTACTTGGGCCTCCCTCTGTTCTATTGCCCTGGATGCTGTTGTGTGAGAATTGGTACACAAGGGGTTGTGTCCCTCAGTCCCATGTGACCAATGTGAGCTTTGGCTACCAGAGTATCTGTTTGAAGAACTTAAGAACTTAACAGCTGTCACTATACCTGTGTTTCATACCCTTTGGATGACCTTGAACGTGGGTTGGTTGCTACACTTCCAGAAATACCATAGTCTGCTTTTGAACATTTTTAGTGGTTATGTTTTATGCTTTCAAGATGGACTGTGTCGGGATTGGCATCTGCGCTGAAATTTATAAAACTCTCCTGTGAAATATTTAAATTTCTTTATTCACAAAGTGTTTTCAGCAGTCTTTAGATATCAAGACAGTTTCTAGATGTGATGGAAAATGATTTCAGCATGTAGTGTTTTGTATTTTTGAGGAGTATTTTGAAGCTCAAGCTAGACTGTCAGTGTCGGACATGAACTGCAGCACAAAAGTGTTACTAAACTTGCTTTATGCGATGATTTCAATACTTCATAACTTTCTTGGGTGTTGATTCCTATTCAAACATTTATGTTTGACCATCCATCTGTTTATTTACCAGCTGCTTGTACTGCATGGGGTTGTGGTGATGCATGTATTTTTGTAAATCCATCCATCTTCTAATAGCTGGTCCCACTCAGGGTCACAGAGGGTCTGGAGCCTATCCAAGGCAGCACACAACATATGGCTGGAGTACATCCTGGGCGACATGCACGTCCATCGCTGGGCGGGCACACACACACACACACACACACACACACATATTTTGTTATAGGATAGTATGCAGTAATTCTCACTATTTGTAGTTGTACGTACATGTAGTATCTATTTAAACCTTGTAAAATGTGTTAATGCTTGGGTCACTGCATAAGTCAATGTCTCCTGTCCTTTTGGATTAGACTGTAGGCTATAGAAATATAGAAATGGGTATAGAAAATGGATGGATAAATGTATGGATACGTCATCAAATATTACAAAATACACACCAAGCAGCGGTAGAGATGAAACACAAGCATAATCGAGACCTTTTTACCAAACTTGTTTTGCATCACTTCCTCTAAAACTAATTAGCAGATGGGCAGGTAGCTATAAATAAATTAATTAAGCTGCAAATGGATTTATCGTCCGCTCTACCAAAAACTGGCGTCAGCAAGTGCCTACAATAATAACATTCTCAGTCAAAATTAGTATTGCAGGCACAGTTAGTCATTTGAAGGGTACAGGCAGTGTTAGATGGGGCTCTGAGCTTGTGTTTGTTAGCATGCAAATTTACCATGTCATTATTCTACTTTACCATTTCATTTTGTTTTATCGGAATTCAGATGAGGATTTCAGGGCTAAAATTATCAGCTAATTGCATCAGCAATTTTGATTACTTTGAATCTATTTTTTCTCTTTAATTGATGTTAATGTTGAGTGCTTTGGACTGTAACAAACTCTTAAAGAGACACATTGAAGGAGGCCAACAGAGAAGGCAGGAGTATTAGTGTTACCACTGTGCATAATCGTGGTGTAGCTGTAAGGGGCCGAGATTACAGGTAGAGGAATGCTGTTGCATTGTGGGTAATTATGACAGTAGTTGCTGCCGGTTAAGAATTGTCGGGTACCAGACAGGGGCCTCTGCTAGCATGATAGCCTCTGTTCCAGCTGCCATGTCAGTGGTCACCACATGGGCCTGCTCCATTCTCCATTACCCTTGACTGGTTTGTTCTTTACGGATGTGGTTGCTGACACTGTCCATTCTAGTGCCCGGAGCTCCCAGTGCATTCACATTAGGTCGGGGACACACCTCAAAGGCAGACCCTTTCGTGTGCATTCCTCTGCATTTGTTTAGGAGTTTGTTTAAACAACGAAGGCTGGGACAGTTACAGTCAGCTGGACAAAGTAGGGGGGAGACTGAGACTGCGCACAGATCCACACCTGCTGTAGCATACGGCTAACTCCGCAAATCCCCCCCCCGCACACGGAACAGAGTGGTTTGTCCTCACCTGCTGTTGCTGGGCTCTATTAACGTAGCCAAAACTCCTCAAAGGGATTAGGGGCCTGTCCCATATGGGCACGCCTTATGTTTAAAGTCCTGCCCAGACACTGACGTTGAATGGGTGATTTGCATAAACATTTTTAACCTTAAGCATTTTAGAATAATGTTGCAGATAATCATGATAAAACTATTATAATGACATTTTGAAACCTTTTTTTTGTTTAATGGTATTAATATTTTTGTAGAAGTAAGGTAGAGAGTGCTGGAAGCCCTGTAGCTTTGGTGCTGGCTTTATTGCGTGTAGAGGATGGCCGTGTTTCAGTTTCGTGACCTTTTTGGTGTTTTTCCCGCAGCCTTGGGGAGAGTGTTAGCTTAAGGATGTGCAGTCTGAGTGCAGATGGGCTGTGAATGTCAGGTGTCTGTGTGCGTGTCTGTGTGCTTGTGTGTACATGTTGTGTATGTCACGGCAGGCTAATGTTACATTTTCCCTCTTTTCTTTTCCCCCCCACATTGGTGGGAGGGCCGTGTGTTTCCAGATTACCCTCAGCTGCCCCCCCCCTCCCCAGGAGTGTTCAACAGCAAGGGTTTGGGGGTTAGTGGAGGTGAAGAGCAGTTGGTGACAGTATGGGGGCATGCCGTCCTACTTCTCTGGATGGGGCAGGAGGAGATTTAGAGGCCCAGGAGTCAGGTCATCCAGAGGCTGAGCCCTGTGTCTGCAGCTGCCAGGTTTAGTTAGCATTCTTTCCCTTAGCCACTCTCCGTTTCATCCACTTGTGTGCCTGGATGTGGACATGACTGCAGAGCCACTGGCAACCTGCAGTGTGAACTTTTGTCATTAAGTGTCACACTAGCTGGAGACTCGAGAGAACATTACCACTAGTAGCTGGTGAGGTGGTCCAGTGTGCTGAAGCCTTGACCCTGCAGGGTTGAAGGTTAAAATCCTACCCCTAGTCAGCTTATGGGGAGTCCTCACAATTTTTACAAGATTCTTCTGACAGTCGAATAAAATGCTGTTGGAAGTATTGTTGCATCTCTGCTGCTTGGGACAGGCTCTAAGCGACCGCCTCTCCTCCCATGACCCTGTACTGGTTATACAGTTGGATGGAGGAATGGTCAGTAGTGATGCTTTGTGTAGTCACCGCATGTTTAAGTGGATAAAGGCAGCATTGTGACGTCTTGATTCTGAATTCCTGCTGCTTTAATGCACCTGTGTGCCTCGCATTTAAAGCCACTCGGGGCCCTTTCCTTTAGCCAGCAGGCTTCACAGATGTGCGAGGGGAGCTTGAAGAACATCTGTATGCCATAAAGGCATGGTCAGTGGGACGAAAATCGTGCATTCCCCAGGGCTGCTGAAAAAGCCAACTGGTTAAAGTTGCCAAGAACGTGGCGCGAGATCTGACCAACCCCACCCCAAGAGGGACCACGATATCTGGCTGCTTGTTTATTTTTGGTTTTTAGTATTCCAAGTTCCTCTAGGTCTGTGTTGGCTGTTTGGGAATTCGCTGTCGGCCCCACCCACCGTCCCGTCGCCTCCTCCTCCCCCAAATCCCCTGTCTTTCCCGACATGGCTCCCCAGCATGACCCTGCCCGCTGTCTCCTTGCATCAGTGGTTTTCTCGCGCTCCTCTACGTCCCTTACGCCTCCCGGTGGCCAGTCTCCGCCCTCTCTCTGACTCCTCCCTTTTCCCGCTTTCTGTCCTTTATCTTTCCTGCTCTGCTGTCTCTCTCTCGCTGCTTGCTCTGGCACCCTCCTGTGTTTCTCCCTGCTCTGCCCGATGAAAAACTGAGAGCTTTTTAAAAAAAAAAATCCTGATCCAGATCCTGATTGGCCACTGTTATTGGCAGCAGGGGGGTGCGGGGGATTGATAGAGAGAGAGAGAGACACTGGCCTATACTCTCCTCTTATTGCCGTTTTCTCTTTACTGGCAGAACGCCGATGCACATGTTTTTTCTTTTTCTGTGTCAGCGTCTCACACTCGCGCACCCCGGCCGTTAGCTGGGGCCGATTGCAGTGAAGCTGGATAGCGGCTCGTTATGCCTGATGGAGAGAAAAGACAGCAGCCTCCTGCTTTATGTATTTATTTATTTGTTTATTGTTAGGTTTTTTTTTTTTTTGCCATAGATTTCAGTCGAGATCGCAGGCAGACCTTTAAAGGGGTAGCATGTTTACTGTCGAAATAATGTTGACACGGGGGAAACACCCACCCCCCCTTGTTTCACGAAACTGCATGAAGATGCATTAATTCACCCAGATCTTTTATACCACCAGTTTGGACAAAAGTGTTTTTGTTTATTTTTTATTAAGTTTGCGTTTTTTAATGATTCGATGTGGGTGAGGGTGGGGTCAATTTGGTTTGCCCCCCAGTGAAGCCTGTGCTCCACACTAGCACCCCCACCCCTCACAAAACCCCCTTCCCGGGCCACAATGCCACGCTGTTTTCTGGATGCCCTATTTTTGCCAGCGTGAGTGTGTGGCAAATGCAGGACCTATAAAAAAGGCCCGGAGTGGTGGGCCGTCACAGAGCCCCCTGCCTTACTGTCGCCCTTCTAAGAAAGCCCACTGGCCTTTCCTGTTTGGTCGCTGGCTCGCCCATGGCGGGAGCGGTCACAGCGATGACTGGCTCCGGGAGGGAGCACAGTGCCGGCCTGAAACGGGCAGCGTGGAAATGGCTGTCTCACTTTTTGCCTCCATTTTTTTTTGCTGTTTGACGTTAATCTGTTCCAGATGTTTTCTGATATTTTTTTAACGGGAATGGGGGGGGGTGGAGTCAGCATGATCTATAGGTGTGGGTGTGTGTGTGTGTGTGTGTGTTTGGGGAGAGGTGTCTGGCCTTACGCCCCCGGTCAGCTCGTATCGTGAGGTGGGCTCCAGCTGGCTTTTTCATTGCGGGATGAAATCATTGCCCTGGATGGGGCACCCCCTCCCCAGTAGAGGGGAGGCATGTCTTGGCGTAGTACAGGGGTTGATCCCGGCAGTCCTGTGACCGCCTGCCTTGGGGGCTGGAATGCTGTGGGGGGGGTGGTGGCTTCAGAGAGCATAGTTGCCACTTCTGATGCAGAGAGAGTCAGTGAAGGGCTATCCATGTGAGATGGTGCCCCTCATATTTCTCAGAAGATACCATGTCTGTCTTCTTTCTCCTAGACCCCACTCTAGGGGTCATTATTTGACACATGCGCTGTCTGCCTGTTAAATGCTTTAATATCTATAGGTAATCGCTTGGGCTGGCTTGGTGGGTCAGTGGGTAACACTGGTGCCTGGGGATTTTAATCCCCACTTCTGCTCTGAGTTTGTGCCTGTAGTCCCTTGGGGTTCTTCCGCATGCTGTGGTTTCCACTTGCAGTCCAAAGACATGCAGTAAAGTGAATCAGCATCTCTGAATTGCCTGTTGTGTGTGTGTGTGTGTGTGTGTGTGTGTGTGTGTGTGTGCGTGTGTGCGCGCGCACACCAGGGTATACCCCCACCTTGTGCTCAGTACTGCCTGGGATTGGCTCTAGACACCCCTGTGACTCACTGTGAGCAAGATAAGCGGTTGTACAATTATTAGTAATCATCATAATTAATCATCCGTAGCAGTGCAAGTCCCTGTTTGGGCAGGTAGGTGTTGTTTTTTTTAATTATTTTTCTTCAGATCTCTTCTCTCAGGGTAAGCTACAGGTCATGCATTTATATCCTTAACCACTGCACCACCTGCTGTTCACCCGGGTAAATCTCAGCGTGTCATAGTCACACGTGGTCTCTGAATCACTGGGTTACCATGTCCGATGTTGCAGTCGAAGTGTTTGGGATGCTGACACTTGGGCCCACAGATCCGTAACAACGATGTTGGTTATTCACGCAGTCAGTGACCTCAACGTGGCGAGATACTGAAGATGGAACTTGGGGCTTCAATGTCCCTCTCTGTCTCTCCGTTCCTTCTTCTTTATTGCTCTCTCTTTCTCTCTCTCTCTCTCCCTGCTTTGCTCTCTATCCTCCCACTCTCCCAGCAGCCTCTCTGGCTCACTGTCAACCGTTATATCAGATTACTTCATTTGGTGTTGATTAGATCAGCCCTGAAAGTGGAGTGAGCACAGAGCCACCACTCCCCTAGGCTTGAGGTGTGACACAGCTGCTAAACTTTTTTTCATGGAATTGTGGGAAGGGGAAGGGGGTGTTTTTCTAGTCCCCCTTCGATCCCAGGCCAAGCGTGGATTCCATTGGGTACCCCCCCACCTTTACCCTTGCCAGGCAGGCATGGCACGGTGCCCAGATGACGCCTGTAGGACTCAGCGCTGTGGGTCCCGCAAGGTGCCGCTGACATCGTCACATTTTTAAGAATAACTGGCTGAAGGTCAGCTCTGGCTGCCACCTTTACACACTTCCGCAGTGCCTAATCTGGGCAGTGACGCTCGTCATGTTAGTCATGAGTCCCTGATCTCTGGGGCTATTTAACGCTCTTGATCTGGAAGGTCTCTGCGGCTTTGCTCGACCACCCGTTGTGTATCTGCAGCACTCTGTTCACTCTGGCATATTCTCCCCTCGTTTATTTAGTTGCATTTATTTTTTATTTGGTGGGAGCTCTCTGGGGGCAATCGGTTGTCGTACATAATTCAGGAGGTCTAATTTGAGAGAAACGGGATAGCGTGTCGGGGGCAAGTGGGCAAACTGGAGCAGGGGACTGGCCAAACGCGACGGCGGGAAAGACCGATGCGGAAACCAGGGCAGAAACGGTCAGCATCTCGCAACAACTATGTGTTTGCTTTACAGGAAATGATCCTCGAGTGTAACTAATATGACTGATGTTCATACTTTTGCTTGTGTAACCTGACCGGTGTTTCATCAACCATGAGGCTGCGATATTTTCACATTTCTTCCGAATCTGTGTTTTAACACGCCAAAATCAGGTTTTGACGTTAAAATATCAGCGAATGCTACAGTTAAACCAGGGCTGGAAAAGTGATGTCACCGTCGGGCCCAATTGCTCCAGGGACACTGGCTGACTTGCTTTCTTAACTGAGTTTCCTAAAAAATGTAATGTAAATGTTAAACACTACTGGTTAAGCAATACGTGGCCTAATTGCTTTAGTTTGTGAAGCTTTGGACACTTGTGCCAGAAAAACGTTGGTAATGTTGTCATTCGTATGGAATTGGTTCGCATTTGAATGGTCTGATCTTGATGAAACAAAACCAGCGTGAAGTTTGTAGAAAGTCACTGGCAACTAAAGATACTGTGTGACAGATTAGTCGCAGCACTTCCCTCAGAAACGGCCAATGGGAACGGGCCGATGCGGGGAAACGGGGCAGCGTTACAAGGAGCGCAAACTCCAGAATGGCCATGAGCTTGGAAAACATTTAGATTTTTTTTTGCCATGTTGCCATCTGTGAAACAAGTTGACTCTTTAGTTTTTAAATCTGTCCCATTCTAATACAACCACACATGAAGTCACTGAGTAACTTCATGAGAAAGGCATCCCTTTGGCCACAAGTGTAAAATGGCTGTACTTCAATTTGCTTCGTGATGAAAGCACATTTTAATGACAATGGTAATTAGCTAGTATTATTTTTTATTTGATCCAGTTGAACAAAACTGTATAACTGTGACGCAGAGGTGCTCTGTGATTCACACGTCTCCTGTGAGTGGTAGCGGTAACAGTCCTCCTCCTCTTTCGAACCCGCAGTGACCGGGACCTCGAGATGAACAAGCTGCGGCAGAGCTTGCGGAGAAAGAAGCCGACCTACGTGCCGGAGGCTAGCCGGCCACATCAGTGGCAGGCCGACGAGGAAGCCGTACGCAAGGGCAAATGCAACTTCCCCGTGCGGGTAAGGAGATCGTCTGTAGCTGTTAGGTATTAAACAAGCATAGCGAGCAGAATTATTGACCTCAGTTCACGATTCAAGAGATCATTGTCAGCCCATCAATATACCTTTATGCATCCAGGATGAAGTATCTTCACCCTGGAACCCATGTACTACATTTCATTTATCTGACACTTTTATACAAAGCAAATTAAAGTAGAGGGAAGGGTTATAATTTATGTGTGCTCCCTGGGGTTTGAACCTATGACCTGCTAACCTAATGCTCTTATACAACATACTAACATTTACACAATGACTTGACAATATACTTCACATACTAACATTTACACAGTGACTAGATGATATGCTACAACATCGAGGCCAAAAGAGAGACAAAGACATGGCAGCGTAAGAGCTTGATGTAAAGAACACGCCATGGGGGAGTTTGTGGGAGCTGCTTTCTGAAAGCCTAGATGCACTTCTCCGTGGTGTTGGGGTGTAGGGGAGGGTCCTCATTGTTAGAGGGGACCTGACGAAGAAAACGTCCAGCCAGGCGTCAGGCCTTTTTAGCTGTAAGAGGACTAGCGGTTACCGGAATGGCAGGAAGTATGCAGAAAGAGATTCACTCCCCGGAGATCATCTGATGTTCCAGCCCTGCCTACGACAGACTGGTTAAAGCCCCCAACCCCCCCCCCCTCTTTTAGATTTGCATAGATAGCATCCTGGGCCAAGGGGAAAGCAGAAGGCAGCAATAACGTATTATTGAGCTCACTGTAGCTGACGGGAGCTCCTGGGAGAGCCTGACGGGGCAGGCCGGATGGAAACTGAGATGCTACTTCACCCTCCCTGACAAAAAAAGGAAAAAGCATGGTATGATATGCTATAAGCACCTGCCTCGTTAAAAGCAAAGTGTTGGAGGGATGCTCGATTCGTCGATGGCTGGACGCTATCTGAAGCGTACATCCTGCCTCTGCGTCGACATCATGGCGCTAAAGATACCTTTAATTGGCTCTTCTGAGGAAGCAGCATTTTTTGGTCATTAGGCAGACAAGGGGGTGGTCAGGAGAAAAACACTGACTAAGTGCGTTGTCAGAGGCTGAAATGGGACACTTAGCACCTTTAGGAGTTTACTGTGCGCTAAAAGCGTTACACCCGTGCTAATGTGAAACCCTAAGCCTCTAACTCAGCCTGACTTGCTTCTGGGGGTGCTGGGGGCAGGGGGGGCTGCTTTGTTTGATTGTTGAGCAGGTGGTTCACATCAGGTAAGTGGGTTTTACTGATAGTACAGCTTGCCGTCGTGTTGGGCCTTGGCCTGTATGCTGTTCCCTCCAAGTCAAGAGGGGCCCGACTCGTGACAGGATCTCATTCGTGTCTGCCCACTCTGTCTCCAGTACCTGGGCCTGGTGGAGGTGGAGGAGTCCCGGGGCATGCATGTGTGTGAAGATGCTGTAAAGAAGCTGAAAGTGGTGAGTGGGGCTGGGAGCTGGGGGTGGCTGGGAGCTTGAGTCCTGGGCCCCCCCCCAGGCCTGGGGGCCTCCAGTGGGGCCTTTTCAGGCTTCTCTCTTAGTAATTAGTGCCTTATTTATCCTGAAGATATCAGGCCAGTGAGGCTGATGTAGAGGGAAACGCAGCATCAGACCATCACAGTGAATCCACAGGATTCAGATGCTGGTCTCTCTCCTGGGGACCATTTCTCAGATGCTGGTCTCTCTCCAGGGGACCATTTCTCAGATGCTGGTCTCTCTCCAGGGGACCATTTCTCACATGCTGGTCTCTCTCCAGGGGACCATTTCTCAGATACTGGTCTCTCTCCAGGGGACCATTTCTCACATGCTGGTCTCTCTCCAACTCGCACCAGCCAGAATCCCACCTGCGTCTTCTCGTCTCTCCTGCACTTAATTCTTCCCACTATCTTGGCGATTTGTGCCCCACTTCCTGCGAGCTGCCTTTTTCTCTCATCCTTCTCTTCTTTTGCCATCTTTTGTTCATTTTCTCTCTATCTTCCTATCTCTCCATACTCAATTTCCTTATCAGTACTAACCAGCCAGACCTTGAAGGAGTTTTTTTTCCATTTCCTGATAAGAGCTTTTCGTTGGGGGGGGTCAGAGGGGTCATATACCTCTAGTGCTGCGAAAATACTAAGCTGTACCAAAGACGGGGCATTTTAGACAGCTGGTGTCCCCCAGGCCATGTGATCAGCAAGCGGAGTGCCGCGTGTCCAGCCCTGGGGACACACACTTGTGATGGAGCAGTGATGCCATTCTTCCTCCCCAAGGTGTGTGTGTCTCTGTGGGTTTTGTATGTACACTCACCTAAAGGATTATTAGGAGCACCTGTTCAACTTCTCATTAATGCAATTATCTAATCAACCAATCACATGGCAGTTGCTTCAATGCATTTAGGGGTGTGGTCCTGGTCA
>JAODKM010000035.1:8310548-8323506 GCA_026780845.1 Petrocephalus sullivani | reverse complement strand
GCAAGCTAAACGGTCACAGGTTTTATCATGTTGTGGGGATATTTGATCCCCATATTGTAGTAAATACAAACTCACACACACCAGCCCTGCCGGGCAGGACCATCCTTTCACCTCCGGACTGGCCCCCTCTTCGACTAATTGGCTTACGATGAATGGGCTATTCTTCTCCTCTTCCTTCTTCGCGAAGGGATGGAGGAAGGAAACACAAGGGCAAGTACGTGCCCCCGACCCGCGCTTCACCCGCCCCCATCCCACCCCCCAAATCCCTCTCGCCCCATTGTGGCCCATGGTGTAGAATCGGACCCAGTGCTTCGGGTTTAAATGGCCCTTTAGTCAATGCTCTGGAATGAGCCTGGTGTTCAAAGGAACGAGTCTGGGAAATGTTAACCAATAACTCTTTTTCTGTCACCGGGGGAAGTTTCGCAAAGGCAGTAAAAGGCGACCAATCAGCACTCGGACTCTAACTGCCTGATCATCCATGCCTTAAAATGCCACCTTTGCAAGGAGGCTTTTGTTTGTTTCATACAAAAGCCATGAAGTTTGTGGCTTGTGGTGGCAAAGCAGGTAGCTCTGGCTTTATAACTCTACATTTGGGGCTTTGATTTCAGCCCCCAGGTTCTGTGTGTAAGCAGCTTGTGTGTTCTCCCTGTCTGCAGTCCAAAAATGTGGTTAGTTGAGTTAGGGTCTAGGGCAGGGGTGGGCAGTCTTATCTAGAAAGGGCCGCTGTGTGTGCGGGTTTTCGCTGCAACTCCATAATTAGGTTACTAATTAGTGGACTGATTGGCAGGCGAGTCCTCGCACCTGGGTTTGAATGGCTGACCTAAAGGTTATCCCGAAAACCTGCATACACATCGGCCCTTTGCGGATAAGATTGCCCACTCCTGGTCTAGGGTGTCTCTCTAGTATGTGGGTGTGTACCCTGTGATGGACTAGCATCCAGCCCAAAATGTTCCACTGCCCCTCTTGGAGTAGCCACTAGACTCACTGTGACCCGGCCCCAGACACATCAATGGACAATGAAGCTGAAATTTCTGCTCACTACGATCAGTTGGGGCACCCTGTTTGAACAGTGCCTTTGAAATGAGTGCCTGATCTCTGCTCGCCAAACTTTCCATGGCAGGACCTCATTGTGGACCAGACCATTGAGAAGGTGTCCTTCTGCGCACCTGACCGAAACTACGACAAGGCCTTCTCCTACATCTGTCGCGATGGAACCACACGCCGCTGGATTTGCCACTGCTTCATGGCACTGAAGGACTCGGTGGGTGCAGCCGTCATTAAGGAACCGCGATCGCGTTCTGTGCTTAAGAGATATGAATGGTAGAGTCCCTGCAAAACACAAAAGGTCTCAGCATTCTTAAATTGCCATAGGCACATGGCAGCTCAGTGGGTACCACTGTTGTCTCATGTTCTTGCATGCTTTTCCCATGTCACATGGGTTTCCATGTCTAGTCTGAAAACATGGCATCCTTGTGTGTGTGTTTGTGTGTTTGTGTGTGTGTGTGTGTGTGTGTGTGCGCGTGTGCCCCCTGCCCTATGCTGTCACTGGGATAGGCTACCGGGCCATCACCTCTCTGAGTCTTACCTAGAAGTATTTTGAAAATGACAGATTGATACTGACATAGTAATCATATATCGTTATTGTCTTCATAGAATTAGCTCTATTTATATGTAAACTATGGTCGCATTGCAAGTATTTCATCATGCTGTGTGAATACTGACGGTGCAAATTAGAAGAATCGGCTCAGAATGTAGCCGGCTGCTGACCGCACGATGCGGATGGCTCTGTCCACCAGGGGGAGCGCCTGAGTCATGCCGTGGGCTGCGCCTTCGCGGCCTGTCTGGAGCGTAAGCAGCGGCGGGAGAAGGAGTGCGGGGTCACGGCCTCCTTCGACGCCAGCCGCACCTCCTTCGTGCGGGAGGGATCCTTCCGTGTCACGCCGCCCAATCAGCAGGGCGACCGGGACGCACAGGACAAGAAGAAAGGTGCCGTCGCCCCGCCCCTTTTAACGAGCGCTATCGGGTCGCCAGACTGTAGCCGCTAAGCTAATAAATTTACCACCTTGCACTCTTTATGGGTGACATTCCTTGTGACATTTGGTAACCCCCACGCGCATTCCTTAACCCTCCAGCGGAGCCATCCTGCCCCCCTGGCGTGCCTGCCGTCCCCCCTGGCACGGCGTCACCCCCAGAGGGTGCAGCGTCGCCGGTCGACCGCACTGAGCCGTGTGGCCCCCACGCCATCCCCCGACGCCACGCCCCCATCGAGCAGCTGGTGCGCCAGGGCTCCTTCCGGGGCTTTCCGGCCCTCAGCCAGAAGAACTCCCCCTTCAAGCGGCAGCTCTCCCTCCGTCTGAACGACCTGCCCTCCACCCTACAGCGCAAGACCGACTTCCAGTCCAAGAACCCAGGTCCGTCACGGCACCGGGCCTCAGCGGCACCGACATCCGCCCTCAACGCGGCTCAGCGTGTCATAAAGGGGGCGGGCCTCTTCTCTCTCCTCGTAATCTCCCCCTTTCCTGCCTGGGGTGGGGAGGGCGCCGTTAACTGCGTAATAATTACAGCAATTAGCAGCGCAGGCTCCCTGCTAGCGCGCGTGGTAATTTGATAGCTGCGGCAGTTGTTACTGTAACTCCGGCAGAGTCGCGCGGCCACTTATGCTGTCGCCGTGTCAACCGTCATGTTCGGCTGCTGAAAGCCGGAGCCGCGATTGGCCAACAGCGTGTTTAAATCCGCTGCTTTGGTTGTGCCTATACCGCTGCTCTGACAGGGGCTGGAGTTTGGGGGGGCTCGTCCATACTCGCCCCAATCATGAAGGTGTCTGTGGGGGGGTTGCTCTCTTACTGAAGGCCACAGAGAGACTCCTAATGGATACCAATTAAAGGCAGGCTGACAGCGCTGATGGTGGGGGCGGTAGCGGGGGCTCTGGTCCCCGGCCTTTGAAGGCGCTGATATGGGAATTAGGAGCCGTGTGCAGAATGACTTGGAGAGGGGCCGGGGAATTCTGGCTGTTCTTTTATGGAGCGTTTAAGCAGCCTAATAAAGTGCTGATTAAGGAAATGGGTTCCTGGGTTCCCCTCGGGTGCCTGCCCCGCTCAGCTGGCCTGTTCCCACCCGCAGTGCCGGAGATGGACCCGTCGCTGGGTGCCGAGGGCGACAGCATCAACGCCCTGTGCAGCCAGATCAGCACCTCGTTCGCCAAGCCCTCCGACGAGCTCTTCGCCGCCAACGGCGCCCCGGCGTGCGCGGCGCCCCCCGCCCTCCCGCCACCCCCCCTTCCCCTGCAGGGTGAGTCTGCTGCCCCGCCTCGGATTGCGGGGGCCTTCTGCTCCCTCTGTGTGCACGAGGCCGTGGGGTGAAGTCATGTATCGAGCCGCCTCATTTGCTGCACGTATAATGATATAAAACAGCCTCCTATTTGCTACGTGCCCCAAGCCAACAGGCCCCATGTAGACCGTCTCTGTCTTTCTCTGACTCTTTTTCCTCATTCCTGCTAACCCCACCCCCGCAGTCTCTCTTGGCTCTGCCCTCAGCCTCACGTCATGCTTCTCTCCCCCGGCAGCCGGAAGCTCGTGGGTGCAGCCGGAGCAGACGCTGCAGTCCCCGCCCCCCGTCACCAGCGGCCACAAGCGGACGCCGTCGGAGGCGGAGCGTTGGCTGGAGGAGGTGGCCAAGGCCGTGAAGGCCCAGCCACAGCAGGCACCGGTCCCGCCCCAGCCGGCCATGCCCGCCCCCCCTGGCTCGCTGCCCACCTCCATGCAGCCCTTCCCCATGGCATTTGATGCCACCCCTGCGCCTGTCGGAATGTTCGCCCAGCCCCCCCTACAGCCCACCTTCATGCCTATTCAGGCATACATGCCCGCCCTGGCCAACAGCATGACGTACCCCAACGCCAGCGTGCCCGTGGTGGGCATCACGCCTTCGCAGATGGTGGCCAATGTCTTCTGCACGGCCACCAGCTCAGGGCCTGCTGGTTCTGCAGGTAGCGGCGGAGGGGCCAAGTCGGCCCCCCTGGCCTCCGGGCACCACGCTTTCCCAGTCTCCACCGGCGGCTTCCCCATGCCACCTTTCGCCAACCCGGCCGCCATCAACGGCATCTCAGCCAACCCAGTCCCGGCCACCGCTGCCTCCACGGCCCCCCTGAACCAGAACGGCACTGGCCCCGGCCCCGCGTGGCCCTCTGAGGCGGCCCAGCAGCCCGCCCCCGGCAGCGACTCCCAAGAGGCCGAGCGCTTCGAGGCCCAATGGGCGGCTCTCGAGTCCAAGACACAGCCTAAGGCTCCCAATCCCTTCTCCAACGATCTGCAAAAGACGTTTGAGATTGAGCTTTAACTGCCCCCCCACGCCTGCTCCTGTCTGCATAAACTGTGACGCAGACCCAGACAAAACGGACCCCCCCCTCCTTTGTCTCCTTCGCTTTCCGTCTTTTCACATCAATAAGGGAGATCCCTCCCCCGACCAGCTTTGCAGACGCTGCCACACAGACCCCTGGCTCCTGGACTTGGACGGCAGCTCTGACGGGGTGTGGGTCCTCTCCGCCTCCTGCCCCTACTCTAGCAGCTTTAGGGGTGGGGCTAAGCTCCAGAGCCCATACTCTGCTGCCCTAGAGCCTGCAGTGCACATTGGGAAAACTGGACGAAGACAGGCGAGGTACAGCTGGGGAAGGAAGGTCAAGCCGACATTTGATGTTTATTTTACATGAGGCATTGGTTGACTAGCAGCTGACATCATCCAAAGCAGGGGCATTTATAGAGAGGACTGATGTGTCATTTTTTATTAATGAAACGAGAAAGTCTTTGATGGCCAAAACATTATTTTTTAAGTTATTTTAGTTATTAGTTAGCTTTTAAATCAGATTTTAATCACCAAAATTTTAACTTATTTTTCCCCCATGTGAATAATAATATGGTGGTTATGTTTTTAAAGCTGGAGGGAACTCACCAAATGAGAAATACCTGCGTAATTACTGCCTCCTTTGACATCTTGAGTGTGTACCTCATGTGAGAGTGTAAATAGCTTTTTTATCACCCCCCCCCTATTTATTGCCCTGTGTGACAGTCAATTGCTATTCAACCTGAATGGCTTGCTTCTATACCACTAGGGACAGACCCCCCCCCCTCAGCATTACCAGAAAGGAACCCCACCCTCCATCTGGAATGGAGATTTTTGGATTGTTTTCAAACAATTTATTAACCTGACCCTGACAGACTTTAGGAAGCTGTCATTTACATTTCAGCACAATGTGAGCCGGTCTGCGTGTGTCGGGAGAATTTGAAGGGTTCATTGTGAAGGATGGAGAGGATCAGGATAAGGGTTAGGCTGGTTTGCGTGGAAAAGCAGGACATCCCTTTTCTGAAAGTCCCTTAACTCTGTTTGTATTCCCGGCAAAATGAGATAATTGTCATAACTAGAAAAAAACATGCGTGATGGATGGATGGATGGTCATAACTCGAGTGTTTGGGGTTGGATTTGGAAGCTCGATAGTCTTCATTGATGGTTTGGTGAATCTTTGAAGAGGAGTGTACAACAGAGAATACAGAGGTGCCCTGCTCCTCGTCTGGGAACGAAGAGGGCCTCCCCCGCCCCACAGAGCAGGGAGCGTCATGGCGACCGGAACAGCGGCGTGCACAGGGAGACCCCCCCTGGGGAGCGCTTGTTGCAGGGATGGAGAGGCCTGAGGACAGGCAGGGAAGTGGCTAGGATGCAGGAAGCAGCAAGTCGAAGGCAAGTGAAGTTGAGTTAGCCTGGAGAGGTGGGTGGTCACAGTGGAGTTTGGACTTCCTCTCTTGTCCGGTAAAATTCGCGGATGTGGTAGCAGCAGAACCGGATCGGCTGGTGAAGAGCTGGGCGTCACATGACGTGGCATGAATCACATGAAAGGCCCTGGTGCTGAATCAGTGGTGGTTCTGTTGAAATGGGGCCAGTTCCGCTAATGGATCAGCGGCAGTGTTTGGCAGTCACTGCGGAAGCACAGTGCTTTGCATTCTTGATCATGGCTTTGAGAAGATTGATTACCGAATTACTCTCGGGATGTCTGTGGCTTTTAACTCTTTATATAGGGTAGGATGGAAGGTTGAAACGTGCTTTCAGAGGTTTGTTTGACTGGGTCAGGAATAGTTGGGGGTGAGGGGGTACAGAAGAGCATATGGTAGCAGGAAGATCAGGTACTTTATACAATGGGGGTCCTCTTTGAGGTCCTTCCCTTGTATATGTTTTTTTTCTTATTTTGTAGGAATGGGGGAAACAACGCATATAAGTACCAGAACACCAACTGATAAGCAAATTTCCAAAAGTCACTTGGTCCATTTTTTGTTGTTTTTGAAATGAGACTGCCAGTGACCTAAAATCAGGCTTCCACAACATAGTTAGTGTTGGGGAGCTAAACTCACTCTGTCCTCAAGAAATCCAACGTAGAACTTTTTATTAAATTTCTAAAACCCACTCAGTCGTCAAGTAATCCAACAAAGAAGTTTCGCTAAATTTCCAGAACTAGCTGAAGTCGACAGGAAATTTCTCAAAAACCGACCGAGTGAGTTTTGGGAATTTGCTCTTCCATTATGCACGCAGCTGAATTTCTTTCGGAGTGGTGGGGGTGTGTTTCGAGTGAATGCAAAGAGATGCAATGCAGTCGATGCCCCTTCTCTGGCCTGTACACATACGTTCCCAGGTTACACGTTTGGGTGGTGTAACTAAAGGGCTGGGGAGGGAAATCGACTGGGCAGGACGTCACAAACGGTCATGACTCTTCCTGGAATTTCTTGGCCATTAACTCTTAATTACTACTCAATCAATCCGGCTTTTGTACATGGCGAAATGCTGACTCCATCTCCATCCAATTCCCATCCCAAGAGCATTTTTTTTTATTTCCCTTTCCTTTCATGAATTTTGGAAAGTTTCACTGTTTAATTGACGTTTTCTTCCACCCCCCACACCTAAATTAAAAATAAGTAGATTGATTGTTTATGGCAAAACAAGGAAACTAAATTACCTCATAAACTTGATTGTAAACTGTAGTGTAGTGATAACAAACCAGTGAAGCTTATTTTTAATCTTTATTTACATAATTTTGTATCTAAACCTACATATTTGTATTGTAATTACATTGTACAAAGACAAATAAATAATATAATATTAAAATAAGCGTTGGTGATGTATCCTGGCATGTGTGTGATGCTTTTTAATGTTACCAGGCCATGTCGCCCCATGAAGGCACTTTCTTGGGCCTGAAAGATTTACACAAGCTTTTCAAACATTTCAAGGACACTAGAGGGAGTGTCAATGCTCAAATGGCTGAAAGCTGCATAGGGTTTCCAGTGCTCTCTGAAATTCAGATTAAACAGTGCCCTCCCCCTTTCCCATTCTGGCCTTTTTTCCAGTTGTCAGGCAAGGAACAAATTCTGCATTTTAGCTGCCCAGATGTTAAGCAGCTGGCTCCACGCTGCCAGTTGTGCGCTGGTCCTTATCCACCACTTTCATTTTTCACTAAAGCGCAGTTGGATCACACTAACAAAAACAGCATGTTTTAGAAATTAGTCGAAATCCTCTGTGGTATCGCTGCTCTCAGAAACCAAGGAGCCTTTTACATATTTATGTTCCTCCACCTGCAGAAGAGAAAACATCAGGCAGACTTTCCCATGCCCAATTAAAGACATATATTTTTTTATATTAAAAGTGGAAAATAAGTACCCCCCTCTTTTTAATAATTTGAGTCATTGGTATTGTCCAGCTAAGCAGAGAGGACAATGAAACTGGACAATGGAAGCTGAAATGCTAAATGGAAGGGGGGTGTTCAAGGCCTGGGCCAGATTTACAGTTGGGCTTCTGTGGAGGCAGCGATGAATGGACCATTCACATACACGCTGGCACAAAACGACATGAATTTCACCAGGAAAAAGTTACTGCAGGAATTGTGATGATAATACCAATTGCAAACTCACATCTTACACGAGACATCACATTTAGCTAATTCACGTTCCCCAAATGCGAAAAAAAACACAAGTTATAATGATCCTAAAATAATATTCTCAAAATGAAAACATGACTGCCAAAGACATAATGGCTTGGAGTGGCATGGTGGCGAATGAGCACCACTGCAGCCTCACACCTCCAGGGTTACATTTACATTCATTTACTAGGCGCATTCATCCATACAATTGAGAAAGTAGCCAGTATTCCTAGAGAAATTGGGGTTAAGGGCCTTGCTCAAGAGCTCAACGGTGAAATCACTCGACCGACCGCACAACCTTCCGCTCACAAGCACATCCACCCCTGCTGTGTGTGTGTGTGTGTGTGTGTGTGTGTGTGCTCCTCCATGTCCCTCCTGTGTTGTGGCAGGTCACCTCCCACAGTCTGGAGAAATGCAGTCAGACTAGTTTCCATTTCTAAATTGCCTACAGTGTGTATGCACCCAGCAGTGGACTGACATCCAGGGTAAGTGTTAGAAAACAGATAAGGGCCTATTTGATCAGGCTCAGAATCCAATGTTGCTTCATTTTCACTGCTTTACTGTTAAGTAACTGTTCACTGCTGGCTATCCAAGTAAGAGAAAAGCCTGCAATGAGTAATTACGGGCAGTCTGTGTGTTTTTGCTGGCTCACGCTCAGTGTCCTCTAGCCAGACGACGTTTCCCTCATTTGCTCATGGGATCTGTGGTGAAATCGGCCTGACGGCTCCCCCTCGAACCTGCAGAGTCCTCTCAGTCTCCCGGCCCCGCGGCCTCCATCTGCTCCTCCAATGACGCTTCCTGACGTTCCCGCTCTGCGGTCTCTGTGGCTTAGATGTCGCAGTAATCTGGCATTTCTGTGCGACATCCGCTTCTGTCAGCTGGGGGCCGTCGCTGAGGACTTGTGCTCGTTAAATTGATCGATTGAACAAATCTCAGAGCCGAGGTCCTGAACCCAGCTATTGCTGCTCCTTCGAACTTAACAAGCATGTCGTCAACATTGTCTCTTTCTGGTAAGTCTGCATGAGACTATATAAAATAAATCATTTGAAAGCATTAATTGATTAAGTTAAATATGGTTAATATAATAATGGGCCACAATTGTACAAAGATATAAAAGTCTAAGTATGAATTCCAACACTTCGTAAAAGTGATTGTTGTTAGGCAACGCCCACGGCACCCGCGTTGACGGCAACAGCAAATAAGGAAAACAAAACCCAGCATTTATGCACGTCTTCAGAAAGTCGAGAGCTGGGAGGAGCCTCTCGCTGAAGACCGTGGCTGGTGTCCAGGCCATCAGTACGCCGAGGGCTGTTGGGGGTGAGTCTGCCAGAAATCTGTAGCCTTTTGAGGTGAGATTAATGACACCCCAAGTAGGGCCTTTTACGACGACGACCTGGAGGGGAACTTGGAACACAATCAGTCATAAACCGCGAACAGGGGTGTCCCTCTACAAGATGTTGTGTAACGGTTATGAGCCAGCTGAGATATCATCATTCTGGGTGGCTGGAGAGAAAGGTGTGTGAGTGTGTTTCTCCTGGCTGACTCCCCCGGTCTTCCGAGATGAAAAATACAGTCTGTTAGTTAAGTGTAGTGGCTAGTGTTAGTCATCGAGGGGAAATATGGCAGGAGGCTGCAAATCAAGGGTGCTGATTTGGGTAAGGACAGTCTGGATATGTCCCTTCCTGTAGGAGTGCCGTGTGTTTAGGGGATCTTGGCTATAAGTGCACAGCCCCTCACCCCTAAACCTGAGCAATCTCCACATGACCAAAACATGAATTTCCAAAACATATTTTTTTTTGTTTTTGAGATGAGACCAGTGACCTCAAGTCAGGCTTCCTCATTCCTCAGTCCTCATACAATAAAGAACTCTCATTAAATTTCTAAAACTCAATCCACAGACACTCAAAAATGTGGACCGAGTTTTGGAAATTCGCTCTTCTGTTCTGTCAATAATGGTCGAATGTCTAATTGATTTTCTCCTTTTTACTTGCTAACATTTTCTTGCTTTTCCTGTCTACCTCGCACCTCTTCCCCAGCACACTATACTGCTCACATCAGATCGGGGGGCCTGTGGTGTTAGTTTCCCAGCCCTGGCATGACGGCGACTTGGGGATTCCTTTGCTCGGCCTCTGATTGTGGCCCCAGTGCCCCGGCCATGACTGGCTGTTAACTTCCTTTCATCCTGCGCCAGCTCCCTCAGCCCTCTGCCAGCACATTGCTGTTCTCGAGACTCCAGGCCTCCCTGTAACCCCTCATGTGAGCTTTCCCTCCCCGGAGAAGCTGGGGAAACAGTGCAAGGTATCAGGAAGGGGTGGGCCTCACTGACACTGGAGCTGGAGACCACAGACAATGAGACATCAGGCTGCAGGTACGGCCACAGAAACCAACAGCCTTATGTCATGGGGAAACTGGAAAGCAGAAGGCATTTCTTAAGTCTACAGCTACAGATTTGCTTAACAGTGTTTTGGTTCATGACAGGTGTGCTGGACATGCATTGGCCCCCTTTCACCACAAGGGGGCGTGAGAATTCCCCTTTTGGCTTGCACCTTTACACATACACTGTAAAATACTTGCATATACAAACACATTAGGGTTTGGGGTGTTATTTGCATTTAATAATAATTGAAAATAAAAGTTTATTCTTACCTTGCCAGATTATAATGTTATTCTGGGGTGTAAAACCCTGCCAAATGTTACCCCATAATATCCTTTAACCAAGGGTCTTATTATAATGCATTTTTAATACAATTATTTCAAACTTGGCTGTTGTACAAGTCACTGTGGAAATTTGTCATAACTTTGAAGGCAGTATATTTTGAGATTATAGTCTTACCAGCACATACAGATGCATTACAGATATGCCTACATTATCTGTTATTACTGGCAGGAACTTACATTATAGTCTGGGTGCAGAATACCCATTCAGCAATGCACGACAGACCAGCATCTCCATTATCGTCTTGTTGAACAAATGGTCCTCGGTTTGTACATGTTAATGAGCATGGGATCATTGTGGATGAAAGTTTCCATTAAGCGAATAAATGCAGTGGAACGCTAATCTTGCACAGCAGTCTGAGTAGGATAATGCATTTGGGCCTGCTGTCCTGTACCTTACACTACATTATTATGTTTGCATGGGCCTGCTGTCCTGTACCTTACACTACATTATTATGTTTGCATGTACACTCTAAATGCAGTGAGAGCAGTCCAGCCTAAGTAATCCTTCTGATGTTAAGCAGGTTTGGGCCTGGCTAGTTCTCGGATGGGAGACCAATTAGGAAAGCTGGCTTGCTGCTGGAAGAGGTGTTGGTGTGACCTGCAGGTTGGTCCATCCTGGGGTCTGTGTGGACCCCAGTGCCCCAGTGCAGTGATGGGGACACTGTGCTGTAAACATGGTGCCGTCCTTCCGACGAGATGTAAATCTGAGGTCGCTAAAGATCGGGATGGTATCCCAATGTCTGTGGCCCTTTCAGTTCTTGTCTCCTAATCATCCCCTATAGCTCTCCTGCCCCTTCACCGCCTTAGCTACTGTGTGGTGAGCGCACTGGCACAGAATGGCTGTCGCTGCATTGCGCAGACAGGTGCTGCACCGTGGAGCTGGTCGAAGTGGCTCCCCATTGCTTCTGTAAGGCGCTTGGAGTGTCCAGAAAAGGCGCTATATAAATGTAATATTCATTCAGGTTATAATAATTTAGAAACTTCAAGAAAGATATATTTAAAATATTTTAGTACTTAAACTGTCAACGAGATAGGCTGATTAATTTGATCAACTCATTTACTTTGAACTTGAAGACTAGCACAGAATACCATACATGAAACCAATTATATGATATTTAAGTGGAATTTTAAGACAGTCATTAAACTTACTGAACCACAAAACCTATTTCCGGGAGCAGCCAAGGAAAATTAACAAGATGTAAAGCCGAAACGAAGACATGCAAAACAGGGATGATAATGTAAGTGTCTGTCTCCCCCTGGTGGCTCGAGGGGGTGCAGCATACTAAATCCATGGATCCAGGTTCTAACTCTATCCTGGTCAGAGCCGTTGGTTGTTCTAGAGCCAGCACAGGCGACAAGGCTGGGGTACACCATAGATAGGATGCCGGTCCACTGTGAGATATATACTCACACAATCATACCCTGTGGGCAATTTAGAGACCCCACTGACAGCATGTGTTTAGACTGTGGGAGGAAAAGCAACATACTCATGCAATAGTTAGAACGTACAAATTCTGCAAACCTAGGTCAGAGGCGGGACTCAAACTCTCAACCTGAAGGTGTGAGGCAAAAAAAAATAGTCCAGATTAGGGTGCTAATTTCTGTACATTTAAAAAGCCACATACTTCATTCATTTAAATCAATTGTGATACGTCAGCGTAGACTTTTAAAACCTTTAACTTAAAATGTAGATCTACAATAATGTATGTATAACCATTCTTTGCTGTTACTTAATGTAATTGCAAACTGTGGCTCTGTAGCCAGTTAATGTACCCGGAAAAGTAGTTACCATTGCTGGGAGAGAGGCCAAGACCGACAAAGATCCACTACAGGAAAGAAACGTGCAATAATGCATTTTGCAGTGTGTGCGCTTCCCTAATTTTAAAACCATCCACATAAATTGTGTCAACGCCGCAGGCTGGGGGTTTCTGGGGGCAATCAGGCCTAGGGAACCCCCCTCCCCCACCAAAAGCTGCAAAACAGCAAACACAGCAAAAGAAAGAACCACCCTGATATGCTGCTGGTGGAGGCATGAATTACAAACTAAAGTCCTGTCGTGTACCATGTTGCATTATACCTTTATGGCATTTAGCTGTCGTGTACCATGTTGCATTATACCTTTATGGCATTTAGCTGTCGTGTACCATGTTGCACTATACCTTTATGGCATTTAGCTATCGTGTACCATGTTGCATTATACCTTTATGGCATTTAGCTGTCGTGTACCATGTTGCATTATACCTTTATGGCATTTAGCTGTCGTGTACCATGTTGCATTATACCTTTATGGCATTT
>JAODKM010000035.1:8279815-8290247 GCA_026780845.1 Petrocephalus sullivani | reverse complement strand
GGGGGTTTTTTTTTCTTCTCGCTTTGGGGGAGGTTTGTCCGCCGGGCGGGCGGAACAGGTTGGGATTTGGGTTTTTCCCTTTTTTAGTTGGTTCCTTGCCTTTTTTTACCTTTTTGCCCCCCCCCCCCCCCCATCCTACGCCACCATCTACAATGTTAAAAAGAGTGCTTATTTAAACCACCGGGGCGGCGCTGTGCCGAAGGCCCCTGGTGCCTCTTCCTTCAGAGAACATGCTTTTTTGTCCTTATGAAGAGAGTGGAGACACGGAGAGGTATTTTTAGCTCTGTGACCTATTTATCCAAAAGCTCGCCAACTTTGTGTCAGTCATTCGATCACAGCAAGCGATCAGAAGTTGGATGCATTAAGTGTTGCGCATGGACTAGTCTCGGAGCAGTTTGGGGGACAGGGAACACCCCCCCCCCCCATCCACTACCACTTACACCATTACTTTTAAATCAAGTCGACTGGTTGACTTTGTTGTGGCATATTTGGGAGGTGGGGGGTGTTTTGGGGACATGACTCTGGGCTAACAGGGTCCTAAGTTGCTGAGGATGGGGCTGGTGCACGCAGGATCCAGTGTGGAAATGTCTGAAGGTGAAGGACATGGGGAGAAAAGGATTCTGGCTCTGGGGATGTACGGCAGATGTATGGATGATGTATGGATAGATGGATGGGTGGATGGATGGATGAGTGGGGGATTAGCCAGTATTTCTCTCATAAACATAGTCGCGAAGTCAAAGAGTTAAAGAGGGGGAGAAAGAAGTGCTGGGTGAAGAGGAAGCCACAAAGTGCCAGTAGAAAATACAAAAATAGAAAAATGGAGAGAGAGAGAGGACAGAGAGAAAGTAGAGCAGAGAGAATAATTAAAAACTTGCTAACTGCTAGTTTCCCCACTTTTCTGTTAGCAAATAATTGGCCCAAATCGTGAGTTCTTTGTCACCGCGCTCCGGGCTGGCACTCGGGGGGCGGGCGGGGGGCCAGGCGGCGACCAGGGGGCCACACCGCAGTGCATGTCACTGCAGCCGCGCAGACCGCTGCAGAGGCCCCACCTGGATTGCGTTTCAGCGCGCTGCCTGGGTCACCGTACCCGCTGTCTCCCGGCGGAAGAGATACTGTCTGCTGCCGCGCGCGCGACAAGGGCGAAAGCCGCCCTCTGGTTGGGGGAGAAGGAAGCGTTATTAAGCGCTGTCTGTGTGTCTGTGGAGGGGCGGCGGGGGGATTTCCAATACATATAAATGTATGTGCGACTGTCTACGAGCCTCTCTGAGCATGTATACGAGTCATGCTTTCTGAATAATCGCATGCTCGTTTTTGTGTGTGTATGCGTGTGCGTGTTTGGGCGTTGTGTGCACACGTGCGAGTGCACACTCACCCCACACTGTCTGTTTCCAAGTGCAGCATCGGTGGATGGCAATCTCGTATGGAATGCAGGTCTCTCAGCTGAGATTTATAGCTACTCCACTGTTCCAATTACGCGGACGGATCCTCACGCACAATTCCAGAACATTATTAAGGGGCAGGGGGAAGAAATATTCATTTTATTCCACCGGCTTTGACAGCCCGTCTGCCATTTTCTTTTTTTCGGAATCCTTAGAATCTGAGGAGAATGTAGAAGAGAAAAAAAACGAATTAGTGGGGGTGCAAACTCCTCCCCTCTCACTCTGCTGCACCCCCACCTGTCTGACTCACCATATTATTTTACATTACACCCTCACCTTGCTTATATGCCTCCCCAGCAGAATCTCTGCTACGTTGCATTGAAAACCGTAACAACTCACCCATTGCGGACCCAGATTCAGCCATTGTAGAGGCACGGCCGTTTCTCCGGCGTTGGCATGGGAACGTCCGCTACATCCATGCCGGGGCCGTGCCTAGGAATCTCCCCAGCTTGGCTGGAGGCGGGCGGAGAGGCCGCGAGTCTCGCCTGCGAGCCTGCACAACGTCTCGGGAATGTAAATATTATTACCAGAAGAGGTTTAGATGTGCTTCTCAGAGCTCGTGGGGAGGAATGCACGCTGGTACGCACGTTAGAGGCACAACACCGCGGGTTAAGATTCCACACGCTAGCTGGGAATTGTGAATCTTACTAGTGTGAGTATACACAGCGCACAGATCACCGGGCTGCATAGCTGCACCTTTAAGGAATGTGAGGCTGGTGGATAGACGACACAAGCTTACTATAGAAGACTAATTCCAGTGGTATAATAGTCTGATCAGTATACTCCTCGCTGAACTGGTATTATTTGAGGGCTGCGGTGATTTGTGATTGTTTTTTGGGTACTAACTTTTGCAGGTGGGGGTGTCTGATGGGAGATTCTGGTGGGGGGGGGCAGTATCCTTCTGATTCCAGCTACAGCCGTCTCCTCTCCAGATCAGCCCTCCTCAGCGTGGCAGCTATCTTTAGAGTGCAGAGGGAGAGGCAAAGGCACATCTGTAGAGGCAGGGTACAAAAAAAAATAAAAAAAGGAAGAGGAATCATTTCACTGGGTACTGAGAGAGAGGGATGGAGAGGGGAGGGGTGTGCACGGGTGTGGATGGGGGTGATATTGCATAGTCTAATCTGCAGACGTGGGGGATGGGCGTGCAGATTGCATATCCAAAAGGCAAAGCTCACAAAAGCTGTTGCCCCGGCCAGTGGCATTTTGTGGAGGCTTATGAGCACAGGCAGGAGCTGTTGTGTTTTTTTTTAATTTTATTTTATTATTTTTTTATTACTAAAGGCCATTAGATACTCTGTCTTTATTTGCTCTTGTACAGCCTGCACAGCTGCCCATCCTGCCTGTGACCATCTGTGCTGCTCCACTGTCAATGGTATAGTGGTCTGAGATCTAAATGTGTAGCCGTGAGCTCGTGAGATTTACATGCCAGGCAGGGCACCGCGGTTGTACCTTAGATGTGCATTACATTGCACAGAAAGGATAATAAACACGGCTAGTGGGGGAAAAATCAGTATAACACTTCCCACCCAATAGGTCACACAATGACTTAAATAGATATGTAGACCGAGATTTAGTCAGGTGACAGAATATGCAAATTATTCTTAATAATGTGTTGCTAGCACTTATTTCGGTAATTGGTTTTCAGGCGGTGCCTGGTACAGTGCTTTTGTATGTGCGTGTCCTATAAATTAGCATGTGAGTTTGGTTATTATAACCAGCCCCTGTGTTCAGAATGATTTTTAACAACATCAAACCTGGCAGAACGCTGGCTTTCCGTTCACCCGCTAGCCCCCTTTGGCCTGTAGGGGGAGCTCACCGTTACTTTTACGGCGGGGAGAATGTTAATTGTAACTAATTGGAGCAAGGAGATGAAGTTTTTCGCGAGATTAAGTTCATAAACTCTCAAAAGAATGGCGGAGATATGGAGCAGAGAGAGCTGACGGCTGAAAATGCCAGCCCTTCCCCTTAAATCCCCGGCCTCTTTAAAGCCAGGGAAAAGTAGGTTATGCAGGGGGCCGCGGGTTACGGGGTGGGCTGCGCCACCTTGGAGGGCCGGCCCCGGCTCCTGGCTATGTGTGCTTTTTTTTGGGGGGGGTGCTCTTTGTTTTCCGCTGGTTGCTTATATCTGTTTGTCTGGTGCCGAGACTTCAAGACTGGGGGAGAAGTGAGGCTTTATTTTGCGGCTCACGGCTTGTTTTAGTTTCCCGTGCGAGGAAATGCGTGGTGTTTGTTTCTTATGCCAGTGCGGTAATTCTGCATTTGCTCCTTTCCGTGCTCCGCCGGAATGACTCTCCCTCCCTCCCCGTTGCTGCTCTCCTCTGAGCCGCAGAGGCACCATAGGCTACTTGCTCCTTATTTAAAATTCATATTGTGGATTCAGACTCCAATACAGAAAAGTGGCGTGTAAAAGCCAGCATATGGCAGTAGAGTCAGTAATTACACGCCAGGTCCCGCAGAATGCGCGCCCCCGACGCCTCGCCGTGTGGCGCGCATGCGCCGTGACGGCGGCCAGGTGAGCGCGCTGCCCGGTTTCAGGGACGAACGCCGCCCCATCCCATTCCCTCTCGTGCTCTAACCCAAAACCTTTCATTATTTTTTATTATTTTTTTTGTAAGCTTTCAAGGACGAACGGCCCGGGCATACTGTAATGAGATTGCTGGAGAAGCGACCAAATTCAAAGCAGCCATTTTCTACAGCTGTCAACTTATTATTGAGAGACTGACTTATTCCAATAGCTCTGATCACTGCGCCTTGGAATGGGGGTGTGGGGGAGGGTTGGGGGGTGACTGTGAAGAGGCAGGAGACTGCTTTGCATTTCGTGTGTGTGTGTGCGTGCGCGCATGTGGATATCTGCAACCATACCTACATGAGTGTGAGGAAAAGTCTGTCCTCTGCTGAAAATGGTTGAGAATAATTTTACCGACAGTTGTTCGTGAGTGAATTATTGGTGACCATGATTTACACATTTCTGTGTATAGATCAGTGAGTTCTCTTGTACTCACCCTGCCCAAGCCTAAATCCTCTCTTCCTATGGACGGTCAGTCAGTGGTCAGACTGCCATGCACAGAGCCCCAGGGCCCCTGACTCACCCCGCATTGTGCAGTCCTCTGTCCACCTGGGGGCTGCAGGAGTTGTTTTGGCATACCACTCAGCCCCCCTCCTGCACCCCTCCTGTCCCGGTGGGCAAGGCTGAAAAAGACTTGGACTTTCGGGCTGGCTGGCAGACTCGTGTAATCACCACGGTGTTTATGCATAATGTATAAATTACACCGTGTACAAGCCTTACATTAACCTCTTGTTTAGCAAGAGGCCCCGTTCTGCCCTTTCCGTGGATCCTGTTCCGTTCTCAGCCCTCGGTCTCAGTGCAGGGGGGTTGGGGGGGGGGGTTCTGACGGGCTGTGTGTGCACGGAGGGCCTTTGTTCTTCTGATGTTTGATGTCTGGTTTGAGTGGCAGGTCTAATATTGTGTGGTACAAAAGAATATGTACAGTATGTACACATTTTTAAATATATATGGTCGCTTTTATATAATCTTATGTTGTATTTTTTCCTTTCATACCTACAAACAGATAAAAATAAATAAAAAAACAAATGATTTAGTCATATATATGCCAGATAAGAGATTAAAAAAAAAATTAAGTGATTCTGTATGTTCATACAACCATTTAAAATTTTTGAAAAATCACTTGGCCAGTTTTATAGGGTGTGCATGGTTTATTTAAGTTTATATTTGTATAATATGAAAACAACCAGTCCTTTGAAAATTTGGGTGTATTTGCAAGTCGTTGAAACCTGCAAAAGCCTGCAGTTTCCGTGCCGTGTCTCTCGGTGTTTCGATGCGATCGCCGAGCACTGCGCTTGCATCTGGAGCTGTGTTGGAGAAGGACACACATCCCCTCTTTGGACTTGATAGCATTTTATTTTTCTTTTTGTCTTTGCAGGCAATCTGGCGGAACCGTCATTAAGAACAGGTGAGCAGCGGTGGCCTTGCAGGCGAGCAAAACACAGTGTGGGGAGGAGATCCTGAGGGATAGTGCTGGGCAGGCATCACATTAAGGGCATCTTCTGGCACCTAACTTATGAAATGCTGCTTACCCCCTTATATCTTTCTGCATGTACTGACCGTAACATTGCTCAGGGTCTGGGGAAGAAATGTGTAGCATGGGACTTGTAGTTCTTGTACTTTGTATGAACTCCAAAGATGGCCGTACCTGAGAAACGCTCACAATGAAAATGAAATAATTGCCCATGTTAAATAATGTAGTTCGAATAAAAGTGTGATGAAATAATTGCTAGTTTTTATTTGTACTGTTTATTTTTGAATGTCGGCTTGCTTGTTGGCTCAAATAAATTTGGCAGGGCTGTAATTTTTTTATGTCTTGGAAAAGAGAGTTTAATGGTGGGGGATCGTGTTAATTTTGGCAGGGTTATGTGTTCTTAAAAATAAAATGCAAATTTAGGGTGGATGGGTGGCTGTCAAATGAAGCCAGAGGGCGGATTCAAACACAAACTGATTCTCTGTGTTAATTCAATGGGCGGTGCTGAAATTAGGCAAGGCAATGCAATGCTGTCAATGTGCTGTCACCTCCAGTGCCCTTTAAATGCAGAGCTGAGATCGCTACGTTTCCTTTCTGCCAGTCTCTGGTGTCTGTGCTTGATTCTTTGTATAAGTACAAAGGCAAGCCGGGTTGTCGCAAATTAATTTCGTATTCCATGCAGAGATATACGCAAAATGCCAAACTGTAGTGTAGTGCAATGCATTATGTAAATATCTCTCATCGCTATTTATCCTAAAATATGGCTCCTGAAGCACAGGGCATGAGATAGGGGACACCCTAGATGGCACGCATTCTTAGTCCAGGCACAAATAGTGGCACACATTAACCCAAGTGCATGTTTTTAGGACTTTGAGTGGAATCCATAGTACTCAGAGGAAGCTTGGGCAAAATATGCAAACTCCACACAAACAGCCAGCAGTGGTTCGTTTATGTAATATATATAAAATGTTTTATCCTAGTCATGTTGTGACAGTCTTTTTCTCCTGTGTCTTTCCATGTGTGACTTCTCACCCCTGTCATGTGACCCATCATGGCCGAACTTGGGCCTGCCCTCCCCCTCCGGTATTCTCCACCCTCCGCGGCAGCCTGGGAGAGGAGTTCTACCGCGAAGCCATCGAGCACTGCCGCAGCTACAACGCCCGCCTGTGTGCCGAGAGGTCCATGCGGCTGCCGTTCCTGGACTCGCAGACGGGCGTAGCCCAGAGTAACTGCTACATCTGGATGGAGAAGACTCACCGTGGGCCAGGTGGGGCTCTGTGCGCGCCTTTCGCATCCCTGACAGTCGCCGAGGTCCCTCCTCCGTCGTAGCTACAGTCATCCAATTAAAAATAAAAGTTCCCGATTGTGGCACTTGCTCACTTCCTGTCGGATTTGTCACTTCGCCGACTGCCTCACCGGTGACATAATAAAAGATTCACTTGAACTTGATAGCGTGGCTGGGTCAGCTGTGAATTATTTAACATTCGCATTGTTTTTTATACGTTTATTTCTTTGGGGTGATATCTGCTAGGGATAATCGAATTGGCACAATGTGGTGTTTTTATTTTTTTGGTCTCCGCGGCCACAAAATAATAGCCGCGCACAGGCTGTGGGTCATGTAATGCCATTTTATAATGTTAGCGCTGATCTGAGCGTTCAGAGCGTTTCAGACAAAAGCAGCCATACTACTGGGCCCTAAAAGGCTAGACCCTTGGCCCGCTAAACTCCCGGTGAGCAACATCCATTATTATCGGTGTGGCCATGTCTCAGCTCTGTCGTGTTAATGCCCACATGTGATCCAATTCCTGACCGTTGACCTTTTCGCGGTTATTGTGAACAATCTGGTCACCGTTTTGCCTGTGAACGTTTGAACAGCCGAGGTCTGGGTTTCCGGCCAGTTAACGTTCAATCTCAGTTGATTTTTGAATGGTCGGCCCAGGTTTGGCTCCCGGTCAGCTGTACACCTACCCTGCCCGCTGCTGGCGTAAAAAGAGACGGCTAAATATCCTCGAGGACCCCCGCCTTGGGCCGTTTGAATTCAAGATCGGTAAGGCCCCGCACGGCGGCTCCCAAATTCTCAATTCTCTTTACTGCCATGCAGACATACTTGAAGGGGGGTGATGAATTGGGCTTGTTTTTTTTTTGCCAGACTATGAGGCTTCTCTAAAAAAAGAGGGCGGAGTCCCAGAAGGGCCAGTGCTGGAGTCGCTGCTTAGCACAGAGACGCTGGACAAGAAGGTGGAGACCAAGGAGGAGGAGCCCATGAGCGAGTGCCAGGTGAGACCGACTGACACCCAACACGTAGCGTCTAACACCTAAAGCTTCACGTCTCCATGGATACGTGCTTTACGGGGGTGCGGCACAGAGACCGGGACTGTAGAATACTGGAGTTTATGGGTTTAGATGCTTTCTGGGGTTATTTGTATAGATGGGTAGGAGAGGAGTGCGCCTCCTGCAGGGCCTTGCACTTTCATTCCCTGCTCCCCCTAGCCCTTCCTCACTCCCAAATTCCCTCATCTGCTCCTCAGTGTCTGGTTCTTTCATCTCTTCGCCCTCACCCTGCGTGTGCTGCAGGCCGCCCCCTCGTTTCCTTGTCTTTTTGGCCCCTACTGATCAGTTCAGAGCAAGTTAGAAAATCAGTAAGCATGGCCTACTATCCCGCTCCCTTGCTCCAAGTTCAGCGTGACTCATGGTCAGGGTGGTGGAGACGGGTGGAGCCAGTCTGAAACACCGCCAGATCCTCATCCTCCCTCGATTTCTCTCACCTTTTCTTTCCAGCTCTGTTCTAACTCCCCTCATTTTCAGCCCCGACCCCTGTGCTCATAATTGTAGCCCCGCCCCCTGTGCTCATAATTGTAGCTCCGCCCCTACCCCCTCCTCTCCTAGCTGCCTGCCGTGCCAGAGTACACAATGTTGCCCACAGGGTAGTCTCTGTGTCTGCATTCATATGAATGCTGGTCTCTGCTTATCGGTTTCATCTCCACCTAGCCAACAAATGACAACAATCCCATCGATCCACAATTGGCTGATAGTTATCTTAAATAAGTCTTAAATAAATATTCAAATAAATAAGTTTGGCTTTTTTATGGTCCAGACACAGATGCTGCACTTTTCATTCTTTCATGTCCAGACAGAAGGACTTCGGACCTAGGAATAAATATTTAGCCCTTAGGCGTTTTCCGTTTTCCCTCCAAAATACAATTGCTTATTTTATTTAACAAGACATTTAGGATTAAAGGAAAATCATTTCCGGCAAGTTGTTGTTGTGAGTAGAGGGGACGGTGCTGATTGTAAACAAACTGAGTGTCTGGGCACCGTTTTCGAGAGGGTTACCGGATTAATGATAAGCCATTTTGTACGTATTCATTTTGGCCATTGAGCAAAGCAAAGAGCTGGACACTCACTCCTTTCACTCAGTGAACAAGCTGAGTATTTCAGACACACAGGTGCATCATTGAAACATACAGATCGTCCCCGACTTATGAGCTCTGTTCCGACAGACAAGTCGTACGTCGAAATGGACATATAATAGGATAATCGCACTCACTTTTAGGTGTAAAAATGAGATTGGGAGATGAAGCTGGGATGATCTCATTGCCAGACAGGTCAGGGTATGGCCACTGAAATTAATTTTTTTCTACATTTACTAAAAGTAAAAAAGACTCTTGTGTGAGTCATTGTAAATCATTTAGGTTGTATATTGGAGACATTCTGCACACTTTTTATACATATAAAATATATATATTTATGAACCTGCGTTATGTTATAGCGTGTCTTGGAACCCCTGCTGAAAGGGGGCTCCCTCTGCTCTATTAGATGGTATGTTGGAGACATTCTGCATACATTTATATATATATATAGAGATTTTATAATTTCGAGGTATATATTATTTATATATATTTATAAACCTGCATTATGTTAGAGCGTGTCCTGGAACCCCTGCTGAAAGGGGGCTCCCTCTGCTCTCTTGCAGAAGCTGCTGGTAGGAGATTTCCCTCACGAACTCGACGTGGAGGAGATGGAGGACGACATACCGAAACGTAAGAATCGCACCAAAGGCCGGGTAAGAGAGCCTTTCCCCCGTTTTGCCGCGGGCACTCGATCGTGGTGGCCAGGCGCTTCTGCCATTCCAAGAGCTCTCTCTCCAAAGGACGTGTGACTTGCACTGAGCCTCCCCTACTTATTATTAAGATTTTAATTCACATTAAGCAGAATTCTGGCCAAAGATATTTTTTTAAAAAATCACATTAACCAGCGTATTTCCAAATGCTTCCCGGACAGAAGTCTCGTACTTTTCTGCAACCGCTGATATTTCTTCAATCTTTGTAACGCCGTTGGGCTTATACTGTATATAAACCACCTTTTCCTCACTTAACAAAGGCCAAATCAAAGATGAGAGAATTCTTTTGAAATACTTCATTAATTCTTGAAAAACAGTTTAAAATCCAAAGCGACCTAAAGAACACTGAAACTACCCACCTAATAAAATCTAAATGATCAAGTTTTTACGTGAAGATTGACCCTTTACAGCCCCCCATAGCCTAATTTTTTTAACCCTCTCTTGTCCACGAATCTGCCGTGCTAAGAACATGCTGGGAGGCCATGACCGAACGCCCTCAGTGGAACTCCGAGAAAGGGCTCGTCTGTCGCGGCTGTGGACGCCCGGAATACGCGGAAGCCGCGCTTTAAACGCTGATGCCGTGGAAACGGATGAGCGGGATTCTCGCCAGTGGGAAATGGAGTGAGACAGTGTCAGGCTTTATGCAGATGCTTAGCTAGAGTGCTGTTCCTTATCACTCCTACTCACGCTGCCCACAGATGTCTACTGGGCTGCAGTTTCAGCCCCCCCCCCCCCCCCCCCCCCCCCCCCCCCCAACCCTCACAAAAAAAACAAAAAAAAAGAAAAAAAAAGAAAAAAAGGATATAAAAAAAAGTTACACCCCCACCACTTAAAGC
>JAODKM010000035.1:8245079-8262280 GCA_026780845.1 Petrocephalus sullivani | reverse complement strand
GGGGGGGGGGGGGGGGGGTGGGGGGGGGGGGGGGGGGGGGGGGGGGGGGGGGGGGGGGGGGGGGGGGGGGGGGGGTGCGGGGGTCAAACCCCTGCAGGTACCATTGTATCAGGAGTCAGGAAGCAGATCTTGGACTGTTTAGGAATGTCATACGGTTAGTCTGGCTCACCTGATCTGTCTCAAAGACAGTCGGGCCTGTTTCTATAGTGGGCTACATGAAGGAAATAACTCGGTTATGCTAAATGCTAAATACTTCCCAGTTCCCTTTATTGATACCCTCTCAATCACCAGCTACTGCTCAGTAACTACTTGGTGAAGCTCTTGAACCTGTAACGTATATAATGTACATTATCTATACTGTTGATGACGTCTTTGAGATCCTTCACGGATGGTTTCCAGCACCTTTTGGCATTAAGATGGAGAGATGTACAATACAAATGGACCCCTGAATAATGTGACTAGAAGACTGGTGAAGCCCAGGAGAGCCAAAGAATTTCTCCTCTCTTGATTTTCCATGAGACAACATTGGGTTGAATTTGATCTCTGAGTGCTGGTGTTCCTTGTCTTAGTTTTTTTTTTATTTATTTTTTAACATGGATTTTCCGGAACCAGCATTTATTTTTAATGTGGCCGAAAGTGTCATGTGACTGATTTTTTTTGAACTTCTAATGTGAATGTCAGTAATGAGGGATTCTGATGGGCAGGGTGAAGATGAACTTCATGAATGCTAATAGAAGGACGTGGGGTTCTGGTGGACAAAGGACAGTGTTACGAGACCCCCGAGGTATGGATCACTGCAGGATCCTATCTGGGGCTGTTCAGGAAACACCCTGACGCGAGGGTGTTGTCCAAGCACCTCGTCGAACTTTTCCTACAATGCAATCAGGACCCCCCCCCCCCGCCTTCTGTCGAATTTTCTTGCTCCCCCCAGTTCTCAGATATGGGTCTGGTCGGCGGGGTGGGGTGTGCCGGGAGAATGTGCCCAGTCCCCAGCAACTATGGGGACAGTCTTATTGTAAATTATTGTGCTGTGATCTTGCTTGCACTTTTTTTTTTTAAGAAAAAAAAAAACAAAAGATTCCTGTGTGTGAGCGTGTGTGGATTCTTTTGCTTTCACGTAAACTATTGAAAAATTCAGAAAAGTGAATTTGTTTGTACACTTACTCGAGGGATCAAATCTCTCACTCTGATTATGTTGGACTCTCGCTCTTTTTTTATTTTTTATTTTTATTTATCTTGGAATGCTTTGAAATGACAACTGCAAATGAATAATGGTCCCCGTCACCACCATCCTGTGTAAATCCATTTAGTCTTTCAATCTGATACTCGAGTTTTAAATCCGTATTTTTCTCCTGCTCATTTTTTGCAGCCCCTCCATTTCAAAGCCAGAAATAAACACAGTTACTCCTGTACACAGTCTGCCGAGCTGTGCTGTTGGGCTTGTTGAGTTGTGGATGAGTGTCGGGTGCCTTTGGCATGGCCTGCAAACTTGGCAAGAGGGGGGAGCGCAAGAATGTCACCTGCTTCTGTGTCGGGAGCGCGGCTGCGAGACGGGAGATGATTAAAAGCGGCGTAGCTCTGGTCTGGTGCGCGCGCAGCCGTCTGCGTGAGCGTTAGCACTGCGCCTGCATGTGTGAGACGCTTTTTTCCCCCCCGTATTTCCCTACTGTGTAAAATGAATCCGCCCGTGGATTTAAGCGTGTGGGGCTTTGGGCACCGGACTGACAGCAGCTGGTGGGAAGGACCCTGCCTCTGCCTGGCTGCCAGGCACCGCGGGCCTTGGCTGGCAGACAGCATGGCCAGCCCTGGCAAGGCCTAGACGGTGGCCTCTGAGCAGCGAACACACTTAGGGTTGGGATAGCTGATCCGGGATCAGTGCTTGGGGTCCACCATCTGCCTGAATGGGCCAGCTGGCCTGGATCTGCTGACCCCGGCTGGACGGCCGTCTCGCGTCGGCTGGGCGGCTGGCTTGGCGGAACTGGAGCTGTTAGGGCTCCCTCACACGGTCAAGCAGGTCAACGTTACCACGGGCGGTGGCGGCTGGCGGGGGGGCGGCGTCACCGGGCCCGCGAGTGAAGTAGGAGGCTATAAAGAAAAACGCAGCAGCCTTGTAGCTCTAGTAGAGATAAGTATCGTGTTGGTCTGCAAAGGGAATGCAAGAATCAGATGTGCCATGGTCGCTATAAAACAGTCCCTAGTCTATATATATGAGCGTTTGTCCCTAAATAACAATAAAAGAACTAATACTACATCATAAATGCTTGACTAAATATATTTTAGTATTCTATTAAACCAGCGTTTCCCAATCCATTCTTCGGGGACTCGCGGATAGTTGACGTTTTTGATGCCTGGAGCTGGGAGGGAGCAAAAATGTGGACCGTTCGTGGGTCCCCGAGGACGGGGTTGGAAAACACTGCCTTAAAATATAGTCCTGATTTTACAGAGCCGCCTGCGTCATTCCAGGCGTGATTCTGGCTGTTTGTGGCACAGGCTGGCATTTGTAAGCATGTGCCCCATCTGCACAGTGTCCCTGTGCTCCGTCTGCACAGTGTTCCTGTGCCCCGTCTGCACAGTGTTCCTGTGCCCCATCTGCACAGTGTTCCTGTGCTCCATCTGCACAGTGTTCCTGTGCTCCACGCGCACTTTTTACGGTACAGTGCAGAGAAATTCGTTTGAAGAAAAGGGCCTTGCCCCCCCCACATATAACAATCTATTCCCCTGGGATCCGAATATCCTCACTCCCCCCACCCCCCCAACACACACCCCCCACCATATATGTATGCCCCTCCCTTTTGGCTTAATTATCCTTATCCCTCTGCCCCTTCTCCCCCAGTGTGAAAAGGGTGGATGGGGAGGTGGATGATGAAGACTCCCAGCCAATTACCACTTCTCCCAGACGGGCTCAGACTGCCCGGCATCCAGCCAATCAGAGAAGAGCTGCGCATAGCTGGGCTGGAGGTGGTTGCCATGGCAATGAGGCTGTTTGTGTGTCAAGGGATGCCACCGTGATGGATTACAGTAATGGACTTTGGAAGGTGGTGTGTGTGGTGCGGGCAGGGGGGGGCTGGCACTGAATATCATAAATAAATACATTAGGAAATATATGAATAAATGTGAATTCATGCTGTTTGGGGGGCTGACGGGAAATTCATGAAATGAGTCGCTGCTGCTCTCTGGTCTGGAGACGGGTCTTTTATGCTTAGGTGACAATGCCGACCGATCAGCAACCTGCCCTTGAAAAAAAAAAAGCTGAATTTTTATCTGCCCCCAAGGCACCAGCCTCTTTGTTTCCACTACTGTTCTAGTAACTGTGAACCGAGTCCGTAGCATCTGTAACCTTAGCGACAGGCGGTGACACGGTGACAGTGCGCATCTGTGACGGAAGCGTGGCCTTGTTTGGCTGCTGCGCTCCTATCGCTCCGCAGTCCCCGGGGTGCGGCTCCAATTTTAGATGCAGCCCCTTTACATTTCATGAAATTGAGTAATTTATCACACATTTACTAGGATGAGTCACAGCATCCGGCTGTTTCGCATTCACTGCCAATAAAACTGCATCGTAATGACACCTGACCGCAGCCCCTCAGAAGTTCCCCATTTTGCTGGGCGCACAAAGGGGTGGGCTGTGGACGCGGCCGCGCTTGGTCCCTACTCTGTAACCCACGACGCTTAGTTAGGACGTGGCTTTGGAATTCAGGTAGGATTTACACGCCTGCAAAACGAATGCCGTTTGGAGAAGAACGTGAAAATTTATTCACTGTGAACGACATCTGTCGAAAGTGTGGAGAGATTTCAGAGAAACAAACTCCGGGACTGTGCTTTCTGTGCGAGCGCTGTCGCTATAGTATTAATCTTTTGTCACTGTTGTATTTTCAGCCAGCTTATTTTTCCATGAAGATGGATCCATGGTCATTGTCAGGGAATGTGTGAAGCATCCCTCTAAGTGTGCAAGTTGTTTACATGCATGACTTGGTATATGTGCTGCCAAAGCCAGCAGGCCATGCATGATTTGATATTCCCTCTTAAGATACATGCGCACAGAGTGGGCAATGTTTTTTTTTTTTGAGTACCCAGAGGATTTTTGGTTGGTATGGTGACCTGTGGCTATACACAGTAACACAGCAATGTTTTGTGGTTTCAGGAAACCACCAACAATATTATCAAAATTCTGCTTGCATCATTATTGCACCAATGCTCTCTTACCACACGGTAACCGTCGATGTATTATAGAAACTCTGCCACGATTCACAATGGGTCTCAAACTCAGTCCACAGAGGGCTGTATATCTGATGGTTTTCATTCCAATCCATTTTCATGGCCTAATTGTGCAATTAGTGGTTAATTATATATACTATTTATACCCACAAATTGCTCCAAGATCTCAGAAGTAAAGTGTTGTGTGTATTAGCTATGGGGGACAAAGAAATGCAATGATCAGATGTAGGGTTTTTTTCTCTTTTAAATTTCTGAAGAAATGTATTGGCAAATTGATTGAACTAATTGAGTAATTAAGTGGAGCAGTTTGAGAAATAACACGCACACGAGGCCCTCACTTTCAGTGTCCTGTCAAAAAAAATATTTTTCAGTTAGCATTTTTATTGTAAAACAATATTATATTGCATCTGCATATCTAAATTCAACAAAATCCCTGCTTCGGTAATTTCTTTAGTAAGGCAGACAGTGTCACGTGCTGTTTCTGAACCTAAGTCAGCGACATAAACGTCTAGTCAACTGTTCCATCTAGTGGCTATTTTAGGAATTACATGCAGTCCTAATAAGTGTCTCTGACAAGGGTTTTCTAAGGTAACACGGCCTTGTGATTATAAAAACGTATAGCAGTTCATCCATCCATAAATTTTCTATGCACGCTTGTCCTGTGCAGAGTCAGAGCCACGGGCACAAGGCAGGAAATACACATAGCAAAATAAAATGCAATTACTGGTGCATTTTTACATGTATGTTATTTTCTCAAAAATACTCTACTTGAGCAAATTTAAAATTTGTGATATCCTGGGATCTTAAGTGAAAGGACAATTAACACAGAAATCAGAAATCATGCTGTAATATGCAAAACAATTTCATTTCATGCTAATATGATTTACTATTTAAAATTCCCTGAGAAGTATAGAATAAATATATTTAAATTCAGAAAGCATGGTTAAAAATGAATAGATGAATAGATGTTTATCGAAATGCCACCCCCATGGGGTAAAAAAGCTGTCTGTTTTGTGTCGTGTTGGAAATGCCACTGGACTAAATAGTCAGCTTGGCCACTATGCAATTACTACAGTTATTACTACACATTTTAATTTTATTAAACTTAATCTTTTAAAACAATCAAAATTATATCAACAATTTGTTTCTTAATCAATCTGTCAACCTGTTCATATAGCACAATTTCCTAAACAGGTATTTTGGAACAGAATCAAAATCTAGCTTAGTATAGAACACAGAAAGATACAATGCAGGAAAAACTAGACCGGATAGAGAAGCCAGTTAAGTAATCCACCCATCTTCCATAACAATTTACCCGGTACTGGTCCCTGGTAAGCCTGGTCACAGGAAGCCAAGGGAACCAGGCATGGCCACCTACACTGGAATGCCTGTCTTTTGCAGGACACACCTTCATGCACACAGTCACACACAAAGGGCCGTTTTGATAAGGAAATACATCCATTCTCTAACCCCTAAACCTGGTCAGGGGCAGCGGGTGGGCTGGAGCCTATCCCAGGCCACAAAGGGCAGAAGACAGCAGTACTGTTTATAAATGCACCAATCACAGATCAGAAACACTTTAATAAAAGACATGCAAGAGCCTCTCAGTCAATGATTATAATGACTAGGAGTTGGCAGTTCCGCTCTGGCGAGGCAAATGATGATATGAGCTAATGCTGAAGCCTGGATCTTTTCTCTGGATATTGCCACAAATGAAAGGCCTGGGAGCTGCCAGTGGTCTGTAAGCAGTGAAGCAGATGGCCCAGAAGAGAGAGCAGCAGAAGGGAGTACACAAAGACTGCCTGGGTACTTTATCGATTCATCGTTTTGGTGCAGATGTATAGATAGCAGAGTGCATCACATAATAACCCAGCTAGGCTAAAATACAGCAGAACAATGGAAGGCTGATGAAATAAGTAATCACAGCAGACGCTAATAAGGCTGATTACAAGCTATATTGGAGCAATACTTACTACTTATGGTCTCAGTCTTACAACTCAGCGCCTTCTGTTGTTGTTTATGCACTATATGGACAAAAGTATTAGGACACTTGGCCATTACATCTACAGGAACTTTAATGGCATCCCATTCTAAATCCTTAGGCATTAATATGGAGTTTTTCCTGCCATTGCAGCTATAAGAGTTTATGAAAGTGAACGGTGATTAATTGTCATTGTTGACACACCACAACAAAATGTGTCCTCTGCATTTAACATAGCAGTGGGCAGCTAATTCAGCGCCTGGGGGCAGTACCTTGCTCAGGCCACCTGGGGGCAGTACCTTGCTCAGGGACTCAAACCAGCAACCTCTCAGTTCCACAGTTGCGTTCCTAACCATTACACCACCACTATCCCAATGAGTGTGTCTGTGGGGATTTTTGCCCATTCAGTTTCCGTTCTAATTCCTCCCAAAGGTGTTTGATGGGGTTGAGGTCAGGGTTCTCTGTGGGCCAGTCAAGTTCTACCACAACCCAAGTCACCCAAACATGTCTTTATAGACGTTACTCTCTGCACTGGGGCACAGTCGTGCTGGAACAGAAATGGGCCTTCCCCAAACTCTTCCCAAAAACTGGAAACAACCCCATACCATTATCCCTCCTCCACCAAACTTTATAGTTGGCACAATGCAGTCAGGCAGGTAATGTTCTCCTGGCATCCGCCAAACCCAGACTCGTCCGTCAGACTGCCAGACAGAGAAGCGTGACTCGTCGCTCCAAAGAACACGTTTCCACTGCTCCAGAGTCCAGTGGCAGCGTGCTATACACCACTCCATACAACACTTGGCAGTGCGCTTGTTAATATGATGCTTGCATGCGGCTGGCCTGTAAGGATGTGGGTTAAAAGCAAACGGACCTATCTACTGGTTCCTGTAAACGTCAGCATGAACAGGGGCTTTGATTCTGCAGGCCCCGACCATTACAGGAACATTTCTGACCTGCTTCTGAACGGCAAGTGTGTTGTGCCTCTTCCATTACATAGCCATTTACCTCACATTGATCACTTTGGCTGTGTTCTCCAGACACACGCCAGTAAGCAGATGGAAAGACGGTGGGCGGCACCCAAATCTCGTCAAGTTCACTCATGCTTTCACTTGCACAGATGTGGATGTACAGTATCTGTATATGCAGGGTATCAAGAAATAACGGCTGTGTGGCATTCGACCATTTATTTATAAATGTTTCGAGGTAAATAGCAAAACGAAGAGAAAAAAAAAAAAATATATATATATATATATATATATATAAAAATTGGGGTATAATGAAATCTAAAATGCTTATGCTGGGAATACTAATAAAACCTCGCCTCCTGCCACAAAGAAGAACCCACTGCCTGTTCATTTCAGCTCTATCAGCACACAGTTCGCATGTTCCCCCTCTGCACGTGTGGAGACAGAGCCTTCAGTAGCCTGCTAACATAGCTGGCTCTAAGACTGAGAAGCTACTGAAGGGCCTGATTATCTGTATCATGTGTGTTAAATTAGGGCTGCAGCTAAGCTCTGCAGTGCGGTAGATCTCCAGCAGCAGGGATGGGCAGCCCTGATCTAATGAGACCTCCGAAGACAACCGTGAGCAGAGGTGGATATTTCGGTTCCAGAAAGTAAAAATCCAGACCAATATTTTATTTCAACCAACTAGTTGAACATAAGGAGTCACAGTCACAGAGTACTTAACTGGTTGATTTATACTTTTACTAACCACCTCTGACAGTGACTAAAGCCAAATATGGAAAGTTGAAGGATCTGTGCCTGGGTCTGGAAGGTTGTAGATGGAGTTCTTAACTCCAATTGCTTCAGGGGTGCTTGGGGCTGGCTGACCCTGTTCCCTGACCCCAAAATTTTCTGTCTTTCATGAAGAGTAAGATTAGATATGCGAAAACTACTAAATTTCTCCATGAGAATGACTGAAGTACTACCATTATATATGAACATTCTCCCCCTAGATCAACAAAGAAAAATCAAACGTTTTCCAAAAAAATTCCAGGAAGATCATCAGAAACCTGTAAGTAGTTTGCATGTTTGCAGCACATTTTTGTACTTCACCAGTGTGACAGAAACATGTAGCTTGAAACAGCATTGGTTATCATCTGATGAAACCATCCCTCTAAAAAACTCTACTGATTGTCTTTCAGCAGGTGATGCAAGATGATCTTATACATTTCGGAAGAATATTATCTAGACAGATGATTTTATAACTGATATTTTTGTTAACTACTTTTCAGCCTTTGCATAACTGCATAACGGAAAACTGATGGAACCATAATCTTCATGGGGAGAAAATCAGGCCATCTGTCTGATTTTAAATTGTGCCAAAAAAGCATGACAATGATCCTAACCATTTCAGGAAATCTACCAAAAATTGGATTATGAGGAGGAAATTGTTTTTGTTACCAAAAAATCCAGACATCAGACAAACTGAGATGTTTTGAGCGAGACGGCACAAAAATGTGGACCAGTTAAACCAGATCTTTAAGTAAAAATGAACAAACATTTGTGCGTTCATGGCTGTTGAAGCACCCAATCCCTGCTTTGTCAAATACTTTTGCACACGATGACATCTGCCTCTGCTACATGTATTTTTTTTATATAAATATCGTAAAATGCGCTGCTGCCCTGATATGGACTGGCATACCATCCAAAATGTACCCCAGCCTTGTGCCTATGCTGTTTGGGACAGGCTCCAGAACCCCCCCCCCCAACAGACAACCCTAAGATAAATTGTGAGCAGATGGATGGATAGATGGATGGATGCATTGATGTATTGGATGGATAGATGGATGGATGTCTTGTGCTGCATTATGTATCACTTTTTCCTCATAAGTTACTGTTGGGGGTCCGTATTCTTTTTATTCTCTCTTTCTCTGATTATTACGTCTTCTGCCGGTTTCCTTTGAAAATCCAGTTTCGCCCCGCAATCTAAAAGGTACACAGTTAGGAGAACTGGCATTTCCAAATTGCTGATGAGGTGTCTCCATGTGCCCCATAATGAACTGGCATCACCTCTACAGTGCACCCCTGTCCTGTCTTTGGACGCTCTATTGGAAAGGCAGTTAGATGATTGATGAAGGGCCACCTTATATATGACTATTACTCAGGCAAATATTACATGGTAAGTTCATGTACTTTCGAGCACACAGTATGTTTGCCGGGGTAAATACCTGAACACTTCTAGAATATTTAGTGACCTTGTGATGGTGTTTCAGGAACGGGGAAAAGAATGTGCTTGTTTGAATAACATGTGACTAGAGGCACAAATTTGGTGAGAACATAGAACCCAGGATTCCACAGCAGAGCCGGAAGCAGTGTGTGTGCGCCACATTCCAAATGCCTGTATTGGGGTTATATTCAATTCAATTCAGTTTATTTTTATATAGCGCCCTTCACAACAGGGTGTGCGCCACATTCCAAATGCCTGTATTGGGGTTATATTCAATTCAATTCAATTCAGTTTATTTTTATATAGCGCCCTTCACAACAGGGTTGTCCCAGGGCACTTTACATGGGTGTGCTAGAATACATTGATGTATGCAAAACAGAGTGGCACAAAGAAAATGAAATACATAGAATGAAAGAAAGACAGAATAGAAAGAAAAAGCCAATTGACAACAGAGGGCGTTGGTTGTGCACCACCAGCGTTTCTTAGAAAACCTGAGAAAATCTGTCCAAAACAGACACACCACACTCTTCTCTATTGTACTAGGTCCCTTTATTATTTATTTTTCTTCATTTTACTGGGCCTTCTTTCACTTCCAAAAGTACATGAGTGAATCATTCATTTCTCTGTTCACTTGATAAAAACATATTGATAAACATGAATATTTTGGTTTTTGCCTGACTATGCAAACGCTTTACTCGCTCAGCCTTCCAGCTCTCCACTCAAGCATAATTGGCCATTGGGTGATCGCTCCAGGCTGGCAAGCCAGCCAGCTTTTGCTCAAGATCGGCACTGATGGGCCAGCCCCAGGCTTTGAAGAAGGGTGCCAAGTTCTGGTTGACGGCTTTGGAAAAGGTCTCGGCGTACAGGTTCATTTTTCCATTTTTGTCATTAGGCACTTTTTTCATGTCATGATAGGCAGAGAAGACTTTCTTGAAGGCGTCCCAGCCAAACTTCTCCTGGAGCTGAGTGACAGCAGAAGAGAAGGTCGGTGGGTAAAGGTATAGGGCACAAGATGAAAGACAAGTTCTTAGATATCTTTCTGAGCAATGTCTGAAAGTTGTATTTCTGACCAGACCATGTAATCTACAGTGTCCTGTTCCAATCCCCCACAAACCACAAAATGTCTAGTTCTCACCAACGTTCAGAATGCCTCTGGGTAGCAGCACCTTCCTCACTAGTACAGCACATGATTTATAGGCAAACACTAGTTTTAGGTCACCAACTCCACATATTGAACCTGCAACTCACCCTAGAGTCCAGAGGGCCTGCTAATGTGTAGACTATCATAGGGTCCCCATTAAAACTCAGGTGAACGCCCTACCCACCAAGTCGACAAATATTACCGCCAGCACCTTCCCCCTCATCTGGATTGCCGAACTGTATCAATATCCTCGTTTGCAGCTCAAGTGGCTCAACCCCGGGCCTCCTAGCCACGTTAGCCTAGGGCAGGGGTGGGCAATCTTATCCGCAAAGGGCCGGTGTGTATGCAGGTTTTCGGGATAACCCTAATGTCAGCTGGTAAAACCCAGGTGTGAGAAGTCTTCAGCCAATCAGTCCTCTAATTAATGATCTAATTATTGAGTTGCAACGAAAGCCTGCATACACAACGGCCCTAGAGAACACAGAGAAGGTAATGTGCCCCTGTCTGGTACAGATCCATGTCTCAGGCACATCGGCTCTCCCACCTGTATATAGGTCTCCAGGGCCATCCACATCTCCCACTTGCCGAACGGCTTCCCTTCATTGACAAACTGCTGAAGCCTCTCCTTCCTCTTGTTGGGACTGACGGCCTCGTGGGCCTTGGCCCGGGGCACACCCAGGACCTCCTCATGCACGTAGATGGACCACAGGTTGCAGGTGCACTCCGTGGTATTCGGGGGAAACTCCCAAGCACCCCGCTGCTGGTTGTGGCCCAGCTCGTGGATCACGCCCCAAATGCCTCTCTCCCGGGCCACCTTCGGGTCCAGGAGGTCTTTTGTCGAGTGACCGTGTATCATAATCGGGTAGCCCGCGTGCATGAATCCTGGGGAATGAAAAGTCATGGCACGTTAGCCAGCCTGAGCATCCACGGGCTGCTCACGACGCCGATGGAGATCGCCGATCTCTAACGCGACGCCGACGGAGATCGCCGATCTCCAACGCGTAGGCGGCGGAGAGCAGACTTGCCGTGAGATATCTGCACGTCGCCCACGAAGCGCTCCTTGCGGGGCAGTTTGGCTGGGATGACGGCCAGGTCGGCCACGCCCCTCATGATGCAGTCCCAGAGGGCGGCCACCTCATCCGGTCTGTCCAAATTCCGCACCATCTTGGATTTCATGGTGATGATGATGTTGTCAAACTCCAGCTCCGCCCAGGGGGCGGGGGCAGCCCGCAGACCGCCCACCCACTCCGCCACCGTGGTCTTTCCTGGTGAGAACAACAGGGATTCAGGGCTGTATCTGATACCTTATGTACCCTAGGCTGCCTGAGACAGACCCAGGCCTCCCGGTGACCCAGTCCTGGAAAAGTGGTTGGACATATAAGAAATATATAAAAATATACAGAACATATCATAGCCCACATCACCCACAGTCTCCACCATGACTCCATGTGTGTGGGGTTTGCATGTTCTCCCCATGTTGTCGTGGGGTTTCCTCTGGACACTCTGGTTTCCCCTCCCTATGATCCAAAAACACGCTAAGGTAAAATTGTGGGTGTGCATGTGTGAGTGACTTGTGTGTGAGTGTGTCCTGCCATGGGATGGTGCCCCATCCTGGGCTGTTCCCAGCCTTGCGCCCATAACTTCTCAGATAGATTCCGGGCCCCCACGACCCCGAATTTGACAAGCATGTACAGAAGATGGATGGATGGATGGATGACTGACTGACTGACTGACTGACTGACATCTAAAAAATCCATATGACAAGAGACAGACATGATATTCCTGTTCATAAATTCCAAATAGTGATGGAATATACTGGGAGCAAGTTACATTTCATTGTGATTTATCGAAGCTGAAGTTGGTTCGGTGCATTTTAATGTAGTGGAAAAGACAAAGTTTACTTGGGTCACAGCTCAAATTTGGCTATAAAATGCTTCGTGTCTGCATCACCTTGTCACCGAGGCTCTCTGCTTTGAGTGAAGGACAGGACAGCTGACCCTTACTAGATTCTCTTACGGGATCACCTTAAATGAGACGCCAACTTATTGCAGGCCAGATACTTATAGACACAACCCATGCTATGAGAAATTTTGCGACACCAACTAACCAAACAGTGCATTTTTAGCCCTGGGAGTACAAATCTGTAAAAAGTCCACATGAATGCATGAAAAATATGCAAAGCCCATGATCTGTAAACACGCGATTCAAAAATATACAGCTCTGGAAAAAATTATGAGAACACTCGATGTTTTTTAAAATTTCTGCATTTTTAAATCCTGGTTCTGTTGGCAGAAGCTACACTGAGTAGCAGGCTGCTTCCAGGCTGAAAGTATCTAAGACAGCAGTACACAAGAACAAGGTGAAGCAGGAGACACTGGGAACAACCAAAAACCAGCCAGGCAGAGGGGGAAGCGACTTTCTAATGGCAGAGATGGCCGGCAGTGCCTCATAAATCAGAGGATGACCTCGAGTGACCTTCAACAGGAATGGGAAACATTAAGTGCACAGAGTTAGGTGCACAGCTGGGACAGTTCTTAACAGGCTCCTAGAAGCAGGTCTGAAGTCCCATGAAGCACGGAAGAAGCCCTTCATTAATGAAAAGCAGGGAAGAGCCAGGCTGGAGTTTGCAAAAAAATTTGAAACATAAGCATAGCCATAAATTGAGAAATTAGTGAAACTAAAAGGGGTGGGGGCATTCTTACCCGACTTGTAGTAGGGGGCGAGGACGGCCCATTGCACCTGGATTTCAAAGTCCCCCACTGTGCTGTTTGGGGGTGCCACCAAGTACAGCAGCCCCCCCCAGAGGTTTGACACCTGGACCATCTCCGATTTGACGGAGAAGCGCTTGTGCACCACTGGTGCTCTTATCAGCTTCTCGCTGTTGCCAAGATTGTCTGTCTGGCAACCAACTTGCAACTAGGGAGGAGTCGAGTCACACCCAGGTTAATACAGATATTCTGAGTGCATCTCCTCGGAGACAGGAGTCTCTGCAGGACAGAGTAGCGGGCGTGTCGAAAGTGGGCGTGTGTAACAGGGCAAACGTCACAAAATGTGATTTCTATTGGCCGAAACTGCTGTCAATAAACATTATTTTGGAAAGAGACCAGACATTTACCAGACATATAGGTCAGGCAACAACTATGATTAACAGATATCTATAATTAAATGCCCGTTTCAAATTTGACATTTGCAATGCTTGTTCATACTTAGCAATACACTTCCAGAAAGTGCAAAGAAAATTATTTGCGCGGTTCCACCCACACTCTTCCTGCTGACATGCCCACCTTTTGACACACCCACAACCTTTTGACACGCCCACTAACCTTTTGACACACCCACAACCTTTTGAAATGCCAACTAACCTTTTGACACACCCACAACCTTTTGACACGCCCACTAACCTTTTGACACACCCACAACCTTTTGAAACGCCAACTAACCTTTTGACACACCCACAACCTTTTGACACGCCCACTAACCTTTTGACACGCCCACTATTCCAGTCTGCAGTGATCTATATTTCTGTTCTCAAACAAATGAGGTGACAAGCATTTACCTTCCAGCCCTTCCCAACAATTATTTGAGGAACTGCAACATACGTCCTCATTCCAGGCGTGAGGTACAGGCCGGTGCTTTTCCATTCTTCATGGCCTGAAGACGAACGTGATACAAATTCTGGATTTAGTGAATTTACTATGCATTTAAAATATCTCCAACATATGAATCTTTAGTTAATGAATCGTCGGGATTGGGTGAAAGTTCACCTGCAGTGTTTCCATTGATAAATGCCTTGTGGTTGGCAACCACAGGGAGCTGGGCCTTCTGTCTGACGACATAGGGCACAATGTCATCTGGATTGGGCACCACATCATACAGCTGGCTGCTGACATTGAGGAGGAAATGGTCTTTGGGATCCTTGACGGGGCGTTTCTTGCCGACGTCGGGCACTTTGCCTTGCTTCACCACGCTGGTGAGCACGGACACGATGGATGAATAGGAGGGGCAGTTGTGAGCCTGCATGTTCAGGTAGGCGCTGCAGTCCTGACCTAGATGCTTCAGCGACTCCTTCTCCTGTGGCTTCAGCGGCTCCCCGCACAAAACGTGGCCCGCCGCCCTCTGCAGCATGGGCCGGAAGTGGTAGACCTCGGAGCAGGCTGTTTCCGGCTTCGGGGCCTTGTAAAGGCCTGCGTTCACTGTGCTTCCCAAGATGCTAATACCCATTTGATTTAGGATGCGGTTGCCGGGGTAGCCAGTCAGCACTTTGTGGTTGCCTTGTTTCTGAGCCCAGACCCATGCATGGCCAGCTATGAGGAGACCTTTCCCTTCAGCCACAAACTGCTGAATCCTCGAGCAGTGTTCGTCGCTATAGGAGTTGCAGACGTACACGCTGAGGTCCTCCCTGAAGTTGGAGCGCTCGCAGGACAGGCCCGACTGTGCCAGCAGGGAGTGGGCAGCAGTGAGGTTGGGCTGGACGCCCACGCACCCGTTTCGGCCCTCGTCCAGCCAGCGCACGGCGTTGCACAGGAAGTGGGCCAGCTCGGTGCGGCCCAGGTAGGCCTCGTGGGTGCCCACGATGACGCGGCCCTGCCCGTAATAAGCACCGGCCAAAAAGGCCCTTCCGTTCTCGGTGGTAGCGATGGGAAAGGCCAAGGGACCGTGCACCAGGAGCTCAGAAGGCAGGGCGGAGCCCCGGATATCGAACTCAGGGACCCCGTCCAGCAGGAACTTGTAGTCATCCTTGAAGTCCTTGCCTATCCTAGGATGGAAACATACAGTCTACATGAAATCAAGTCTAACTGCAAATGCAGAAATGTATGAGGAAATATTATGCCTGCACTTCAAATCACCACAGAGATCCCCCCCCCCCCGCTGGAAATGTGGTCCCAGCACTTACGAGACTGCCAGCCAGCTGGAGGGAATCTGCTTAGGTACTGGGAATACACCCAGTTTGCCCTGATGCTCTGAGAAGTAGATCCCAGCCACGCTGCACACCTTGTTTCCTGGGAAATCTCGAAGGGCATTCCGGCCTGGGTTCTCCTTGGCCCAGTCCCAGGCCTTCCCGGCCACGATCAGGCTTCCCCCACCCTTCAGGTAGCTCACCAGCTCCTCCTCTGACCCTACCACACTGTAGGCGTCTGTGACATAGATCCCCATCCCTTTGTGGAACTTGCCCACCTCTGTGGGGCAGCCAAGACTTTTGGCAAATGAGCTACAAGCAGGGTGGATGCCCACCGGGATGTCACCAGGAGGCTTCAGCCACGCAATGGCATTCTTCACCACATGGGGGAAGGAAGTGAGGTACTCCTCATGGCCCAGCACCACAAGGCGCCCCATACCGTAACCGGAAGCGGCCATTAGGACCTGGCCCTGGGGGTTCATAGCCAGAGGGAAAGCTTCATCGCCGATCAGCACCAGATCGCTGGGCACCGCCTTTCCTTGGAAGTCCAGCTCCTTAATGCCTCCCATCAGCGTACTGTAAGCCTTCTCACGGGCCATGGTGCGCAGAACAGGTGAGCGGATGAAGCTAACGCTAACGGTATTACAAGCGTCTCGTTATACGAGGATCCTGTGAAATGAAACAGCTGCGTCATTTAAATGCAGAAATACCAGGAGTGACGCGGTAACACAATATAGGCTGCAGGATATAGCGCTGCAATTTCCATCCACATAAGGCACCATTATTTTGGTAATTTTAAGTCTTTTTTCACATCAGGTGTGCTAACGATGTCAAAAGAGGGCAGTGTGCAGCTCAGCTGGTTAAGACTCTGTGACTGAAAGGTCAGACTCGAGTCACAGGGTTTACAGAGTAATGTCACCGTTGGGCCCCTGAGTGAGGTCCTAAATCCCACTATTGCTCCAAGGACTGGCTGACTCTCTCAGCTGTATGTCACTTTGGAAAAAAAGAATGTGCTAAATAAATTAAACTGCAAAGGAAGAGGAAAGAAATCTACTTTATTTTTACTCTAGCCTGTCTGAAGTTTAATGCACTTGAGTGCATGGAAACACAGGCTGCATGTGTGTAGATCAGGTGTGGTCCAGGGCCTAACCCATCAGCCACATTCCGAACAAATAGACCAGGGATCCCTTGTAAATAGTGCCTGCTGGGTGAGGCACTGTGAGACAGAAGAGCAGCAGGGAAAACGCATCACGGGCGAGGAGTGAGGGCGAGTCTCAGGAGAGGCCTGGAGCAAAGGGCGGAGACCTGTAAAGCCTGAAAAAGCAGTGAGCTTCTTGCACTTAAACTATGGGGCTGTGCTGAGCCTAGAACCAGTTTCTGTAATTGCAATTATGTACATAAAAGAACCTCGTCGTCTACCCTGCCTAAAGCAACGCGGTTTACTTTCACCCCATAAGGAATTGCTGTAGTATATAATGAAATGAACTGTGCTAATATCAAATCAATCGTGTAAAGCTATTTATACTATTTACAAGTGCTGCAATTCACATCTTCCAACATAAGTAGCATTCTACAGCAGCTTGTATTCATCCGGCACTCCTGCTTAAAATGTTACCTGTACGATGGCACTAAGGAAATTAAGGTGAATCACCTTATATGGATGTAAAACAAAGAGCTAATAGCAGCATCCCACCCTGTATTCTTGGGATCTGGAATTTCGGAGAACCTGTCCTGTTATCTACACCCCTTCCAAACAAAGAGCGATTTAAGGGTGTGACAGTGAGCCAAAATATTTGTGA
>JAODKM010000035.1:8227503-8239298 GCA_026780845.1 Petrocephalus sullivani | reverse complement strand
ATATATATATTCCCTTTTTTCTTGAGTCTGTTTGCGCATGCAAAATGAAATGCAATTAATAGATTAAAAATTAATGATATGTAATCGTGATTAATCGAAATTAATCCACAGCAACCCTGATTAAATCTGATTAAAAATTTTACTCGTTTGACAGCACTACAATAAAGATTTATCTTATCCATCTTAAGACTACCTTAAAAATGTTTTGTAATTATTGTAAACTGCCTCTGAATCTTTGTAAAATAAATCCTAAAGATCAACAGGACTGATGAGGGGATAAATGCATTTCACAAAAACAATTAAAAAAATGTAGAAAAATAAAACCAAAAAGTCAACACCAACATACACTTATTGGACTGATTCTGACACCGAACAGTCAGCTGTGAGTCTGCTGGTGCCTCTCAAATTGTCCTAATCGACTAAAACTCTTCCCACACTGAGAGCACTGGTAGGGCCTCTCCCCTGTATGAATCCGCTGGTGTCTCTTCAGGCTTACTGAATGACTGTAGCTCTTCCCACACTGGGAGCAATGGTAGGGCTTCTCCCCTGTGTGACTGAATTGGTGGCTTTTTAGGTTTCTTATTTGACTAAAGCTCTTCCCACACTGGGAGCACTGGTAGGGCCTCTCCCCTGTGTGAGTCTGCTGGTGCATCTTTAAGTTTCCTAAACGACTGAAGCTCTTCTTACACTGGGAGCACTGGTAGGGCCTCTCCCCTGTGTGAATCTGTTGGTGTATTTTTAGGCTTCCTAACTGATTAAAGTTCTTTCCACACTGGCAGCACTGGTAGGGCCTCTCCCCTGTGTGAATCTGCTGGTGTCTCTTCAGGCTTTCTAAATAACTGTAGCCCTTCCCACACTGGGAGCAACGGTAGGGCTTCTCCCCTGTGTGACTGAACTGGTGGCTCTTTAGGTTTCTTATGCGAATAAAGCTCTTCCCACACTGGGAGCACTGGTAGGGCCTCTCCCCTGTGTGAGTCCGCTGGTGCATCTTTAAGTTTCCTAAACGACTGAAGCTCTTCTTACACTGGGAGCACTGGTAGGGCCTCTCCCCTGTGTGAATCTGCTGGTGTGTTTTTAGGGTTCCTAACCGATTAAAGTTCTTTCCACACAGGGAGCACTGGTAGGGCCTCTCCCCTGTGTGAATCTGCTGGTGTGTTTTTAGGCTTTCTAACCAATTAAAGTTCTTCCCACACTGGGAGCACTGGTAGGGCCTAATCCCTGTGTGAATCAACTGGTGTATCTTCAGGCTTCTTAAACGATTAAAGCTCTTCTTACACTGGGAGCACTGGTAGGGCCTCTCCCCTGTGTGAGTCTGCTGGTGAATCTTTAAGTTTCCTAAACGACTGAAGCTCTTCTTACACTGAGAGCACTGGTAGGGCCTCTCCCCTGTGTGAGTCTGCTGGTGCACCTTTAGGTGTCCTAAACGACCGAAGCTCTTCCCACACTGGGAGCACTGGTAGGGCCTCCCTCCTGTGTGAATCCGCCGGTGCATCATTAGTTGTCCTAAACGACTGAAGCTCTTCTCACACTGGGAGCACTGGTAGGGCCTCCCTCTTGTGTGAATCCGCTGGTGCATCTTTAGGCATCCTAAACGACTGAAGCTCTTCTCACACTGGGAGCACTGGTAGGGCCTCTCCCCTGTATGAATGCGCTGGTGTCTCTTCAGGCTTACTGAATGACTGTAGCTCTTCTCACACTGGGAGCACTGGTAGGGCCTCTCCCCTGTGTGAGTCTGCTGGTGTCTCTTCAGGCTTCCTAAAATAGTAAAGTTCTTCCCACACTCAGAACACTGATATGACTTCACCCCCGGTCTGTGTTTATTACATCCTTTGTTAATATTAAAAGTCTTCTCTTCCTGGGAACCCTGTCGAGCTATCAGAGTGTCTGTACTCTCTTGTTTTAGAGTACCGAGTGTGTCTGTACTGGGCTGAGCAGCACTGGGGCCATCAGAAGTTGTGGAAGGCTGGGTTGTGTTGATAGATCCAGCCCCCGGTTGTCTGACATACTCCTTGGGGTAAGATATTTTGACATGTCTCTGCAGGTCAATGTCTGAGGTGTAGGAGAATGGACCTGGAGAACAAGGCAACATTTGGGAGGATTCACCTGCTTTCCCTGCTGGGGGCAAGACGGAGACACGTCACTCAGTACCGAGATGCGACAGGGTTAACAGAGCATGTGTTACTCCACAAGCAGACAACTTGAAGCACAAACTATTACATTAGAATGTACCAAAACAACAGCAGTATTGATGACATGATGGTGGTTAAAATCACCGGGGTCTGGAGGTTTCACACTTGGTTTGCTTCTCCTTCTCCCATCAGTGTGTAACACAAGAGAACCAGTCAGATCCTCCTCAGTCACATCCTGATCCACTTTGCCCTTCACCTTCAGCCACAAAAACCAAACAAGGCAGAATAAAGTTGTTCACTTTAAAAATTCACACAGACTGTTCCATTTACTTAACTGGAAAAACAGCAGAAGAAAGCAAGCACATCCTTTTCTGGTGTGACCTACAGATGGCTCCAATTCAGGATGGACAAGTGACACTGGTGAAGAGACCCACATACACTCCATTTCACCTTGTGGGGGCTCTCGTTTGTAGTCCCATCACCCTCAGATATCAAGTATTCTGTCTCCTCTTTTTTAACCTCTCCGGCTCCCTGCTGGGAAGGATTCTGGTCCGTGTGGCAGCTGGTTTTACTGCAGGAAGGGATCTGCTGAAACCAAGATGAAATAAAAAAAAACTGTGGGACTGTGCCAGTTTATCAGTATGTTATAATACACAGCAAGAAACTCGCATCAAGCACGGCAGACCGTCCTTCCCTGGTCTGTGGCACATGAGTCTGATCCCACAACAGGGGCTCTGCTCTGATTGGACGGCCTGGAAGGAGACCGCAACCTCCTGGATGCTAAAGACACAAACAAACATTTTGGGCAGACTGCATCACCTTAGGGCGGGGCTATTCAAATCATGGTCCTCAAGGGCCAAGCCCTGCTGAGTTTCCAGCGTCCTTTACCTGTGAAACCTCTGTGGCCAATCAGAATCAGTGATTATTAGACTAACTACCTGGGAAAACTGAAAAAAGGCCTGGATTTGGAATCGAGGGCCAGATTTGAAGAGCCCTGCCTTAGGGCATATCCACAACGCTCCTACTCATTACTGCACCTCTATAGGTGCATTCACATAACCATAACTTTTCTCTGGAATCAGAACCTTCCCCCAAACCAGGGATTTTTCTTGTGTCGACACCACAGGAACTCGACCCTCTCATTTTTATTCTGGGGAAAATGAAAGATCGACTTGGTGACCAGATTTAATAAAAATCGTGAACCTGTCTTGGATCATATAAGCAAAATATAAATAAAAGGCAGTGTCCCATTTGGATTGCTATCGATCCCCCTGATAACTAACAAAACAACTTATTCATCCTGCATCGTTTTGGCACGGTGCTAAAGTTCCATATGAAATTACGTGTGAAGTTTAACCTACAAACTTTTCGCGTCTTCCATGCTTCAGCATAAAGGTCCCAGCTACTCTTGTGAGGTGTGAAAGCAATATACAAAAGTGGCCAGGAACTACAAAAGTTCCAGGTGGAGCCCAAGAACTTAGAAACTAGCCAACAACTGATAGGGGAATCTTTGGCCAATACAGATAGCCGATTGTTTAGGAGGTTCAGGATCAGTTTAAAAGGGACACTCTACCCAAATAAATAAAAAAATAATTACAAAAATATTTGGCAAGAAAGCACCAACTCTGGCATACAATAACAGTTCCACTGTATATAGCACTATATATTATAACTGTATACATCTTACATATTCTTAACATTTATAAACAGAAAATATCAATTGTGATAAACTCAGTAAATTTCCCAATAAATATCTTTTGATAAATTGTCTTTTATCATCAAATGCTTGCGTTACTGACGGACTGGCATTATTCAGCACTACTGCAGCCTTCTTTATTGGAAAGCATGTGTTTTTCAGAAACTTCTAATACTCTTCAGTCTCACCTTAAGGTGTGCAATCAAATTTTGGTGTAGTGAAATAGTAGGTCGTCTTTGTTAAATTTTAGCAGAGCTATGTCTACAAAATGCATTTCTACATTTTCTCTAACAAAAAATTCCAGACATTTTTCTAACGAATTAGTACATGGGTGGGCATAGCAATATGGTTGAGCATTTTAAAGGGAATTATTGGCAATAAATATCGGGTACATCGGCCGATACTAACAGTTGGCCAATACGATCGGTGCATCTTTATCATAAACCCTAATAAACCATTAATGACACTGATGGTTGCCTGATGCCGGGTGTGAAGTTGTCACCTGTCATGGCGGAAGCCCTCTGATTGGCTGACTCACCTCTTCTTGTCATGTTGCCCCTCAGATGGTGGGGAGTCCACTCCTGCTCTGAATCGCTGCCTTTGTGGTCGCCTGGCCTTTCTGCCATCAGCCTCTTCTCATGAACTCCTGGTGCCGCAATCCGGCCCTAGATACCATTATAAGACCAGAGCAGCTGGGAATCCTCGCACTCTACTTGTACCACTAGGTCCAATGATGTTAGTTTAACTCCCAGATTTCACTGACAAATTCAGAAGATCCTACACAAAATACCAGCTGCTATTGTCGATTAAGTAAAATTAAAAACGCCTCAGTTGCATACCTGTGTGGCTAACAGTAACTCGCTACTCGAGTACTCTTTTTTCCCCTAGATACTCTTTACGCCTTCACGCAGTGACACTGTTGAGTACTTTTACGTCCGCTTGAGTAGTTACTCAGAAGTAGCCGGACTTTTACTCGAGTACAGATTACTCGAGTACAGCACCAGGCGGAATCTGGCTGCTTCGCCGAAGCCTCCGACTCGCTCGGCTTCCATTGGGCTCCAGAACCACGCATCCCGATGCTCACCGCTTAATTTATAGCTTTTTGGGAGAAGCATAATATTATACCTGTGCCTTTAATCTTTAAAACAATAACGTCACGGCGCTTCGCTACACTGCAGAAGTTAGCAAATTAGCTACATATTCGCCATTATACGCGTGAGAGTCAGATTTGCAACTTAATAACTGAGTTTGTACATACCATGAACAGACACGCAGTCTGAGTCGAATCGAGTCTCTGCTGTATGAAAGCGTCAGATATTCAGAACAAGCAGAAGGCAAAGGCGCTCAGATCGCATGGCAGGCATTGTCAGGGCGTCAGGGAGTGATTGACAGCTCTCTTAACCAGTGGTGCTGGCAGGTCTGGATTCAGGTCACGCCTTTATGCGTGCTAATGTGTTACCGGAAAAGGGGTCGCTTTCATCTTGTGTGTGTGTGTGTATTTTATATATATATATATATATATATATATATATATCACGGCTCTTCAAATTTGCACATCGATCCCAAATCCAGGCCGTGTTTTAGTTCTTCCAGGTAGTTTGTTTAATAATTACTGATTCTGATTGGCTGGAGGCTTCACACCTGGGTGAGAGGTAAAGGAAAACTGGAAAATCAGCAGGGCTCGGCCCTTAAAGACCGTGATTTGAATAGCTCTGGTATATATGTATATACACACACACACACACACACACAACCCTGTTAAAATGGAAGGTTTTTGCCGTTTAGAAAATGAGACCATGATGAATCATTTTAATCAAAAATTAAAAAAAAAAAAAAAAAAATATATATATATATATATTTATTTTTTTTAAAACTACAAAAAGCTGGGTTACCAAATTGACCATAGGTGTGCCCTGTGATGGGCTGGCACCCTATCCTGAGTTGTTCCCTGCCTTCCGCCCATTAGGTGTGCACACCCTTGAACTTTGTTGAAGCACCTTTTGGTTTAATTACAGCGTTCAGTCTTTTTGGGTACACACCTGCCATCAATTAACATTACTGGCAGAAGTATTGGGACACCCCTCCAAATCATTGCATTCAGGTGTATAAACCTGAATGCAGACTGCTTCTACAAACATTTATTAAAGAATGGATCACTCTCAAGCATGGTACCATGATAGGATGCCACCTCTGCAATAAGTCCATTCGTGAAATTTCCTCGGTACTAAATATTCCACGGTTAACTGTAAGTGGTACTATAACAAAGTGTAAGTAATTGGGACCAACAACAACTCGGCCACAAAGTGATAGGCCACATAAAATCACAGAGCAGGGACAGCGCATGCTGTTGCCAACTTTTTGCAGAGTCAATAGCCACAGACCTCCAAACTACGTGAGCTGCATGGAATGGGTTTTCATGGCCAAGCAGCTGCATCCAAGCCTTACATCACCAAGTCCAATGCAAAGCGAAGGGTCAGCTGCTGCTCTGTGGGGTGTATCGACAGAAGAGGCAGAAGAATTGTTTCTTACTGGTGCGGTTTAGAGTTTGCTTTGCCAGGTAATTTTAAATTAGGTATTAATTAATACAAATTGTACAATGTGTAAACCTCTGGTAGCTATGCCGTATTTGGTGTCAAATTGATGGGAAAGTATGCTAAATACGAATCTGATCAAGGATTATCGCATAATTGCATGTATCTAAAGTTTAATATTTTAATCGAGACCGTCTCTAAAGTTAGCCGAGTCGAGGGTCATAATGCTAATTGTCTGGGGACACACCCCTTTAGCCAGCCCGTTAGACAAGATGGGCCAAACCATTGGTCTGAATGTCGAATCCCCAGTACTAAATATGCATGGATATTAGACCTTAGATCTCACACCCCAAACCCCCTACGAGGTTGAAGCTGGCTCCTTATTCAGATTTCCCACTCCACCTTATATGCACCTGCGCCTGTATTTATTTACCCAGGCTTACCTTCAGAACTGCATTTGGCTTTCTTTTCATATTAACATATTAAATGCTCTGGGCCAGTGAAAATTTAGAATGACAGCATATGACGTCTTCTAAGTGACATCACTTGTTACCTGCCTGGATCAAAGTTGTTTTCACCTTGATATTCACCTGGGAACACACACACATTAACTATCATCATGTAATGCTTTTCAGGCAGGAGTTCAAGGGGTTAAACATTTTGAGCCAAGTGAAAATTCACATCAGAAAGACAGTATATGATGTTTGAAAGTGATATCACTTGTTACCTGCCTACATACACCTTGCATACATCATATACTGTCTGGAAATCATCCCATAATGATAAGCACTGTGTATGTGAGCTATGTTCTCAGGAGGATTTGAAGGTGAAAACAACTTTGAGCCAGGCAAATAACAAGCGATATCACTTGCAGACATCATTTGCTGTCACCCTGAAGTGAGTTTTCACTGACCAAAAGCATTTAATAAATTAATATCTGGGCAAGAATCAAAAGACTAATGAAGTTCTGAAGGTAAGCCTTGGTAAGGGGGACCGGAAAAAACGAATAAGGAGCCAACTTCAGCTTTGTCCAGCTGACTGAAGCTGGCAACTTTGCATGTGGGCCTGCTACTTTATCGAGGATTAAAGCTCCGTACTTCAGTTTAAAGCAACCAGAAACCATTCCTCAAACAAGAAGGCCAATGATTACTTACATAATATTGGCCGGAAACCCGTGGATTTTACGTCGGAACCGAAGTTGAGGTCTCGGATATCAGGGGGAATTATTTCCGTGACGCACCAATCACGGTGAGTAAATGTGTTTTTAAATAGTTGCTTATATAGTAAATACAGGGTAAATTTTCAGGTTTCGTTCGCAAATGTGATTTAATGTTACGTGAAATGTAGGACCCAATTCCAGCATTACATGTTTGGGCAATAACATTCTTAATTAAACATGCTACTAGAAATACCTAGCTCGTGAAAAAGCTCGAAGTGTAGTTACCTTTCCCCGAAATGAATGTCTCGCATTTAACATTTGGTATCCGTTCCGTAGAAGACTATAGGTTAGAAACATAGCTATTCGATATGAATATTAAACTTGAAAAACCACAGCCATCCTCAAAATGAAGATTAAGCAAAAGGTTTGCTTTGCGGCGGTGCATAAACCACACTTGTGACGAAATACTGCATGTCCTCAAATGGTACCTTGTAATAATTAGTTGGCACTTTCTTACCAGATTCTGAGTATAACGTCATAATAATAAAATAAGCCTAATCAACGGATAAAACCCACAGCCAACCGCAGCTATGTGTGTGCAGACCAAGCATATTCTCCCATTGTCCATTTATTTTGTTTCCAAAGGCATGAAAGAGGTACTGGTAATCCTAAATTACCTTGTCAGACACGGAAGGATTTAGAATGGAGTAGAAAGAAACTAAGGACAATGTTTATTGGTTAAAACAAGAACCACTGAGAGCAGCGAAATGAGAGACTTGAGACCAAGAACTGTAACATATTTAACAGAGAATCCCTGACAATAATTTATGGAAGAACAGGGAATCGAGCAATGCAGGTCTGTATTAAATGTATTGAAATATTTGTCATATAGCTTAAATGATCCAGTTCTTGATGTTTGTGTATGGTTCCCCGCCAAGGCATAAAAATATATGTCCAGCACTTGCAAGTATCTGACAGTGCACTGGAATCTGGTCTGTCCTCTTTTAGATGCAGTGTGTGCTGGTTAGTGAGTCAGGAGCCAGTGTGGCACTGGCTGATGGAAGGGCGTTAATCTTAGGCCGGGGCCCGGAGTCGAGGGTGTCCGACAAGAAATGCTCAAGACATCAGGGTGAGTCCGCGACTGTGGGCCCGAGGCCATTCACCAGCAAGCAGAACTGTTTGGAACTTCACCCCTGGAAATCCTCACGATTGCTATGAGTTAATCTTCATTTGCATCTGGTTGTCATCTTTCGCAGTTAAGCTGGTGGCCCGTTATGAAGACCAGTCAGTGATTGTGACACAGGTATCTGGCAGTAAAAACCTTTGTATCAGTGTTGTACCGTACACATGGTGGGCAAATGCAAATACGAAAGTGCTGCATTATTTAAAATGTCGGCCATCAGCCCTGATCTGTCTCCACTTCCATGTCTGTGAATCACAGCTTGGTCCAAACCCCTCCTCCCTGGATGCCCATGCCCTGGGTAGGGGGAATTCTGGATGCCTGACAAAAGGAGCAACACTCTACCTCGTCAACCAAAGTTACCCCTTCACCGCCCGTTTCTCTGGCAGCCCCAATGGAAGTTCCTCGCCTGTAACTCCAAAGGAAAAAGAGAAGATGAGCAACCCGCGACCTCACAGAGAAGGCCAGAAGCGCAGTATTACAGATTTCTTTAATCCTTCTCCCAAAAAGGTAGCTCACAGGGCACACACTAACACACACACACACAATCACATACGATGGGCATTTCAGAGACACCTATTCACCTAACTGCATGCCTCTGGAGCGTGAGGGGAAACCTGCATGAATTTGGGAAATGCAAGCGAACTCCATATACACAAGGTTCAAAACCCCAACCCTGAAGGGACAATGCTAAAGGTTAGACCGTGAAGTCACGTATGAGGCTGAATTGAGGTGCATAGAAAAATGGATTTTTAAGTAGTATGACGAGTATATTGTATTTTTAAATGTGACAGTGGGTGACTTGAGCACAGTATAACAAAATTAATTTTATGATTGTGATGTACAGATTGCACGCAGGTTATGAACAAGATCCGTTCCCTAACTCTGTCTTTAAGTCGAATTGGTAGGCTAGTTGGAAAAATAATAATAATACAATATCTAATAATAATAACAGTAATAATACAGTAATAAACGTGACTACATGTGGTACAGTGCTGTACCTCAAGCCAACAGAATGCAATGTTTTCATGAATGTCACATGTGTGGCCATTATTATGAACCAATCTATTCAACCGGATTTTTAAATATGATAGACTTGATGACAGTCCGTAAGTACGAGTTTCCTGTAAGTCAGACGTTCGAAACTTGGGGACTGCCTGTATAGCAAAATTTCATCTGGAGACATCTATACTGTAGCTGAATTTAGGTAATTAGTTTGTAGAACTATAAAAAAAATAAAGCAAGTTAATTATCTGAAACCACTTAGAGTGTCAAGAGGCCCTACAGCCAAGACGATGACCTCCTTGCTAAGCGAGTCCGGAAGGCCGATACTTCCAGCGGGGAGGAGGACGCAGAAAGCCTCATTGAGGAGAAGCTGAAGAGGCTGCAGGAGATAGCGGAAAGTGCGAGCAGCCACCACAGCAACGTGGAAATGGCGATGTCACCCACGCCCTGCTCCCGCGACCAATGGGAACAGATAGGACACCTAATGCTCTTCACTGCGATGGGGGTTACGGGCAGGAAGAAGGTGAGTGCCCAACCATAATGCAGGAAGTGATCAGGGAGATGTTTTGTTATTGGTTATATCTTTGTTTATGTAGAAGAAGATGCCATGGAATTGCATGAAGGTGGTAAGAAGTCACGTGCATCTGTTAGTGCAGTGTTTCCTAGCCCGGTCCTCGTGGACCCACAGATAGTCCACATTTTTGCTCCCTCCCAGACAGTCCACATTTTTGCTCCATGTGCTGGGCGTCCCCAAGGACCAGATTGGGAGCCACGGTGTTAGTGGGTCAGATATGTTTGAACAGAATTGCGTTTTGTCCAGATTGCAGGGTTCGATCTGGACGGCTGCATCATCACCACCAAGTCAGGCAAAGTGTTTCCAACAAGCCCGGATGACTGGAGGTGGGTCTGCTGAATGACCTGTCTCTCCTGCTCCTCTTCACCACTTTTATTGGTAGTATTTACTGTTTGTTTTTTTTTCACCTGCAGGATTCTGTACCCTGAGATTAAGCCGAAATTAGCTACTCTTATAAAGGGCGGCTTTAAGGTTAGTAACTTTGTGGTCCTCTCCCTCATCAGTCGTCTTCTCTGATCTCCAACTGTCAAAATATTCCTAAGGAACATGCAGTCAGTCACCTCCAGCAATCGGAGAAGACCTTTCAGGAGTGATGCTTAATTGTCATTCTTTGTGTTTCTGTCTCCCTCCACTAGGTGGTCTTTTTCACCAATCAGCTGGGAATCGCTCGGGGGAAGCAGAGGCCCGAGGTGTTCAAGTCCAAAGTGGAGGACGTGCTGAACACGCTACAGCTGCCTGTTCAGGTTAGATGCAAATTTAGCATGATGGATATGTGGGCGGGCTTTAAACAGAATGCCACTAATCTCGATTGTATCATTTAATCTTGATTGATGCAATGTTTACATTAATGTCTCCCTTAATGTTGATGTTCCAGGTACTTGTAGCGGCCGGCCCTGGGATCTATCGGAAGCCTGTATTGGGAATGTGGAATCACCTGTGTGAGAAGGTAAGAGACTCCCACACATTCCTGGGCTTTGGATTCAAGACGGTCCAGCTGGGCTTTGGAATAAGGAGCTGGTTGTGCCTATGATGCATGAAATGTAACTTTCCTCTTCCTCTGTGTCAGGCCAATGATGGCATAGCCGTTGACAAAGCCCAGAGCTTCTATGTTGGGGGTAAGGCAGCCTTCTCTCACAGCTTCAACTTCAGAGTGAAGAAAACCCAGAGTTGGTCCATGTTTTTGCTCCCTCTGAGACAGGGAGCAAAAATGTGGACTGCCTGTGGGTCCCCAAGTACCGGATTGGGAAACACTGCACTAAGGCATTGTTGAATGAGTAAATATAGAATGGGATGGTTGACGCTTTTATGATCGTCTGCAGATGCTGCCGGTCGACCAGCCAACTGGGCACCAGGCAAGAAAAAGAAGGATTTCTCCTGCAGTGACAGACTGGTAAGAGTCTTGAGAGCAGGAACGTCTCACGCCAGCATGGCTACCGTCGTCTTTTCGTCTGTTCTCACGGTTATGTCTCGGGGGCAGAGAGAGTACGAGCTCTGGCGAAATGATCCTTCATAGTGTCAGTT
>JAODKM010000035.1:8211730-8227403 GCA_026780845.1 Petrocephalus sullivani | reverse complement strand
TCGTCTGTTCTCACGGTTATGTCTCGGGGGCAGAGAGAGTACGAGCTCTGGCGAAATGATCCTTCATAGTGTCAGTTAGGGTTGGAATTAATTCTGCAGTGTCTGTCTTTGCTAGTTTGCCCTGAACGTCGGGCTGCAGTTTCATACTCCAGAGGAGTTCTTCCTGGGCTGGAAGGTCGCCCCCTACAGTTTGCCACCTTATGACCCGGTAAGTTACAGCAGCTGGAGTGGAGCTGTGACAAGCGAGGCTCTACTCCAGCGCCCCCGGTGTGTGACCTGAGGGCACCATGCTTCTCGTTACTCTGCTCAGAGGGCGTGTGACCCGAAGGGCCGGCTGTACGACCCGCCTGACGCCGCACTCACGTCTCCCCAGCAGGAAGTGATCGTCGCCGTGGGTTTCCCTGCATGTAAGTTTTAACGTCTTACTTAGATGTTAACATTATTGACTGCCTTGATGTTGAGGTCGTCTCCTCCTTCTCTCCTCGTGTAACTTCTTCCTGTTTTATTTTCCTAGCTGGGAAATCCACTTTCTTCCAGAAACACATCATTCCACAGGGCTATGTGTACGTGAACAGGGTGAGGGAGCGTTCTACAGCGTCCAAATGCACACACGCATCAGGGCAGTGAGAGGAAACATGCTGCCAATCAGATAATGATGCCACAATAGCAAACATGACAGCCTGGCATTCGCCGTGTCACTGAGGCTGCGGGGGAGGGCAAATAAACTATTGTCAATGTGACTTTATGCCTAGATTTTACAGTCCAGTACAGCTCAGGATACCACTGTTATGATATGATTCTCAGAGGCACGTCAGAAAATGGGTGTCACATACCTGAAATGTTTTTGACTACAACAAAGAATTGTGGGATAGAACCAAGAAACTGGAACCTCCAGGAGGTATTTTTTTTGTTCTTCTTTTTAAATAACAGCCATTGTTTTGGTATTTGTGGAATACACTGAAAAAGTGGATGAGATGTCCATTCGTCCTCTATAACTCATCCAGTACAGGCTCATGGTGACACTGAGCTGTGGTGTACTTTTGGAGAGGAAGTGAATGACACAGTTTCCCCCCCCATCAGGACACGTTGGGGTCGTGGCAGAACTGCGTCTCGGCCTGTGAGCGTGCTCTGAAGGAGGGCCGCAGTGTCGCTGTGGACAACACCAACCCTGACCCTGAATCCCGCAAACGGTACCTTAATGATAACAATAATTAATACTTTATTTATCCCCGTGTGGCATTTCTTTTTTTCACCCCCCCAACCTTGCTTGCTTGGCCGTGAAGGGCAGCCACAAGAGCAGCGCCCAGGGAGATGGGGGTTAAGGGTCTTGCTCAAGGGCCCACAGATGTGCCGAGGCTGGGCTTGAACCGGCGACCTTGCGAGTTCCCTGCAGAACTCCTGTGCATTTTTCTGTTTGTTTATGGGGCGTTTTGCCTGTTTCTGCAGCCTACTGTCTGATGTCCCCTTTTGTCGCCGTCAGGTACGTGGATGTCTGTCAGAGGATGGGCGTGGCCTGTCGTTGCTTCCTTTTCTCGGCCACCTTGGAACAGGCCAAGCACAACAACCGGGTAGGTACCGCTGCTGCACCCGGTCCTGCCAGTGCTCGCTGCTGCCCCTGTTGACGCGTCTGACTCGTCTCGCACCACCTTGTTTCCTGCAGTTCCGTGAGATGATGCCGTCCGAGCAGAAACATGCCCCTGTAAACGACATGATCTTTCATAGCTATAAGTAAGTTAAAGCTTTGGACAAAATGTGACCAAAGTCCTTGTCCTTGATTGCTGGATAATTTTAAGAAGTCAGTGGGTAATGTCCATTTATTTCAAAAGCATTTCAGTTTGGATACTTAGCCATTTATAGGTAATCAGCTTTTGGTCTCTGTTCATTGATGATCACATTTGATGTTTATTATCTATATGTTTCCCAATCACATGCATCAAAGGATTTTTCTTTTTGTCTTTGCAGGAACAAATTTGTCGCACCAAGTCTGTCTGAGGGTTTTTCTGAGATCCTGCAAATACACTTTGTCCCGAGTTTCCCGGACAGCAAATCAGAGGCAGTCTATAGGCAGTTTTCTGAAGGGTGATTGGTGCGTATTTTTATTGCCCCATCCAATAGAAAGAGAATGACTCCGGGTGCTGAGCAGTACAAATACCTGTGAAACCTCCTTCAGCTAATCAGTCTTTTAGCATTTAGAATAGGACTCCCTTTAGAATGAAACGGGGCAGCATCGTTTTAGCTTTCAGCACACTAATGGCGGATTAAAAAGAATGATTTGTTTGGAGTAGTGTCAGAAATATCGTGTGGATTCTGTCACTTATAAGATTCCTGAGATGGGGGGGGGGGGGGCAAGACTGTCCTTCCTTTTTTTTTGGAAGATGTAATAAATTTACTTTTCAACAATATTTGTTAATTCTGCAATTCATGCTTCTCTCGTCGTATGAGGCTGTAGCACATGGAACATTTTCAATGAAATGGCAAAAGAGAAAAAGGTCAGAGCTTCAGCACGGAATCTGGGGGCTCTTCTGCATGCTCTTTGCTTTATCTTAAGATCCCATCATCGAAAGCGTCATTGACTTTAACAAAGCTATATTTCCCCTGCGTCGTATGAGGGAAACCACTTGCCTGTGAATTTAGAGAGCTGTTTGTCGTGCTGTTTAGTGAAAAACCCACTGTGCAAAACAGAGACCTTTTTTCCCCTTTAATTCCTTGCCATTTTATTAGCTTTAGAAAAAAATACAATAACATATACATATTGGCAGCTATTATATAGATTTTTTTTATTGATTTTTATTTGCATTCACATCTAGCTAGTTTCAGAGCTAGATATTGATACTCATAAAGTCCTTATACTGGGCTGGAGTAATCAGTTTACTGACTGAACAGTCTCAGCTGAGTAATGCTTATTTCTCTGCTAGGTAAAAATAGTCCATTGGAAGCCCTTCCACAGACAATTGCAGGAATCGTATGGTATTTTAACTAAATATATATACTTATGTATAGTGAATCTCATACACGGTATACATTTTTATATATATATACAGATTATCATGATGATCTTCCCAGTGAAACTTCAAGTAGCAGTAGTGTGGAAGTTCAGCAGTGCTTCCAAATGGCATGAATGTAATGACAGGAGTGATCTGCGTCCTCCCATAGGACTCCGAGGCAATGGTCACACCATGCTTCCTACTCATACTGGTATGGATGTTTAAATACTGATTATAATTGAAATTGCATACTACTGTTTGTCATTTAAAAGTCACTTAAAATAGTTGTTTCTGGGGTAAGTGTGTGTTCCTGCGACAAACATCATTGTCGTATCTGTTGGGTTAGTGCCACAATGCGATTCCTTTGCCCTGAGCATAAAGGAGAAATGGTTCTGAGTTCCTTCATCATCGTCATCATTATCATCAAGTCCATGCTGTGAGACCTGGTGAAGGACCGAGGTGGGACGAGGGTATCGGACTATGAGGCAGTCGAGACTTCTGTAGCGCTGCTGGTGGTCGCTTCAGAACCATCTTCTACTTTTTTGCCGAAAAGTTGCATGATGCAGTTACGAAACTGTAAGGAGGGGAAAGGAGAAAAGCAGACATGGAGAAAATATTCGTTATTTTCCTAAGAAGGATGGAAAGGAAGAAATTATTGCTTAAATCTTTGACTTTGACTTTTTTGGCATATGCAAGTCAAAGTCAATCAATGGATATTTGTATTTGGAAACTTGGCTCAGTGTGTGTTAGACTTTGAGGAGGTGAGCAAGACGAGTATAATTTGTAATTGATTAAGTCTGACCTCTTCGTTAGACTGACCTGTCTGTTCATGAAGACGTAAATGATGGGGTTGTAGATGGTAGCACTCTTGGCGAAGTACGCGGGCATTGCCGCGGCCAGCGGGTGCCAGGCGTAGCCCGGGGTACAGGCGGAGAAGGTGGCAAATGAGGCGTAGGGGCCCCAGCAGATGACGAACGCCACGATCATGACCACCACCATCCTGGTGACTTCCTTCTCGGCTTTCTGCGTGGACTCCGAGTCCTTCTGCTGCTGCGCCACCTATGGCAGATCCAAGCAGAGCAGAAGGTGCTTTTCTTTTGCAGCACAGAAGTTGAGATGGTGGCCGCATTTTTATCTATGGACACCACGCGACTGTGTCTACTTTTTTATGCTACATATTCATTCCTCACGCATAACTTTGCAGATAATCAGATGGCAGAAAACTACGAATCTGAAAAACCTAATTGGTGTAGATTCGGCGTCATTAGAATTTTCAGGCAATGTATGGTACTGTGCAAAAGTCATAGGCAGTCAAAGAAAATGCTGTTTAAACTATCAAGATGTTGGTGTAAAGCTATGATTTATGTCTGTCAAAGTGTGCTTCTTTAGGTTGTTTAGGATTTGCAGCAAAATGCATCCAATATACCCATGCATTTCTTGCAGAGGCGGGGAAGAGATTTTTCAGCTGGGGGGGGGGCAAACCTTAAGTAGAAGGTCTTAGCTTTTAAGCTTCTCCACCTCATTGACTTCTTAAAACTAATTAAACTGGTGGTGAAACTTAACAAACACATGGAATGGCTGAGGTGCCCCTGAGGACAGGGAACTGAAGCATGTGATCATCTAGCCAATAAGATATCAGTGGCTTTTTGGAGAAAAGAAGAAATTCTTGCTAGTTTTTTGTTGCATATGTTGTAATGTTTAATTGTTTGTTTTTTTTCCTTTTTCTTCTGAGCAACCATACACTTACTACGTAGATAAATAGCTTTAAAATTCTTTGTCTAAGACACACAGTGCTGTATATAAATCTTGTCCTACCATTCCAGCTTGCTATCGATTTTCCATTGCCGAGGGCTGGTTTAAATCTGTTGTATTTGTGGGTTAGACAGCGCTGGTAGATGCTCCTCATGCTTACGCTGTGGATGGCCGACCACACAAAGATGTAGCAAATGATGATGATGGACAGAGGCAGGATGCAGCACGTGAGGAGCAGGGTAATCATGTAGGACTTCACCCCAGGGTCATCGCTGCCGCTGAAGACGTCTGGCCCGCAGGAAGTCTTAAGTCCATGGGGCCAGTACCTGTTTGAAAGTTGAACAGCCAGTGATTACTATTGACTGAAGGAAGAATTTACCGAAAAATAATTATTTGTTGGCTTTTGATTTGAAGAAAAGAATAAGAGTCAGAAATTTTGGTACCATTTTAGTTGATGGGGCACAAAAAATATAGTATTATTCTGTTACTTGTGTACCGATTAACCACAAAGTCTTTAGTTACACATTGATCTCATGTTCGTTCGTCAAATCAATTGGGACACAGATTTTCTCAAGCAGTTATTATATTTATTATTATTTCTCTTCATTCTGGAAACCTCTGTGAAGTACTGAAGGAACAAGTCATGAATAACGTGAAATACTGATCTCATGGTTCTTCGTCATTAATGAATCGTGACATCTTTTATCTCAAGTAGCGACTATATTTGCTAATGATTTGTACTTCAGGTGTGATTGAATTACTACCAAATATTTGTGCCCCCTCAAGTAAAGTGTTACCAAAATTTCCAATGTTATCTACATTTAATATGGGATTAAAGATGCTGTTGACCCCCAACAATGCTCGTTACTGTATAAATATCAACAAAAAAGGTCACATTTTTTAACGATTGTGTTTCAAATGTTTAAATGGGTTCTGTCTCAGCAATACCTGCTCCAGCCAAATATGGGAGGTGCACACCAGAAGATGGCCCAGACCCAGGAAAAGATGATACCAGCCATGGCCCACTTCCCGTCGAACCGGACATTTCCGAATGGCTTGCAGACTACCACCCATCTCTCCCAGGAAATGACCGTTAGGGACCAGAGACCTGCAATGCCTGTGCAGGCAAATCAGAGTTGATTTATATTCTTGATTGATTCCACATACAATATTCAACCCCATGCATAATACATATATACTGTTCATTTGAATGTATCATTTGTTTTTTTTTTTGTTCTGAAATAAACCAATAATTACTATATGGGCTTGAAGGTTTCTGCAGCAACACCTTACTTGAGGGGACAGTGCGGTACTACATGCTTACTTAATGCATCAATTAATCAATAACTAAGTGTTAGGTCATCATTAATCAGTTATAATAGTTCATGTATTCCATGCAGGAACTAAATTAACTAATTAGTCACTGTTAACTAATATAGTTCCAGAATGGAATGCATGAACATGTCATCATGTCAGCATTGACTGATGATGAACAAGCATGGGATCAGTATGTAACTAACATGTAGTTACTGCATTATTAATGCATTAAGTAAGTGTGTCTTGCTACATTATTTCTGTCCCCCCAGTTAAAGTGCAAAATCATCCGTTGACACTATTTGGACAGGAAAACAAGCTAGTGAAGTCTACCTCCACTACCTCTACCTCAACACTTTTAGAAAGCGTCATAATTACGCACTAATATGACATGGCATTCTGCCGCCTTAGTGAAACTCACAGCCCCCCCCCAAACAGTAAGGACACCTTCTCAGTTCTAATCGCCAAATGTTTTTTTTTTTTTGGAACATCAAATATCATTTCCTTCCCATTTGCCTTCATATAATGAGAAACAATTTTTCATTATGTTTATCTCACAGTCTAGACGTAAGATTTTTAGATCTGCCCTTGGCTCGTCTTTAAAGGTGAATTCTTTTTTAGCTTTGTAATATTCATTTTTTGGCTCGTGACAGAATCATTTATTCTATTTTGCAGTTACTGCAGCTCTTCCGTGGGTCTGTGCCTCTTCATGCAGAATACATTTATAATCAAGGGAAAAGATTATTGCATGCCAAATATAGCAGTTTTAGGAGAAGTCACCTTGATTGAGTCCCCGCACTCAGAAAAAGAGCCACTCACCGCAGACGGAGACGACGTATCCCTCGAATATACACAGGGGATGTCCCAGGAAGAAGTAGCCGTAGACCTGGTTAATGACGCTTATTGTGCTGGCCAGGATGGTCTCCCCTATGTCAGCCACGGCCAGATTCACTAAGATCCAGTTGAGTGGGTGCCTGAGCTTCTTGAACTTGGCTGTAGCCACCAGCACCAGGCCGTTGGTGAAGAGGGAGGTGACGACCACAAAGAGCATCCAGAGGGTGCAGACGTTGTACACCCATCGAGGAGCAATGTGGTAATTGGGCCCCACAAAGGGATCTGGGAAGACAATTTCAGCAAGTTAATAAATGCTTCCTTGCTTTTCACTGACCAAATGTTACACTTAGATCTCTTTCAGACTGAAGCAGGGGCTCAGAGGGTTGCTTTGTAGCCTTGTGTTCTAGCATGCGTGTTTGATTACGCCCCGTCTCTGTCTATGTGGAGTATGCGTGTTTGATTACACCCCGTCTCTGTCTATGTGGAGTATGCGTGTTTACAAGGGTTTCCTCGAATAGTTAAAAAAAATGCAATGAAGTGAAATGGTGTAGCCTATTTGTGAGAATTCCTCAAATGTGTGCATGTTGTATATATCCTAAAGATGCGCTGGTGTTCCATCCTGGCTTGTTCCCTGCCTTGTGCCCATAGCTTACCCCCCGTGATCTTGGCAGAAGGAGTGCAAGATGGTTGGGTGGATGACTTCCTTGGTGCTCATAATGTGGTGTTACCTTAAACCTTTTAGGCCAACAGTAGGCACTCTTATCCAAAAAGGGCTGCTGTGTGTGTGTGTGCGGGAGGTGGGGGGGTCCTGCAGTTGCCTAATTAGATTAGTAATTAGAGCCCTGATTAGCTGAAGAGGTCTCACATTTAGGTTTGAACGGCTGACCTAAAGGTTATCCCATACACCTGCATACACACCGGCCCTTTGCGGATAAGATTGCCCACCCCTATTTTAGCTTATAGCAGTGGTTTGCAATCTCGCTCCCAGCGGACCCCCTTCCAGAATGTTTTTATTCCAACCCTACATTACTCAGGCTCAGATGGTACTTAATAGGCTAATAATGAATGCGGCAGGTTGAACACACTGTGGGCTGGAATGAGAACTTTCTGGCAGGGGGAACCTCCAGGTGCAGGGATGAAGGTCACTGGGTTATACACAGCATACAATGGATATAATTGTGGAAGTTATTCTTAATGTAAGTAGCATTAATGGAGTTTTGCTTTTGTAAAGTGCTTGATTGTGTTGAGTTTTTAAATAAAAATATTCTCCACACGTTTAGAGTGTCTCCTGCTTCCCGGCAGGTTCGGGCGTGTGCCAACTCCATCTCCTCTTGTCTGTGGAACGCTTTTTGGAAGGAGAGATGGCATGGCAGCTCTCGCCTCCTGGGCTGGAACACCACGTTCGCCTATCTGCCAGGTACCGCTTTATAACAGCTGTCCTGTTTTTTATTCTGCACTCAGAAATCTCACCGGAGATTGCTAAAATATCAGATTAATTAAGGATTTGGTCTGATAATTATCACTCAAATGATATTAAGAACTTTAGCATGGCCGGATAAAAATATGTAAATGCATCAAATATTATTTAACACTTTAATAATAATACATCTGCGTAATGAAAAATGAAATAGGCACAATATTGTAAAGAATATATTTTAAAAAATCTTTTTCTTTTTTTTGTAAAAAGGGCCATATCAGGTCTGTGTAGCATAAGCAGTAAGTTATTTCTGAATTGTATTATTTTACCCAGCATGCTGCATGTCTCACATTCCAGTCTCGTCGCCATGCGCGCTCGCCTCACCTCTTGTGTTGTTGCTGTTGGTGTAGGTAAAGACTGTCTCCCGCGTCGTTTCTTCCTCGTGGTGTCGCCTAGCCGAGAACACGGGCCCGTCTGCCATGTCCCAAGACCTTCCTGAGAGTCCGATCTGAATTTACCTTCTTCTCGGTCGCTGGGGGCGTGTTTCTCTCCTGTACCCTCTACCTTCAGCCTTCTAGAAAAGCCCGTTCTTATACCGCGCTGGCAGGATTAAGACCAACACCTATGTCATTAGTCCGTTAGGAAGCGTCCGTTAAGGGAGACTGCATAATGCAGGATGTGCTCTGCATTATTTTGGCTTATCCCCTTAAAAACTCTTAATTAATCTTCCGCTCATTAAGGCTAAATAGCCCGCAAGACGAATCACAGAGGAAGACATGTACTTAATCCTCTAATAGGCTTCTGTCATGTTTTTGGGTCATTCCAGTCTTTCTTAATTCAAATCTCTAGTGCTGGATGAAGTGGGTAAGCTTGCAGACAGAGTTGTTCAGATTTTTGACTTGATCTTGAACGGAAAGATCTTCAGCACAACGTCTGGAAAACATCGACCTCTGAAATTCAAAATGGTTCCAGCTAATATTTTGTTTTAGTGATCGGGGTAAGTAGCTATAGATAGTAGCCTGGATAGACGAGTAGGAAACAATCTTAAGATTTACAACAATATCTAAATGTTTTATCAACTGTCAAAGGTGACACATCTCTCTTTGGACTCTACTTTCGAGGTAATAAACATTGGAGACATGCTGGGAATGTAACCTTTGAACTTTTGAACTTGAACTTTAACCTTTAACCTTTCAACTTCACTTCAGAACATTTTAGAGGTGCACTCTCAATTTGTACCTTAGCTTGTCACTGGGGATGTACCCTCAAGAGTCTGCCAATTGTACCCTTAGCTGTAGGTAATTGTACCTTTTAAGGTACAGAAATTTACTCTTGAGGAACATCGCCGATGGACAAACAACATTAATGTACCCAAAATGGTACAAAAATGTTCTTCATAGTCCATTTCTGTACCTTTATAACTTTAAATTTACCTACAACTGTAGGATGCCCCAGTGACAAGCAAATGTACAAATTGCTACACTGTTTTTCTGACAGTATAATCTTAGAAACACAGAAGAAGCTTATGACTGCCAAACTGGTCAGGTGGTGTTTATGCAAGGATACTCAAGACCAGTGTTTCTCAACTCGGTCCTCGGGGACCCCCAGACAGCCCCAGATCCCTGGGAAGGAGCAGAAATGTGGAGTGTCTGGCACGGAGCTGGGAAGGAGCAAAAACATGGACCGTCTGGGGGTCCCCAAGGACAGGATTGAGAAACACTGCTCTTCACAACCCAACTACCCAATTCATTTATTTGCTGCTGGGTCAGTGTGAGCCTGAAACCTATTTTAGATAACACAGGGCACCAGGCAGGGGATGTCCTGGATGATATGCCAGCACTATTCATGAGCAGACGTATTTCAGTGGCCTCTGAGCGCCTCAGGTTCACTGACTTGAAACTCGGCTCAGAAAAGGTGTCATGATCCCTCGGATTACTGTACTTACTCTAATCCTCTATTTGGATTGGCCCAGAACAACACATTTCTCCACCCTTTTGCAGCCCCCCCCCATGCAGAATTTGGCACCACCATACAAGAGATTATTCCAGACTAACCGTCAATTAAATTAAATGATCCATTTAGCTAATCTGTGATGTGAAAGGGCAGCTGTCATAATCCTACTCTGATCTGATTAATTAATCCAATTAAGTAATTTACAAGACAGAGGCATCCAACCGTTTTCGGCTGCTCTCTGCAATTGAACCTTTTTATGTGAAATATTACATTTGTGAACATATTTTCCATTCTGTTTGTACATAGTTTAACATATTTAATTTAAATTTGCTGCTAATAACGGTATAAATTTGTTTGTTGTTGGATGCAGTATAACGGATTATTTAATGGTGTAACTAAGCTGATATGCACAAAAATGCTTTGGTTAATAGTAATTATGTATTTCTGGTTATAAGCAATGTCACTTGCAAGTAAATGAATGTGTAAGTATTTGAGGGAATTTATGTTATTATGTAGGCCTACGAAACTCAAGATTGCAAATACACCGTAAGATAGTTGTCATTGTATAAAACTTTGCTTAAATCTTTAATCTGTTTGCTGTCATTTACTTTCCTTCCTCTATGTTCTCTCTTCTCAATATTGAACTTGTATGTGAAAATGACGTTTTTTTGGCACTGATTGTTAGCACGTCAGGGACCCTTCGTGGGTGGCGGGTGAAGCAGCCTGTGACTCTAATGCTACGGAAACCTTCACCTTACGTGGCTTTCCGTCTAATTTTAGTCACAGACTGTTACAGAACTGACGACCAAACTTAAAGCCATTGTCAGTCACATTCTTACAAATCAACCAGTTTCGCTGACAATATGCACTTATCATGTTGTAACTTGATTTTTGATGCATTTAATACACATTCATTTAGTTCTTGAGATACGTATGACTGATGCAAGGCTCTCAGTAAAGCAGCCATATTTCGGAGAGAGACTTTTGCCGACTTAAAGTTGAGTCGGTAAATATGGGCTTTTTCTTTAATCGCTGATGACTGAAATGCGTGCGATTATTTCAGAGCTGCCACTAAAGCGATCGGACAGCGATTAACAGAAAAACTGCGAATTGAGAATTAAAACCATCCGCACTTTTTAAAGTTTAAATTTGCATCATATATGAGTAATTTTATTCTTTATGTACTTATTGCCTTCCCATATTTATTAAATACAGAACAATAACAATAATGTAATAAATTTATTGCAAATTACTGAATTATCCAAATTTTTCACTTTTATGAAGGAGACATTTCAGTTTCTATAGACAAACTGTAGTGTGGCGATCATTCAAGCAAGAAGGAAACCCCACAATGATATGGGGAGAACATTTGTTATATTTATTTAAAATATGTTATTTATATAACAAAAATGTATAGATATATTGGATGAATTTGACAGCATTTACAGCACATTTTTATATTCATCCGTTATATGTAGATATAAATCAATAAACAAATTAGTGTATTCCAAGAAATGAAGAGCATATCGACTGACCTCTGGCCTTAATGTGGCACTGTAATGTCAAAGACCTGCTGATTCCTGGTAGAAAGCTAATTGCACTGTGCTTCAGTCTTCCTCTGAAGCTTTTGGATGCTCTGCTTCTGATGATGACCATGTTGGCCTTACCCTGCTTCTAAGGTGAGGGCTCTGCTCTGGACACAGGAATATTGATAACGTAGTGTGTGGCATGTTATAGTAATCTCTGCGGGGTCTGCTTATGAGAATAGCTAAAAGATGGGTGCTGAGAACACATGTATTTATTGTGGGAACCTAGGATCAGGCATAAACCACTGCATCCAGCATAGTTTACCTGTTGAATAAAATCAGGGACCCAGCTCAAGCTCCTATCTAGTGAATCTACTATTGAAGAAAAACGTATCTGTGGTTTCTGAGTCACAGTGCTGGTTTAACGATGCCAGCTGGGGGGTCAAATAAGCATTACTGCAAAGTACCAAACAAGAGGATTAGTCCACTAACCGTAAGACTCAAGCAAAACAAGCAACCAAGGTCTTAGTGCATCTCCAAAGGGTGCATCATTCATGCATGCAGGGCTGGGCAGTAACAAAGTGTGTCTTTTGAGTAACTGTGCTTCACTAGAGTACTAGATTTTTAGTTGTTTAACTTATGCCCTTTACTCCACTACATTTGAAAGACAAATATTGTACTTTTGAGTCTTTTACATTTATATGATGCATGGTTCTCGTTTATGGGGTGCCGTTTGTAAAATGTTGCACTGCATTGCCAAATGTAAAAAAAGCTAATTAATTATACTTTTTCAAACATTCGAAGAGACATTTATGTAAATTCATACGATAACTTTTCCTAGAGCAATATCTTGGGTATATATATACAGTATGTTAAATATAGATGTAAATGGTAATTATAAATGTTAAATATAAATGTAAATATTAAATGTAAATGTAGAATCTAAATCTAGGTAATAAAAGTAATAAAAGAAACAAAAACCTTGTAAACCAGTGTTACATACTGAGCTGAATTGGAGTCACCAAATTGTCCGTGCGAGTGACTGGTGTGAGTGACTGGTGTGCGAGTGACTGGTGTGTGAGTGACTGGTGTGTGAGTGACTGGTGTGCGAGTGACTGGTGTGTGAGTGGCCTCCGGGATACACTCTGGACTGCTGTGATTCATAGTATCCAAATATATGTGCAAGGCTGTGAAATGGTAAACAAAACCGCATGACAAACAAATGACAGGAACAGGAACTTTATGCTGAGACTGGTGTAAAGATCCAGGAGGGAAGATAAAAGCTTCACTGTCAGCGACAATAAGCTTAGAAGAGAGGGGATGGCAGCGTCCGTTTCCTCTCCCTTGGGGAGCCCCAGCTATTACATACATTTGTTAAATTTCACCGCCACTTCATAAGGTACTGATTAGCTAACCAAAGTGTGCTAATGATTAAATTAAATATGTGGCTATATCAGCTGGTAACTGCAAGCACTGGGGAGGTTGAAGGAGACGGTTTGGTGGCGAAGCTGACACACGTTTACAGGCATTAAATTGTAGTTGCACACAATAAGAAGTATAATTTTCTCTAGCAGCCTAAGACTTTTACTTTATTACCGTAAGAGCAGATACAGATAACTCAGGCCATAATCGGAAGGTTGCCAGGTTGAATCCTTTTTTTGTGTGCCTTTCCTCATTGGCTTGTTGGCAGGAATTCAAGCTCCTGACCAAGTCGTTCTCGCAGCCAGGGTATCACTGAGAAGATGCTGACATGAAAGTCACGGGCGTCCTCAGGTGGGCTGGCTGTTCTCTGGTTGCATATGTTCCTTGTGCCCCAGCTCACCACTGCCACCTGCAGGAAACAAAGAGAATCATTCTGATAAAAGCATGCACATTGCTGCCCTCTACAGTATCCAAAGAATGACACTTTGACAAGCATAGGTTTCACATATGTGATCCTTTTAAGCAACTTTAGGATAATTTTAACAAAGGGCACTATATAAACACATTTGTTAACATAGACACACATGCATATGTGTATTATTATTATTATTATTTTGAAATTTCAGTTGTCTAATTTAAGTGTTAAGCAATTAAATGCTCATATACAGTGATTTACAATACATCTGGATGCAACGAAAGGGTCTCACTTGAAAATAACGTTGCCTCTTGCGAAGGAATAGAGAACCACCCGAATCTCCTTTAAAAAAAAGGCATGCATTAGTATCACAAAAGGATCCTTAGTGACTGTGCTGGTGAACCTGCCAGGTGACACGGAAAGCCACCTTCTGAGGGGACGTCAATACCAACCCACCTGCTGACACTAACCCACCCCTCTGGCGAAGAATCTCGCATAGGGGTCCACATGGGCTTTGACTAGCACTGACTAGCAAAGTATATTTTTTAATGCCCATATAATACATATTTATATATTCCCTTTTGCAGGTAATACAGCACCCCCTTACATAATAACCATTTTTTTACATTAGACTGTTGTTTTAATGTCTCATTGTTTGACTTTGATAAACCAATGCAGTCTCATAGACCTGCTGGTAAACATCCTTTATTATTTACCTTTGCAGGTGATGCTGTCCTCAAATTGCTTTGAGCCACCGGTACACAGGAACCTGTCTGTCACAATGTCTTCCACGGTTGCTGTGCTATTTGGTAAGAAGGTGACGGCTGCATGCTTTATGCAGTCCGCCCTCTGCCAATGAGGGACAAGACAAACAATTTAGGGATCCCATTGGCCGACACTGGCACCGTCGTCTCTCGTCTGCCACATGTGCCACTTAAAGCGCTAGACATCACATTTTGTACGGCCCGACCCGATACAGCCAAGAAAGGTGGTGGTGGAGGGGGGTTAAATGTGTCTGCACCCTCACCCTGCTCCCAAAGTGGATGACCACTTGCTTGCGTTGAACTGTGTTGAATTGCATTGAACTTCCTTCCTTGGTCAGAAAGAAGGCTGGTATCTCTTCCAGAGCGAGCAGGGCTTTTTCTGCCAGCACAGAAAGTGAATGAATAATTATTAAAGAAACTTTGTATCCTTGTAACATACCAACCATTTTTATGGTACCAACACACCTGAAACATAATTTCATTTGATAATACAATACTAAAAATGAACACATACATTCACTGGCCACCTTATACATCTAGCTAGCCTACATAATCTCTTCAGTGGTAGATAATTTCTGCATTCAGAGCTTGATATTCCTAGTCTCGTGTGCTTGTGGCCTTCAGTTCAGCTTTTTTCTCTGTGAACAAACATCGTAATTTATAAAAACCCCCAGGAGAGTGGCTGAGGTTTTTGAGCTCCAGCAATCACGGCACATTTAAAACACGTTGATTATGGGTCTTAGGCATCTAAATGATCCAGCTACAATTTTCGCAGTTTGGAGAAGCCAGCTGTTTGCATTAAGAAGGACAAAAGTAAAAAAGCCTGTGATACAACCTGGACAGGATTCCAGTCCATCACTGGGCAAGAATACATATGTCTTATGGACAATGTGTACTCACTAATGAGCCTGACTACAGAGGCTAACTCCGCACTCACACTCAGCTAAGATTCAAACCCCTAACCTTAGAGGGACAACAGTATCACCCGCTAGCTTGGCTAGATTTTACTAAATCTTTTCAATTTCACCGGGCCTCTAGGAGTCAACCAGCAAAGACCACTAAAATATATTTTCTAATTGCCATAAAATACATGAAAGAGACTTTGACCTCCTCTACCGACCCCTGGAGGATGGGATCCCCCTTTGAGTCTGGTTAGGGTTAGGACTTCCTCTGCCGGCCCCTGGAGGATGGGCTCCCCCTTTGGCTCTGATTAGCGTTAGGGCTTCCTCTGCCGGCCCCTGGAGGATGGGCTCCCCCTTTGGGTCTGGTTAGGGTTAGGGCTTCCTCTGCCG
>JAODKM010000035.1:8187865-8201992 GCA_026780845.1 Petrocephalus sullivani | reverse complement strand
GTCACCCTAGGGACAAAGCGTTTGAGGTTTCCACTGAGCTGCAGTGCCACCATTTGGTTATACGGTATATATACAGTATATACTCTGTTATACTATAGCTATCTAACTAAAATATGTGCGCAAAATATCCCCATCCATCCACCCACAGACCACAGCCTGTATGTGTTGTCCATCGATCACGGGGCACAAACATTCTGAGATATCAGACTACCTAAACCTTTTCGATATAAGGATAGAAATCTAACTATCTTTGGGGAAAAAAACTCACGTGTACATAATGTACAAAAATAAGCGAATGAATGAATGAATACGGGAATTATACTGATTGAATTTTACAAAAGCTAGTCTATTTTCTAGGGATGCTTAGGGACAAAATGCTTAGGGAAATAAAAGAGATTTCAGAATGGACAGGCTCGGAATCTGGAGAACTTGCCTGATGCGAGCACTGCCTAGCTTTCGGCTGACCTGTTCATCGCTCTCAGCTGACTCGGCTTTGTAGAAGGGGGGGTTGTTACACCTCACATACTTCGGAGATTTCCCCTGTAAAAACGAGGAAACGGTCACCTGCGCATAACTTTTTTTAAAATCAAGATTATATGCCTTAATGGTTTTAAAGTGATGCCAAGGTATTATCTTTAGTTGTGATGTTTTTTTGAGAACTAGCTCGATAGACAATGAATTAACCCGATGTGCTATTGTTATTACGATACATCGCCGCAATAATATTTCAGTTGTTTCTTGTCATCGCGCCATCCAGCGGAGTACTGCCCCCGGGAAGACACCGAGATAAATGCATTAATTATCTTAAGATCTGACTTCCCACCAAAATGACGGAGCGCACAAACGTCACCGTGGAAATGGCATCACCTGACATATGTAAGGTACGTGTGAAATAGATATGAAATATGGGCTGCAATGTGTGGCCTATAAACTGTATAAAACTGTGTTCAGATGTTTTGTAAAATTGCAACTCCCTGTGCCTGATCGATCGCTCTATTTTGGTGTAAATATAATTTAAACGATAATTACATCTGTTTCTTATGTATCTAGAGCGTCTTTATCAACCCTGCGTTTGAAGTCGAGGGTCATTTAGAAGACAGCAGGGAATGGGTCAAACCTCTCAGTAATGCTGAGTCTAGGCCAGCTCCTGGTGAGTCGAATTACATGACTATAGCACGCCAGCTGCTAAATATATTTGAATTAAATGCACACTGGGTATAACTGCTTGTTCGCAATTCATTAATAAATTAGAATAAGCTTCGTTACTGCTAAAAATATACTGTAATACACTGTAGTCTCTTTATTAGGTACACCTACTTGTTAAAGGTATTAACGATAGATCATGCAGCTGCAAAAATTCATGCCCCACGTAATGTCATTCCTTGCAGAATTCCGGCTGTTTGTAGGAAAATGGGTGCCCTACTCAGTGCTAATCAGGTGTACTTAATGAAGTGGCCACTGAGTGTACATTCAGTGTGACACATGAAATGCAGCCCACTCCTTAACATTTCTAATCCATTTATATTTCACTCCACCCCAAAATGCCACCGAAAGTGCATAGGTGGCTCAGTTTCAGCGTGTTGCATCTGGACAGACCCTGCGATGGACATGGGGCTGTTTTGGTGACTGTGTCCATCCTGCTGTTAATGACAGTCATGGGTCTGATCCTGGTTCTCATCTTCATAGGTAAGTGCAGAGTGTGAGTTACAATCAGTGTGAGTATGGTAATAATTGCACCAGGTAGTTTTACTGTAAATGAATCAACTTCCATGTGATTCTTTTCCTTAAATGGTTGATTTTTTGGATTCAATTCAATAAAGCAGTGTTTCCTAACCCAATCCTCGGGGAGCCACAGTTGGTGCATGTTTTTGCTCCCTCTGAGCTCCCTGCCAGACTGTCCATGTTTTTGCTCCCTCCGAGCTCCCTGCCAGACTGTCCATGTTTTTGCTCCCTGCCACTGTCCATGTTTTTGCTCCCTCCGAGCTCCCTGCCAGACTGTCCATGTTTTTGCTCCCTCCGAGCTCCCTGCCAGACTGTCCATGTTTTTGCTCCCTCTCAGCTCCCTGCCAGACAGTCCATGTTTTTGCTCCCTCCGAGCTCCCTGCCAGACTGTCCATGTTTTTGCTCCTTCTGAGCTCCCTGCCAGATGGTCCACATCATTGCTTTATTGGGTCCCTGAGAACCTGATTGGGAAACACTGCAATAAAACAGTTTTAATGGTTACAGCTTTTCTCCTACTATCACGCAGATGTAAATGGTGAACACGCTCAGGAGAAAGTGACCACGACTCCATTACCTTCATCGAGTGGAGTGTTACTCCCCACGACGTCAAGCTCTTTGTACTTCACTGATGTTTCATCTACTGAAGTAGATGTTGCCTCTCCTAGTAAGTCTATCCACAAGTGTCTTCGTTGCCCCAGAGGGTGGCACTGTTGTCTCACACATCCTGGGAATTTCAACATTCACCTCATGATGTGTGAGTTTCCTCCCACAGTTAAAAAAGACACAGTTAGGGTAATTGGTCCCTCGTAATTACCCACAGAATATGGTTTTATGTGTGTCTATGTGTCTTGTGATGGTGTTCCCTAGTGATGGCCAAATGAAGCTACATGAACCATTCGCCGTATTTTCTATCCCCACTAGATGGTGCTCTCTGTTCAAAAAAGGACTCAAAGCATGCACTAACGCAAAACAAGAGTGCCACCTAGTGGGGTCAAAAATACAGCAATTCCCGAAGCTTCATTTGACAATACGTTATGCAAAATCCTAGAAATGGATGTATAGACATACTGCTCACAGAACGTCTTGGGACGTTTCTGTAATTCAGTAAATAATTGCAAATATATTGGTTTTAAAAAGTAAATCATTACTTTAATCATTTGTTCATTTTAATGTTTATTAGACTTTGTGTGAGTACTGCATCGCTTATTTTCTTTTCTGTTTTCTCCCCCCAGAGTGTGGGGGTGTCCTCACTGACCCTGCTGGGATTTTCAGCTCCCCTAACCATCCCGGGCCCTACCCCCCAGACACCCTCTGTTTGTGGGAGATCCGTGTGCAGCCGCCTGCCCTGGTCCAGCTGCGTGTGTCCTCCCTGGCTGTAGAGGGACCCTACCCTTGTCTCTTTGATTGGCTTGAGTTCAGAGAGGACCTAGAGGAGGCCCCCTTCATCACCAGGTTCAACCTGAGCCAATCAGAGGAGCCCATTAAAAAAAATGTTTATTTATACATAAATACATTCTAAAGCAGGGCTCTTCAAATCTGGACCTCAATTCCAAATCCAGGCCTTGTTTTAGTTCTTCCAGGTAGTTTGCTTATTAATTACTGATTCTGATTGGCTGGAGGCTTCACACCTGGCTGAGAGGTAAAGGAAAGCTGGAAAATCAGCAGGGCTCGGCCCTTGAGGACCGTGATTTGAATAGCTCTGTTCTAAAGTTTACTATAATTTAAGCTTATATATTAGCTTACATAGCTTTTGAATAAATATATTCAAGCTAAGTGTATTATTAAATATATATAATCGAATTACATTATTAGCTAATGATTTAATGCTAATGTGCTCCTTAACTGGCTCTTTGCCGTAGGTTTTGTGGGAAAGTGGCGCCCCCTACAGTAAACATCAACAGCAGCACAGTGTGGGTGACTTTCCGTTCAGATGGCAGTTTCGGGGGCAGTGGATTCATCGCACAATATCAGGCTATTTTGCCCCACCAAAGTATGTGCTGTACTGAATGATTAGATGTCATTATTACAGGAGCAATGGGGAGGCAGAGTGACGGAGAACCTGGGGTGACTGCAAAAAGGGGAGTTTTAAGGTTGCATGGATTGATTTCGGTAATGGGAATAATAGGCAGTTTGGGGGATTTCGAGATTATTAGATAATATCATGCTGTTATCATAAGTTATGAATAAAATTACGGTTCTGCTGAAAATTAATATTGGCTGATAATGGCTTTGGGATATAAATTTCGGAATGGCTGAAGAATTTATTTGCAGTTAATGACATTGAACATCATGTGTCCGTTTATAATGGGTTGTAATTCTTGTAAAGAGTGACCACCGTGCGTGTTTCTGCGTGCTGACGCACAGAGGGATGCTTCCGTGATGAATTCCTCTGTGACGGCGGGCGCTGTGTATTTCCCGTGTCTGTCTGTGATGGACGGCCTGACTGCCAGGACCACAGCGATGAGGCCAATTGCAACTACAAACACAAAGGTGAAGTACACCTGAGCCCTCAGTCTAGCTATAAAGACAGACTTATCAAAGACCCAAGGAGCTGCCCGAGGCATGCAAGGCCACCCAAGAATCCCTATTGTGCATAATTACTGTATTAGCATGGGAAAAGGGAGTTTTTTTGTCATACCATCCATATGCAGGTATAAAGGGGCACAAAATAATCGTCCCTCACAACCTCAGGGGAGTTTCAAAATACTGCAAAATAAGTGGGAAGGACTGAAGTACATATATATGTAATCCACTGATGTACACAACGGTGATAAATAATGCAGTAGGATAAACAGTGGACTAAATATAATGTCAATTGGCAGACAGGAAATAGATAAAAAGGATGGTCTACTAAGGGTCATTATTTACACTAACATCTTCTGAGAGCAGAACAAAAAATGATTTGTTCAGAGAGAAAACCAATCATATCTTGTGTCAGATGTCAGAACAACTAATCAGATGTCTTTGTCCTATTTCCTCTATTTTCTTGGACCCACCTCCTCTACAACCTGATAGGTTAAATTCTCTGACCCAATCATTTTTCGTTCTGCCCTCAGAACATGTTTGTGTAAGTAAAACTCCCATGAGCTCCAGTGGGCAGTGCCAGTGGTGGCAGGGTGTAAGTATTTTTAGGCAAAGGAACAAATAACATTGTACTTTTTGTTTATAGACTGTGGAGGACAAATGACTGGACCAGAGGGATCCCTATCGAGTCCAAACCACCCCAAACCTTACCCGCACCAACAAGTAAACGAGTACCTTTATAACCCTTAGTTCCCCTTTTATATAAATAATTTCTCACCATTGGCTACATTCTTATCCAGGTAAACACATGCCTGTCTAATAATCCTTACCCTAATTGATATCATAGCACCTTTTAGCACAGACCTGGCTCATATCTCATACAATTGTCCACAAATCTCTCCTTCGCTCTTCGCCCATTAGCTGTGCAGGTGGCAGATAACTGTTGCAGAGGGCCATCTTATCAGTCTGAAGTTCCACAACTTCAGCCTAGAAAGTCAGGACACGTGCGAGTTTGATTACGTCGAAGTGCATGACAGCGGGCACACAGGGGATGGCAAAGTTCTGGGCAGGTCCGATGCCGTCTCTTCAAAGCGCTTCTTCTTTACGGCTGTTTAATGGTTTAATTGTGCTTAAATGTTTGTGCTTAAATGATTACTATTACTACTGCTACTGTTATTGTTGTTAATAATGGTAATACATTTTATTTACATATAGCGCTTTTCAGGAAACCAAAGAAGCTCACAATAGGTAGAAAAAAAAACCCTTTTTGATTCCTGGGATTAATTCTGCTAATTGTATTAATCTATATCTTAACACAGAGCACGGCAAAGAAATTATAAAAAATAGACGTATATTAGAGTGTATCCTGGAAATGTTACTGCTTTCAGATACAGGTATGACAAGCATAAGAAGGGGTGTAAGGGGTGTTAGGGGTGCCGACAGCAAGATGCAAAAATGCTTATATGTGGTGTTCAGTTAGGATGGGTGCTATGTGTGGTGAGCACATGCAGAAGTGTGCCCCATGCAGTTATATGGTATTTGGCGCCGCCTAGTGGCTGGGAGAGGTATGAGCAAAATATGTATGTGCTCTGCCTGTCCCAGGTTCTGCGGCACAGGCCGCCCCCCGGAGCTGACCTCCTCGGGGCCTACGATGACCGTCCTGTTTGTGGCTGACGAAGGCGTAGCCGACAGTGGCTTCTTTGCATCATTCCAGGCCGTCGGCATGTCAGAGAGTGTGTTCTGCTGTCATTGGCTATTGCTATGAAATGTCTGTAAAACTCACCCAGGCACATTGTTGGGACCAAATTAACCCCGAAACTCCCACCGCCCTAAACACACACAGTACTCCCACTATATTGGCAGGGACATGTCCCTACTGTTCATACCCAAATGTACAGCCTTGCATTAAATCTAAATATTGTATAATAATTCATAAAATATATAATTAGTAATAACTGTCAGAAGTTAACAAACTGTGTGAATTAGAAACTGAAACTGTTAGGGGAATTTGAACCCATACCTTTGATGAATAGCAAATGTCAAAATGGAATTTTACAGCCAGAGAAGAAAAGCCCGTTGGGCTGGGCGTCAGGGCATTGTGGCCGAGACTTGAGGAGTGGGGGGTTTCACGCTGACATCTGCTCCCTGAGATTCAGGAAGCTGCAGCCCGGAGCAGTTCGCCTGTGGCAGTGGGGAGTGTGTGCACCAAAACTGGCTGTGCGATGGCTGGGCCGACTGCGCAGATGGGGCAGACGAACACGGCTGCGGTAATGCCACCTACGCCCCATTCAGTGAGTTTGCTGATTTGCTCTCACACTTTTATCCCGGCCACTAAGACACAGGAGAGGACGGTCTGAAGGTCAGAGATGAATACCTGTGAATATGATTTTGGCTCTAATCCTAAAGAAGGAACTGCTCTTTGTGCCATTGAAGAAAGGATGGAATCTTTAGTAGTTTACTATATATTCTGCTATACATACACGCAAAAATGTCTTATCCATCCATCTTCTAAATTCTTATCCTGGTCAAAATTGTTGGTCATCAACATTTATTTAGCTGATACTTTTGTCTGAAGAAACGTACAGTTGAGGCTTGGTCAACACAGCAGCAGCCCTGGATTAACTGGGGTTAGGGGCCATGTTCAAGGGCCCAACATAGGCAACACTCTGCCAGTTAAGGGATTTGAACCAACAACCTTCGGATCAGTCCTAACCTGCAGAGCCACACACCACCCCCAGGACCTTCTCACATATTAAAAAACATACATTATTTTAATTGGGTAACTAGAATTGTACTGAACAATTTATGGTTACATATATATTTTACTGACAAAATTTAATTTTACTTTTATAAAATCCAAATCTTAGCACTGGGCTCTTGACCTGGTCTATGTGTCCTCCTCATCTACCCTAGTTTCCTCTTGCGAGCCAATTAAGGTGGAGATGTGCCGTGGCCTGAGCTATAACTTCACCTCATTCCCCAACATCTGGCTCTCCATTGCTGACCAGAGGGAGGCCTCCACTGTACTCCGGCAATACAAGGTGAGGATGGCACTGAAGTCATTAACTGGGCAGTACGACACCTCAATTAGTTCAGCTATGAGTAAAGCTCTACTTAGAGTAAAACAATCAGGACTAACTACATGCAGGACTTGGGACGCCCGCCACTTTATTTAATAAACCTGAAAATTCACATTATATAATAAAGTGACAAACCACAACATATCCTCTGCATTTAACCCATATAGGACATTGTGACATAGCAGTGGACAGCTATTATCGAGCACCTGGGGAGCAGTACCTTGCTCAGGGTACCTCGGTGGTTGGGGATTCAAACCAGAAACCTTCCAATCGTAGGAATGCTTCCCTACCCGTTAGGCCAAGTAAAGCCTAAATACTAATAAAAACATCACTTTAATAGTTAAGCTAATACAAGAATGTACACTTGCTTTGTCCTACATAAATGCCCAGACACAAGAAGAGGTGATGAAACAAAGAGAGATTCTGGCGCCTCATCCTTCCCGTGCCTCATCCTGGCAGGTGCTGATGGAGCTGCCGTGTTTCCAGGCGCTGCGCAGGCTGGTCTGCGCAGTAGTGGTGCCCCAGTGCAGCCCACAGGGTGGCGTACTGCAGCCCTGCCGCTCCATTTGCGTCACCACGCAGCAGCAGTGCAGCCAGGCACTGGAGCTGCTGACTCTGAGCTGGCCCTTTAACTGCCTGCTCTTCCCAGACGCCCGCGAGCAGGTGGAGTGTGCGCTGCCCTAACGGCCCTCAGACCTCACCTCCTGAAGCACCTTCCCCTGGACCATGAACACCAGGGGTGGGCAGTCTCATCCGCAAAGGGCCGGTGTGTATGCAGGTTTTCGGGGTAACCCTAAGGTCAGCTGTTAAAACCCAGGTGTGAGAATTCTTCAGCCAATCAGTCCTCTAATTAGTGATCTAATTAGGGAGTTTCAGCGAAAACCTGCATACACATCGGCCCTTTGCGGATAAGATTGCCCACCCCTGACCTACACCCACTCTCTGATATCCAGCGTTGGGGAAATTATTCACATTACAGACAGGTTCAGCTCCAGAAACTACAAATCCAGACCAAGGTTTTGTTTCAACCAACCAGTTGAGCATAAAGACTTAAGTACTTGATTGACTGGTTGAAATGAAACCCTGGTCTGGATTTGTACTTTCTGGACCAGAAACTGTCTATAACGAGTTACTTTTGTGAATAACTTCCCCAACACTGCTGACATCTTAAAACTAGACTCGCTGCTCATCAGAGACACTTTGCATTAAGCATGCAAGTGATTTATTCAATTAGGAAAAATATATTTTCAATAGCTATAGGGCTAGAAGTGTCACAACGAACCACACTGATCTACAAAGGTTCAAGAGGAAGAACTCAAGCTTATGATGATTTTAGGTCGCTTGGGAAAGTTTATTTCTCTCTTCATTTACTGGCAAAACTTCAGTTTTTCCTTGTTGCGTTACCAGGTGTCTCAGCCGACTGTTCGTCTGCTTTTGTTGTGGTGGCTTGTTTCTTACAGGATGTGGCTGTTTGTTAGTCTTAGGTTCACAGTGTGGTCTCAAAAAGGCTGCGTGGAAAAGAGAAGTCTGTGGCTTGTCATTTATGCACTAGCAGCTGAGGTCAACTCAATAATCTCGACAATTCTTTCACGGAGATTTTTGTTATATCTGATGTGATAGAAGACTGTGCTCCAGCTGAGTGAATGTATTGCACATCTTCCTTAATTCTTACACTAAAGCAGCATTTCTCAAACTTTCTACACTCAGAAAATGTGAATCGCTTTGCATAGCAGCAGGGAAGGTGTTGACTGAGGAGGGGGAGGGTTAAAGCTCACGGGTAGGGAGAGAGGGGGGTGGCTTGAGGTTTGTTGGTGACGACAGTTACAGTTTGCAGGTTTGGCACTGTCAGTCATTTTTTATACCTTTGCCTATACCCTTATATCCAGCCCTATAACACACTGATACCTTTGCATGCCACTAGGGGTCCCTGTTGCATACTTTGAGAACCATTGCATGGAAGTATTGTACACTGTAAACACAATGACTTTGTGACACAGATTATAGACAGCAGTGTGATATGAGCAAATACCCATTATAACTTATTCTACCTCAAATTAACTAAACTCCACAACACTTTGCCTGTATTATTCGGTTTCCTTCAAAGAATAAAGACACTAAGTAATTTAATACCTTCAAAGTAACACTGATATTCAGTCAATAAGTGTGATAGAGGCTTGAAACTATTTTTTCAGGAGAATAACCACATTGTAAGTTTCTCCTTGTTCAAATCTAGGGTGATGACAAACACTCTTATGAGACCTAATGGTATCTGAGAAGGTCATGGGAACAACAAATGTGGTCCTGTGGCCCACAACAGCAGTTTCGATTTCGTGTGTTTTGATGACACATATTGAAATCATGTATGGAATCCATAATGGAATTAGTCTGAAAGAAAGTGGTTTTTGTGGCGAAAACTTTTTCTTTTGCGATTCGAAAGAGAATGGAACCAGAATTTGTGTACAGTATTAGCAGATATGTAGGACATGTTAATTAGTTATCCCAGCGTTACTAATAATTACTACTTGTTTTTTCACATTTTCAAATTTTAAATAAGTTTTATATTTCTTCAAAATATAAACAACAAAAAAATTTTAATTTTCAAAATACTTTACTGCTTTATTGGTCAGTGACACTGCTCAGCAATTGCATGTGTGGCATGAAATGTCTACGCTAAAGAGTGTAAGAGGGTACTAGGGGTGCAAGGGGAACATCAACACACCGACGTCAGCTGGCAAAAGGACTGGGAGGCCCCAAATGTCACGGCGACCCCGCAGCTCTAAACAAACAAACTCCAACTACATAAATGAACTGTGCCATTTCCCACATGGATCAAATCAAGTGTAATCAAGCCTCGATGCTATCTGTCGTGTATATTTCATATTAGCCTCGATGCTATCTGCTGTCTCTGGGCATTACGGGCGCATGATGACTCTGAGTGTGTGGTCAAGCGCCGTAGCCGTGAGCCCCCAGACCCGGTGCTTGCCGTTACGGAACACGGGAAGGGTGTAGCTGTAGCGCTCGCCTTTCCGGAAGTGCGTGTAGCCGCGATTCTCCTGACAGCACAGGTGGGAAAGCGAGATGGTGAAGATCTCCTCCACCTGGACGGGGGAGAAAGGAGCGGTCACACGATACGGTGGAAGTAGCCTGACTTTTCCAGATAAAAAGTAAAAAAAGAAAAAAAAGTAATGCAAGTTTCGATCATGCATACACACTAAATTAATCTGATGATCATTACCTCAGCAGGGTTTGGACGGAAGGATAACGCCTCCAGGGGGCCCAGATTAGCTATTACAGGGGCAATGATCATTCCTGACTGAACACAAAAAGAAAACAAGCAACAGTAACGCTTTACTTGAGGAGACACAAATAACAGAATACACTCTTACTCAGTGTATTAATTAACCAGAAAGTGCTACTTACATACTGATCTTATGTTTTTCCATCATTAATCAATCACAACGGTTCATACATTTCATGCAGTTACTATATTTGTTCATGTACTTGAGTAGTAACCGAGTAACTAAGATACTTGCGTCCCCTCAAGTAAAGTGTGTCCCAAACAGCAATTAATACTTGAGCGCATTTATACATTTTCAGGGTGACATGTACCTAAACACTGGAAATGAAATGAATAGAAATTAAATCTCTGAAAAGGGTCTATGAAACGACATACAAATAATATACATTTCTAATTCCAACATTTTATATCCCGTTTTATGATTTTATGTACCATGTTACACCTGTTTTAATTCGTAGATGATATGAAATTAATATCCATACAATCTGTTGAGCTCCTTTAGGCAATGTTGTGGGGTGAAGCAGATAAACTAAAGTGCATCCCAATGCAGTTTCCAGCTGTGTTGACCAGTACTTATGGGTTGAAATGAGTCACTAAATTTTGAACGGGGCACTTATGTCCTCACCCAGTCCCTAAGTGGTTTCAGCACTCCCCACACGTTGCCCATCGCCACGGTGATGCCCAGCTCTTCACGAGCCTCTCGTAGTGCCGTGTCGACCACATCTCTGTCCAAAGCATCTCGCTTCCCACCTGCAAAGCTGAAGGTCGACTGCATTTAACCACAGCTTAAGGTGATTCCACCCCTTCTAAACATACACAGCCTATAATGGCAACACCAACACCATGTGGGTGGGAATCAGCAGAGACCTCCATAGATTAATTGTTAACAATACCAAAAAGTCTCTGTCATTGTGCCTTGAATAGCTTACCTGACATCCCCTTTGTGCCTGCCCTTGAGAGTGCTGGACCTGAGAGTGAAGAGGAAGGCCGGTTCCCCTTCCTCCAGGCACAGGGAGACCAGCACCGACGCCCAGGTCCCCGGACTGTCCTTCTCGTACAAGGCCCCATTGGGCTCTAGCGTACGGCGACAGCGTGCCTCATTCTGTACAGACAGGCATTCCCTTAGGCTTTCTTGACTAGGATTGGTCCTTATTGGGACAGCAGCACTGTGATGTTGGCAGTGGCTCTGGGCCCACAAGCCACTGAAGGGAACCTGACTGTCACCACGAGCCCTGACCTTTGATGGGCAAACAGTCCAGCTTGAATGAGTGTTCTTGTCAAACAAACCCTGTTGCCCATTTTCATTACCACAGGTAACACTATATGCAGTCTTCACATTTGTGGTTGAATTCTGGCCGTCTTCCTCATGGTATTGGCACAACCTGCGTTCATTAAGATTTGCTTGCCTGCATTTTTCAGTACTTTTCCCAGTAAGACGGCCAAAGAGAGGCTGTGTCCAAGAATTCAGAGAAGGGAGGAAGCTTAACATTCTTCTGCTCAGCTGTTCTCTGGTATCTTTTCGATTCGGTCTTTGAAACAGAACCTTTTGGTAAAGTTTCTCAAAAACTAGGTCAACACCTGTCCTGAAAGTGAAACGATTTAGGCTATGGACAGAAAACCAGCCGAGGCCTTGCCTACACGGCTTAAAGGGTCCATGCTGGTGCTTGGATAATTCTGTCAGTTTTTTTCTCTTTTCTCTGACGTGGAGTGGACTGGACGAAAAGGAGTATCCCAAACTGGAAAACCTCCCCGTTTTTACCCAGCCGTGCTTCAAAAACAGGACTTCAGACAGGATTCCACTAAAGAGCAGCAGTGATCTCTGTGACTTATGGCAGAACGAGGAAGTCTGCAACAACGGATAGCGAAACATCCCGAACAAAATGTTTTTTTTTTTTTTATTTGGTTTTAAGTAGAAGTTTTTAATGCGGCTGTGGAAATGTGTCCCCCTTCATCCATCCATCTTCCAAGCACTTATCTTGATCAGGGTCGCAGAGAAGCTGTAAGCGTATCTCAGACAGCCTGGGTGCCCCCTGGACAGGATGCCAGTCCGCAACAGGGCACCATTCAAATAAATGGAAAAAAAGAAGTATGTTTTAGTTATTACATACATGTTGTATGATTAAGGCTGAATTTATAAAAATGTATACATTTCATAAAATGAGCATTCATTAACGTAACCATTGTTAATACGAAAATAAGAAAAATAGCTGAGCTTGCTTGACAACTACCAGACAGAGCTGCCAAGACCAAACTCCTCCGAATGAAACAACTTAATCTCTGCAGCAGCAGAAGCCAGTGCAATCCTATTAACGAATCACTGACTATAATTGATAGCTTAAAAAGCCAAATTAGCCTCGCAATGGCATTGAATAGCTTTACGATTTAGACTTTTCTACGCTAATGTCCCCCCGAATGTCGCCTTTAAATCCAACTCTCTTAACTTGCAGAGAGACTACAGTATTCCAGCCTGGGAATATACAAGCGGAGACAGTTTATCAAGCGATTATGCGGCAGGCAATTAGACTAAAGGTGAGCTGCCCCATAAAAGAGTGCGGGAAGGCTGCGGGAGCCCGCCGGCGCGGAGGTAAGCCTGCAGAGCCGCCAGAACGCACCGGCCGGCCGCCCCTTTTGTCTGCTTATCCGCGTCTGACCTCGGACCCCGTAAATTACATTACAGACGGACAGGTGCATGTGGGGCGGCGGCCCCTCCGAGCCCAGAGGCCGGAGTTCCTTATAGGCGCGGCGCCTTTGGTGCCCCGACTCGGCCGTAAATCACGCCGCTTTAATGGGGCGGCAGCTCGGGACGCGTCGGCAGCCCGCCTCCGCCGGGAAAGCCGCCGTTCCGGCCTACGTCGCCGGGGCTCGGCTTCGGGAGCGCGGTGCGAGGCCGCTTTCCGGAACGACCGCTGAATCCGACACGCAAACCGAATGCGAACGCTGTTTGGCGGCGCTCACCGTGTATAAGTGTATAAGTATAATATGAGTATAATTAGGTATAAGGCGCGAGCCCCGCAGCTGTCACCCTCTATCATGGCGGAAGAAGCGCCCCGTCCGCCCGCACCGCGTCACTTTTTAAAGCGATAGGCTCCAATTAATGTCGCGTATAAAACTTCTTACTACTAGGGTTCCACAAACGGTAATAAATACCGCCGCGGCACTTATTTGCCGTTCGCCACTTTGGGGGGCTAGTTGGCAGCATTGTTGCTGACTTCCGTGTTTTCATCCGGGGTCTGTCGCTTTTTTTGTCTCTATAAAGCGAGGACCGGCCGGGATGCGGCATTGCCCCTGCATGGGACCAAGGATGTCAAATATCGATACAGCATGCAACATGTTGGTGCCTCGTACTTAATATGAATATGACCTAATTATTGTATTTGAAGTGAGATTACATTTTTTTTCCCTCAAAACATGTTTCATTTGCTATTTCAATTTATATTATAAATATATTTGCTATTTTTCAATTAATAAATGTCACATAATGCATGCAAATGGAAAAGTAACACA
>JAODKM010000035.1:8161737-8180255 GCA_026780845.1 Petrocephalus sullivani | reverse complement strand
CTCTCCATGGGGAAGATGAAGACGGCCTCCACTGGACTGGGCTCCTGGTTCTCATACTGAAGGGTGGAGCTGACAGAAGCCACGTGGCCCTGGACATCCACGTCCACCTCCACTGACTTCAGCGGCACTAAGATACACAAGAGTGATAAATACAGTAATACAGTAATAAAGGACCAAACAGGAAACAGGAACCTGCCACTAACACACACAGGGGTGTTATGCTTGTACTGTTCATCAGAAATAAAAATCTGTATTTTTTAGCGTAACTTGAGGCTTACTGTACTGTTGTATTTCTACCTAATTTCAAAGATTTTTCAGCATATAGGCAAAACACAGGTGACCTATACAGGTATGTATTACTCGTTTTTCCAATATAATTTCGCATCATCCTCTTTCAGCTTGCTGATGTGTGTATGATGTCTGCTCCTGCCTGGTGCACATTCTTACCTGGTTCGTTAGTTATGGTTCTCAGTCCACACACGTTCGCCATTTAGTCAAATGAGGAGAGGCCACACTAAAAAGAAATAAAATTCCTGAATTAGGTATTGAGTTGAGGTATATTTTTAAACGGCGAGAAAATTACAGATAAGACAAAAAAGGCGTGCGAACATTGTAGCAGACTGATAACCTAGAAATGTCTATATTATATAGGGACCAGATAATCCATGTCATCCCGGACGCTTTGAGCTACTTCAGGTTTTACAAACTATTTTAAACCTGAAAGGCTCCCATGTTTGGCTAAATAATTCAGTCCTTCTTGTGCTTTGACTGGTTTGTTCCCTTGATTGAAAAACTCATCCAGCTGTTTCACATTAACATTAGTGATACGTGCATAAATATCAGAGACTGACCAGCACACAGTGCACCAGCCACCTCTGTCCCTAATGAAAAGAAACTGTAGGGGACATTGTGAATTTACAGAGATCTCAGCTTTAGCTGACATGTTATTTTTCCTTAAAAACATGTAAATTCGAAGCTGCACTTGCAAGCATTGTCCAGATCCCTCCTGTCTCGGATGCCCGTGCCCGACATGACGGAATGATAAGACTCCGCACAAAATCGCCTCTGCTGACCGAGGCAGAGTACCTCGGTCTCACCAACAAGGCCCCGAACCCCTCCACCCGAAGCAGGATGGAGGGAAAAGTGGAATGGACGGAGACGGAAGGAGACATTTCAGATCTCCTTAGGGGCTGCCTCCCTCACCGCTACCTGCCCTGCTGCGAGTCGGGAGGAGCCCCCTTCCGATCCTGAACCTGACGGAGTTCGCCCCGGACATCGCCCTCGCCTCCCCGCCTGTTCCTGTTCCCATGGTACCTGCCGCGCCCCGTTCCAGTCCAGAAGATGACGTCCCAGTCTAGTCCAGATGAGGGTGACGCTACGTCCAGCCGACTGAGGAAGATCCCCCCCATGCTTCCCTCTGAGACAGGGGATCGAGCCACCCGTCACATTCCCGTCTAGTCCGGATGAGGGCGACGCCTCGGCACCGCCCCATCCAGATGCGCCCTGCTCGCCGCTGGAGGTTCCTGTTCCCGATTCATCGCCACCCCCACAGCGGGACAGACCCCAACAGTGGTCCCGCCTCTCGATTTCCTGGAAGGGTTCCCGCCCGCCCTGCAGTGTCCCCCTTTCATCCTCGTCGGCTGTTGCTGCGCGGTCGCCTCCCGCGGCTTTGCCTCCCTCCTCGCCTTCTGGGGTGCCCCCTTTGGCTTCCTCCTTGCCTCCTTTGCCTGTTCCTCCATCTCCCTCCTTGCCCCCTTCAGGGTCCCCTTCTGCTCCTGCCTCGTAGTCGCCTGCGGCTACCGCCTCTCGTCTGTTGGGGTTCCCTCGAGCCCCCCGTTCTCCCCCGCCCGCTGCCTTCCTTCCTCCTGGTTTTTTACTCCCTGTGTCTGCTTCTTGTCCCTTTGTTTCTCCTGTGTTCGCTCCTGGTCCCTTTGTTTCTCCTGTGTTCGCTCCTGGTCCGGTTGGTGTTTCCCTGTGTCCCCGTTTCTGCTGTGCCTGTCTGCCCTGCCCGTGCTCTATCGTTTGCTGTCTTGGTTGCTTCCATTGTCCCTGTTCTGTGTGCCCGTCCTGTTCCCTGTGCCTTATTGATGGTCTTGTTTTGTTTTCCAGGTCCTGTGTCCCCGGTCTCGTTTCATCCCTCGCCTGAGGCGATTGAAGTGCGCGCCTTTGGGGGGGGATTCTGTCATGATCCCTCCTGTCTGCTCCTCCTGTGTGCCATGCCCCCTCGTTACCCTCGTGTGGAATCCCGACGTTTACCAGCTGTTTCCAGTCTACATCCCGCTAGTGGTGTACATACGTGCTCTGTGATTTCTGTCCCATTAGTCTTGTCATTGACGTCTCGTGGTGAAGTCTCGAGTTGCTGTGTGCTGTTTGCGCGAAATAAAGCTTCCAGCCGGGAGATTTCCGCAATTTCCGTGTTCGCCTTTTCCATTGCCCGTGCCCAACGTGACAGGCATTAGTTTATTTATTTGAAGTGATTTGATTCATTTGTATTGAGTTATTTTATGTGGGAATTGTTTTAAAAAATATATTTTATTTAATTTCAGTTGCAATTTTAAGAAGAGGACATGTTTTGCACAGTTTGGAGAGATAAGGAATATTTTTGAGTCAAAATGTGAGAAAATCGTATTGTGAATCGTGAATCGCATTGAATTGTGAGTTGAGTGTATCATTACATCCCTGCTACTTGTGCATTTTATTTTTTGGCCACTTTTTGCCAGCTGTCATTTCTGGTTTGGGCTGTTATTGCTGGGTTTCTTTTGGTACAGATTAATTCTTTGAAGTCCTCACTCAAAAATGAAAGATCCTACTCTACTTTCGAGAAAATTTGCGCCCTTTATTTCATCATTTTGTAGAAACCAATGAAAGACTTGCCGATCATGTTTTCTAGACGCGATACATGTAGGCTTTTTAAGCAGTGCAATCATCTCAGATGATTGGATCCAGCTAAGCCAATCCACTCCTGAAGTGCATTTAAGGAACTCACTTAACCGGATGACTTTCACTGCCATACTCTGCTCCAAGGCTTCTGATCTTGGATGATTTAAGCAACGTACAGAGAATATGACCCCCCCCCCCCCCGAAAACATAGCTGAACAGCGGCATGACCGGGATCCTGGAGGCAGAGCTTAAGAAACAGCTGGCGAGCAATGGGCTGTAGGCGGAACTGGACATGGACACAACTGCAGGATCCCTTATGGCACGTAACAATATAGCCCATCACGCTACACCAGTAGAATGCCAAATTCACTTCGAGGGCATGCCTTGAGGAATGCTGCACTGCCTTAGACTGTGCAAAGAAGATGCACTGCCTTCAGACAACTGGGCAGAGTATAATAATTTTGAGCCATCTGGTTTACACTGGCACAGTACACCCAGTAGCTGGGTCAAGGTCGGTTCACCTTCCCACCACAAATAAACTGCTCCAGAGTTCATTCAGGACGGGGCTGAGACCAGCTCTTCCCAACGATCATTTAGTTGACTAGGTCTAAACTGAATTTCATCTACTAAATATCCAGTTATTTTGTCTACTAAAACTAAATAAAAATCATATCACTAAATCATTACTAAAACTACACTGCATTTCATCAAAAGACTAAGACTAAATTTAAAAATATGCTGTCAAAAGGAACCCTGAAACCGATCACCTTTGACCCGTTTATCTCCTGACTTCTCATCCATTTTAGCCTACAAATCTTTTTGTACACATCACACACTAGTTGATATCTAAGGAATTTCACAGGTGATTGATTTTACAAATTCACCGGCACCCTTCATACCAATTAGCAGAAAGTAATGTACAAAAGATGCAATACCCATGATGATTCTATTGATCTGCTCAGGCATTTGGGAAAGCCAAATACCACGTTTTTAAAATGCTAAACATTATTAAGCAGTACTTTTTTTCTGCAAAATATTGGTTAGTTTCAATATTATTGGCACCCCTGCATTCAATCTTTTGTGAACCCCCTCCTGGAGAGGATAACGGACTGTGACCCTCCTGTAAAGTTTCTTCTATCTCAATATCTCAAAATCCTTGATAATCTTACATTTGCGCCCGAGGGCTGCCTTCTTCAAATCAGACCACAGGTTGTCAATAAAATGCAAGAGATGGTCATTGCAAAACACCGAGTTGATAAACGAAGGGCTGCCGCGATTATTCAATGTAGTCAATGATGTAAGCGATGAAAATGCGCCACAAATATTTAACGTTTTTTTTTATCTTAATTGAATCACCATTTTAATTTATAAAATACAGAAGTCCACTTCAATATCAGATGTACTTACAGCGGTAGTTCAAAGTACGACAAAATAAAAAGGTGGTTTGTATACTGTGCGAGGTTTCACTGGCATAGCGACACTAACGCTACGCATGAGCACCGGAAGAGAGAACCGGCACTATTCTGGATGGTGGACAGCCTGAGTAGGCAAAACCACCTAAGGTGTTATCTATTCGTGTTTCCTAAAATTACCATTAGTATGGTTAGCTTTTTAATTGTTTTGTCATTGTAGCTAATAAATACACCCATTATAATGGTGGTTATCTTCTGCAGGAAAATAAATCATTTAGATTAATTGACCAATCATTAAAATAGTTGGCAGATTAAATCAATAGAAAAATAGTTAGTGGCAGCCATATATATATATATATATATATATATACACACACACACACACACACACACATACACACACACACATATCTACTCCATAAGTTACATACTATTGTTATTTGTTAGCTGAGAGTTTCTCAACTAGCAGTACATATTTGTACATTTTTTCGCCCACACAGTGTGACATTTGAAGGTGGGGCAGGCATTTTCTCAAAACTGTGATTCATACCCCTTAACCAGGCACACGGCATGTTATCATGTGAGCCATAACCACTCTGAACAAAGTTCTGGGGACTTGAGAAAGTATGTTGCCATTCTTGGGTGATATGATGTTATTTTTGGTTGGATACATAGCTTTGCCCTCAAGGTAAAACAAGGTGTGTATCATACTTTTGAGTAACCTATTCATGTACTTTGAGACTATGTAGAACCAGCTGTGTTGCACGACATCAGAATGTACATCCATCCACCTTTAGTAACCTGTTCTCTAAATAGGGTTGCAGAGAACCTTGAGAAACACCAGGGAAATGAACAGGCAACTTTCAAAAAAGTTAAAACGTTATACTACCGAAATACCGTACTACCTTACTGCATCTGTACAACGTATACAGACTGGTATGTTGAAAACGTACGGTAAAGCGTACAGTGCAGTACATTGTCGCAGTGGTATACGCTCACCTACGAAAGCGCCACTCCCACGCATTGTATTCACAAAAGAAAAAAAGTAGACAGGTTATCTCGGAATTATAAGAAAAATTAAGGTATAGCCCTATAGTAATCAATCGGTGCTTATCTAGGCTACAGAATAAAGCAGTGGATAATGATGGCGCTACCGCAATGAATCTACTTCGATTTCCTTTTCAATATGAGAAACTGGGAAATATCAATGTTACTGAATTTATTTATCTTTTACTGACTACAGCGCCGCTCTGGCCTTTGACACCAGATATATGGGAGTTCATTCGCGTTCATCTGGCCGGCCAGTAGGGGTGGGCGGATCGATCCAAATATCGATACCAACATTGGTATTTGTATTGGATCTATACTAGCGTGATGGGATCGATACTGTTCCAATCTTTCTCCTCTACACTCCCAAAACACTGCTCCGCCTGCATCTTGCAGCTCACTTATATCGCATGGGTAGGATGCTCTGCTGTGGTTTGCTGTCGTAGTGTCATGTGACTCAGCGGCGTGAGCGCGCGTATACAGTGGCTCAGCGCGAGTAGCAGGGCAACATGGCAGAGAAAAAGAGGAGCCAAAGGCTGAGAATTAGAGCCTAGAGTAGTTTGCGCTTTTCTTCCGTTATTTGCATTTTATTTACTTTAACTTTCACAAATAACTGTGTGCACTTTGTTTGCACTGTGTGTGTGCACCGTTTATAAAAGCAGATAAGTGTAATCAAGGGGAGATTACACTTTCTTATTGTTGTTTCTTAATAAGTAATTTGAAAAGAGCAATTTAAATTTTAAAACATTTGTTCTCCAATAATTTATGCAGATTTCACGTTTCTAAGTTTAGTTCATTACAACAATAATAAAACATTTTCATTTTACTAAAAACTTAAAAAATCTAAAACAGGCACATGATAAACTAATTAAATGTGGAGTGCAGAAAACACAAAATCATTTGGTCGTTAGAAGAGAAAATTAGATCCGATTTAGCACATTGATGATGCATTGCTGTCCCCTACATAGTACATAAGCTGCCTCTTTCAGTAAAAAGCATTGGTATCTGCATTGGTATCGGTGATATTGGCCCTGTGTTTACTTGGTATCGGATCAATACCCGATTTAGCAGTATCGCACACCACTACCGGCCAGTCTGCGCCGAGAGCAGCAGCACACGCCCCTTCAACTGGGTCGTGGGTTGCCAGGTTGCGGTGATAAAGGGCTTGCAATTGATTGTAGCGCGAGTACTGTGTGTTTGTATCTAGTTACATACACAATCTGGCAACTTGGGATACGTCATCCAAACATACACAATTTATGGAGGGCCATGCAAATTATGGGAGCCTATCGAGAGAGTAAATTAAATGTAAATAAAAAAAATAGTATCTGGCCAACCGAGGAATAGCAATGACGGCTAATGACGATGCGACTATTTTAAAAGGAGAAAAATTAAACTGCGGCTTAAAAAACTAACACAGCACGCTGACAAGCACATTAGTGAAACACAGGGAGGTCGGACGCCGGACAGTAAGGCGCACACATGGTGGGTAGTTTACACAGTGACATATCGGAGAAACCCGGAAAATGGGAGTGTTGGCAAGTATGAAGGCAGCTTATAATTATGACTTACTGATCTCGTAATTACGAGATAGCCCGTCTAATTCTTCTTCTTTTGTGAATGCAGTTAGCTTCCGTACTCATCCGAAATTTTTCGCAAAATTTAACTTTTAACTTTCGCAGTTCTACCGTAGCCTATAAATGGATCAGCAGAACTGATCGCCAGGTTACGCCCGTCTCTCTATGTGCGCACCACTTTCCATAAATCCTGGATAATGCATTTATTCAAAAAGTAATGGATCACATTAAAAATTGTAAAAACGACACATGGATGTTTTGTAAAAACGATTACAGTTAAACGGAACCTTTACGAACTGTTCAAGTAAGAATCTGAAACAAAACTACTGATGTATATTTACATTGCTTTACAGCGGCAGTCCAGATAAAATATGAAACAATGTCCGTTTCTACTTTACAACTTAGGAAAATATAAAAAGAATAATCTTATGTAAATCGGTCCACCTACCAATTTCCAAAATGTGTTCTCAGTCCTGCTCGCTGGTCCTAATGAGCAGCATCAGACTCGCTTCTCTCGAAAATGTCCGGTTGCGCTTCCGCGTCTGATCACGTGGTACTGAGAAGGTAATCGCTAGTATTTCCAGGAGCTTTACGGGAAGCAGGTTTCGTTTGCATAGACTATAAATATACGAATCTGACTTTATTAGAAAAAAGAAAGATTGTTCAGTGAAGTTTTATAATGTCCTGTTAAATCATTGTCAAACTACATTTGATATGAGGTTCATGCGCATGACCGTGATATTTTGCGAAAAATTGATGTGGGCTGTGCGCTATTGGGTTTATTTCCAAAACTGCGCACGTACTACTGAGCAACATTAAGGACAATAAACTATATGACTGTTAATTAAATGTCATTCTTATGTGGATTCATGCATGGGTGTAAATTACGTTAACCGCCCTAATAATTAAAACTGGCCAATACAACCTCCTGTAACGTTACGCCCATGGATTCTTGCCTATGTCTTGCAGCATTGAACGTAGATCCCAGCACAACATTCTGTTTTATAAACCATGTAAACTTTTAATAAATAGTTTACTAAGTAGTTATAAGCGCAATGGTGCATTTTATTTAATAAAAAATATTAAAACTTATTTAATGATTAATAATGATCATTATCAATAGGGCTGTGCGATCTCGGATCGCGATTTTATCTTATGGCGCATGCGCAGTAATCACCAGGGCTTCAGATGACGGGCGAAACATTTGGGAGGACGCCAGCTTTTCGGTACGGACTTTTGCGAGGAGATCGCGATCCAAGATCGCACAGCCCTAATTATCAATATCAAAACAAGGTGGTCTTGAAGAATTAATTGATAGGTTATGCATGCCAACTGATCAACACTCAACTGGTGCAGGGCCACCTGTTAGATGTCAGGCTCAAATACTGTCCCAATCCATATACCAGCTTCATAGGAAGGGTCACCAGAGATATGTGTGATGCTGCCGAGGTAAGTGAGCATCTTGTCCACATTCTCCCCACAGACTGACACACCGCTGATGGCTTCGCCCAAAAGGTCATTAAAGGCAATGAGGGATTCACCTGCCTCAATTTATTTTGTACTGGTTTAGATTCTTGCCAAATTAGGAAGCAATTCCAGTAATAAAAACATCAGGGATCTTGCAGCTAACGCTGCTTGGACCCCTAATAATAGGATCTTTCTGTGAACAAGAGCATATATTTTTATGTCTTTTTCATTTCTTTTATGTCTTTATGTTCAGCCTGTGAAGAACGTTGTGAATGCCCAAGGGCGGACAGAAACATTGTTGAATGTCGCGCGATCTACCCGCACTACCTTTCCAATGGACATATTGGGCACCCCTGGTATAGGTCATCTAACTTTAAACCTTCTTTACATAGTGCTAAATACAGCTGATCATTTGCTCTAGAGGGAATAATTTTGCAGCCTCATAAATGAACATTTATGTTGTAGTTGTAGTTTTCCTGCACTCTGAGTCTCCCTCTAGTGGAGAGCCGTGATTCTTCATTTTGGCTTTCCCCAGTGTTGGTGGGTTCTTGCATTCACTTGAGTGACTTCTGACAGTTTCATAGTTTTCTTTCCAAGTATCTCGTCCTCATGTCCCAAAGCCTGTGGATGTACAAGATATTCAGTTGGCACAATTTGTACTTTGTTGCACTGTCTTTGCTGTCTTTGTTTTCATCATTGCACTTTATGTGCCATATTGCTGTATGCAAAATAATTTCTGGCTAATATCAATAAATCATGTCTTAAGTAACCTTATCTGCACAATGGTGCACTTCTCAGGAGTGTGATGCCCACGTCTCCGGATTAGAAACCCAGCATACACACAGAGCATGTTTCACACATCCTCCCTGGGGGGTCCCTCATTTCTCCGCATGCGTGCATGGTAGAGTGTGTGTGTGTGTGTGTGTGAGGGGGGTGGGGGGGAGGTGGAGTCCTTTCACATTTTATAGCCTTGTGATTCCTCAGCAGGCCCATTCTTCTCGCTTACAGAGACCTGCGCTCTGGGAAAATGAGAGGTGAGACTGCAGGGCCCCCGACCTGATCATTGCTGTAGGGCTTACCTGAAGCTTTGTAACAAAACCTACTACTACTAAACTAGTGTCAGTACTAGTGCTAGTAAGGTGTTTCACTGCTACACTTCTGCACTTTAGAACTCTGTGTTGCTCTGCATTAGGGAGATGTATGTCAGGCACTTACTTAATGAGTTTGCAGTGTTACGAAGCCTTTCCTACATGATTATTATCCTAATATGTGTCTGTTTTTTTTCTCAATAGAGAATTACCAACAGTGTCACACTCATTACCGGCAATCTTTTATTCTCTGCTTTTTCTTGGAGTATCTTGTGTTTCTGTCAGTCTATCTGAGCAGCTAATTTATTTCTAATGGAAGAGCTATGATGTTTTGAGTGATCATACTGATGAATCATTTAATGATATTTGTCTAGTATAATTATGTGTTTTTAAAGAACCATTTCCTTCAAATGTTTTTCCCTTTTTTGATCTGTGGACAAATGTACTTATTTATAATCCCCTTTTATGACTGAGCAAATGACAAATTGGCCTATTTTGATCACACATTTGAGTATGAATACGTATATAATCAACCCTGCTTTCAACACAGTACAATTTAGTAAAATCCAGGTTTGGCTCAGGTGTGAAGCACATTCAGTGTGAAATGGTTCAGATATCAGATGGTATTCATTGTGAAATGGCTACATTGTAGTTATTCTCGTTATATGCATACATTAATCTCAAATCGTGTGATTTTGGTGTTCTTGTTTCTTGTTGAGACTTTTAATTCTGTATGTATTTAAAATCCTGCACTGTGTTAGATGCATCATGATCACAGAGTTTTGGGAGATCATTCATATTTACTTGTTTATCTGATGCTTTTTTTTTCCCAAAGCAACTTACAGTAGGGGTTAGGGCTACAATTCATGCTCCTTGGGTTTCATGCTCTTAGAGCAACGAGCTATTCATTGAACTACAGGTGCATCGGGCACTTTTGGGGTTGTCTGCATCGCATGTGTGATGCAATGGCATTTCAGGGATCCTACTGCTTTGCCTGCTGGGGACCGTGCTCACGGACAACTGGAACTACACGTGGAACGGCCCCGGGCATGCCGACACCGTGGATGCCAACACGGATAACAGTGAGTCAGGGACCCAGTCTGGTTGTGGGGCGGTGAGGCCAGGGGAGGGAGCTGGGGGGGGTTGCATGGAGCGCCTTCAAACTGCGCACGCCTGTCCTCCTGCAGTCTGCCTGACGGACGCAGCGTCCTGCGGCTGCTGCGTCATGCACAGGCACATGTGGAAAATGGAGCGTTTCTTCAACCTGAGCCTAGCCGAGCTGCGGAAGGAGCTGGGGAGGGCACAAGCGGCCCTGGACGGCATCCGAGGTGAGCGCCCGGCCAGCCTCTCCGCCTTGGCGCCACACCGGCCGGGAGCATCCCGCCTGACCGCCTGGCTCTCCCCTCTCTCCCTAACACCGCAGCCAGCCGAAGCGCCTTCTCCGTGGCCCTGCTGGATGCCCGGAACTGCTTGGGACCGCTGCGGCAGGAGGTGACCATAATGTACCAAAGCGTCTTCATCAACCTCGGCGACAGCTATAACCCGGCCACCGGCATCTTTACCACTCCACGCTCGGGCGTCTACAACCTGGCGGTCACGCTGTACAGCGACTCTGGCTCCGCGGGCGCCTTGCTGGCTGCTTGCGGCAGCCTCCGCGTAAACGGCAGGGAGTTGGCCTCCCTCAGCGAGAGGAACGACCAGGACCAGGAGGACAGCGCCACTGTCGTGCTGGCCATCAGTCTCCAGGCAGGGGACCAGGTGTCAGTTCACCTGCTACCCGGCTGCTTCCTGTGCGACAGCAAGAGCCACTTCAACACCTTCACTGGCTTCCTGCTCTATGCCACTGACTGAGACCAATGTTGCGACCTCCTCTCCCCTGCTGCTTGACCGGCGACCTTTGACCTTTGACCCCGCTTCCATCTAGTTGTGGTATAAGACTTTCTCCAATCTGGCGCTCCAGCACCATCCCACCACTAAATTTAGGAAATTAAACCTGAAGACTCAATTGTTATGAGATGGCCAATAGCAGGCAAGGATCAAAACTGACTCCACCCACCACCCCATCCCTCATCTGCCCATTAGATCTAATTCCAGAAAATCAGGTCACTCACCCTGTATCAGCTCAGTCACACCCAGGCCCTGTAAAACTTACACATGCAATTTTATCATGTTAATTGAAAAAATTATTCCTGAATTCACTTTCTGCTATGTGTGTGTGACATTCCTTTGAAGTATGAGCAGAAGCTCCAGATGGGGTTGCTGTCAGCATGTTGCATGCTAAATGAAAAACTGGACAAACAGACACGAAGGGGACTTTTCGGCTATTAACTTAATTATAGCATGCTCCTTTTGTCTGTCATGTTAAACGGGCCTTTAGTCATGAGGCAAGGGCGTAAAGGAGCTGAGATTATATTTTAGAAAGAGTAGTAAAAAATTACAAGATAAGTAAATGCTATTTACTCATATTCCTACATACACCATGTAATCATCATTTCCTCTAATCAATAAATATTGCTTCCACAAGTAGATAAAATATGTGTGTGTGTCTAACCATTGACTTTCATGGCTAATATTAAACAGCCAAGGGGTTACTGCTTGTAAAATGTTGCCACTTGATAGCAGCAATGGTTGATAGAGTTGAGAATTTAATGTATTTAAGTAATGGAATAATGCCTAAATACAATACAATTTTATTTGTATAGTGCACGCATTTTAACAACACCACATTGTCTCTGCCTAAAGCCCCCAGTGAGCAAGCCAGAGGGGACAGTGGTGTGGAAAAAATCAGTGTCCATCCCCCAGGGGCCAGCAGAGGAAGCCCTACCCTAACCACACCCAAAGGGGGAGCCCATCCTCCAGGGGCCAGCAGAGGAAGCGTAACCCTAACCAGACCCAAAGAGGGAGCCCATCCTCCAGGGGCCAGCAGAGGAAGCCCTACCCCTAACCACACCCAAAGGGGGAGCCCATCCTCCAGGGGCCAGCAGAGGAAGCCCTAACCTAACCACACCCAAAGGGGGAGCCCATCCTCCAGGGGCCAGCAGAGGAAGCCCTACCCCTAACCAGACCCAAATGGGGAGCCCATCCTCCAGGGGCCAGCAGAGGAAGCCCTAACCCTAACCATACCCAAATGGGGATCCCATCCTCCAGTGGCCAACAGAGGAGGTCAAATTAACAGGATGGCATAATTTACACAGCCCAAATTTTAAGTGTCAGTGCGAACCAAAGAAAGTTGGCTTTCTCAAGTATTTAAATTGTCTTGTCCAGAAGAGGGTGTGGGTCAGTGTGGGCGGTCTGTGATGTTGCCATAGTATGATACTTTTGCTGGTTCTCTGCTAGTACAGTTGCTTCTGTCTACCCCCGGAGAATACAGACAGGGAGCACCACTGATCTATAGCCAAAGATATACTTAAAATGTTATTGTTTTATCAGGTAATGAAACATTGATGGTGGGTGTATCCCATAGCAATGGTCTGGATAATTGGAGTGTTTTTGCACTGCAATCAATGAAATGCAAAATAATCTGATGGGCACAAATTTTTGTTAATAAGCACATTTGTTGTACCTTTCTTTATCAATAGTTGGCAGAACATAAAGGGATTTATAGATTAAAATAAAATGGAGAGTAATCTACATTCAGTGTTTTCATCAATGAACTGGCATTCCATCCAGGGTGTAGTTTGGCCTTGTGCCCTATACTGCATGGGAAAGGCTATACCCCCCCCCCCCCCCCACAACCCCTCAATCAAGATAAGTGCCTATCAGATGGATAGATACTTTGCATACTGTTACTGCAATGTTTTATCATATAGACTCAGTGGTGCCTTCACTGGGTACAATTGCTCTTTCAAACAGCAATTGTGGCAGCAACCTATTAAATGACAAATGTAGACAGAGTCTGAGGTTCAGTTACTGTTTCATATAACTTTAGAAAAGACAAGGCATGTCACTTAAGTGGTTTTAAATGTTGTACAGTTGCAGATACAAGCCATGATGGTTTGAGCTTGGTATTTTCATGTAGGGTAATGTCTAGGGTTTACATGAAATAGATATACAAAAAACCTCCACTCAGGGGCAGTTCAATGGCTGAAAATGCACTGGCAAGTAACAGAGGCCAGATGCAAATGGCCAGACTTGATAAAAACTAACAGTGTGGCCACAAGTGCAAAGACAGCAGCTCAGAACAGTGGCGTGCAGAAAGGTATCTCTGAACACACAAGACATCAAGTCTTGCTAGAATTCTGGAGGCAAAAAGGTGGTCCTTCATCTTAAACCCTACAAAAATGTTACTCCGTCTAATCCTTTGAACGGGCTAATTGACCTCCATTTTAGATGCAGTGCATCAGATGAGATCATTACGAAGAAAAAAAAAATAAAATGGATAGAATGTGGTTAAGAATATTAGATTTTTTCTTTGCCGCCCATACACTCTGGGATAGGCTCCAGACCCCTCACGACCATGAACAGGACAAGCGGTTACAGAAAATGGATGGATGGATGGATGGATTACTTCTTCATGCAAAGGCAATGATAGCATCTCCTGAATCCTAACTTGCAGAATTATAACTGGGACACGGATAGAGGCATTGACTCATGTTTCATTAATGGCTTTTGGAGGACCGAAAATAATCCGAAGTCACAAAGCACACGACACTCGATTCGCTCCCAAAACTAGGCCCCCTTTTGATGGGATGCTATTGCCTTTCAGTGCACTTATAGTGAGGTGCACGACTAACAGCTCCGTCAGAAAGCACCCAAATTCTCAGCATAATAAAGATGCCAATAAGATATGAGACAATAAGAGAAGGATTCAGGTATAAAATATGACACCTGTGACATATTAAAAGTATTGTGACTTTGAAAAGAGATGCCTGAGAGACTAGATATTATAACCCGTTTATTAGATACGTCAGCGATATCTGGTCCTGGACATCAGATGTCCTGGATCTGAGATACTGAATGAGCTATAACAGCTGTTGGTAGCCATTATAAGTGATTCATCTGCCATCACGGGGGGGGGGGGCTACTTGTGGAACTGGAAAACCCAATCATCCCAAGCCAGAAAAGTGTATGGAGTGGGAACAGAACACACCGCTGTTGGGTTCCCTGGGTCTGTGAGAAGGAGTGTTTGGCTGTTGCCACCACACCGTAAGTACGAGAAGATCTCGCCTCCCAGATTTATTCATTGTCAGTATGAAATGAATAATGCCGTTTTCATATTATTAGATTGTATTTCATAATGAGTTTGTGGTTGTAGAAATAGAGCTGGTTGCAGCAGTTCACTGCAGGGCACAGACACATTATGGGTAATTTAAGCACACCCCATGCCTGGAGCTGGAGCCCTGATCCACCCTGTAAAATCCTATTTTAATTCAAAAAGTATTATTATAACGAACGGTAAACTCAATGCAGAGTGCCTGCGCATTTAAACATTTTCAATACATTTTTTTTTGCTTGTCTTTGTGAGATGCCATATAAACAGAAACGGTAAAAAAAAGCTTTCAGTGGCAGAGATGTTACCAACTAGTAATGGACAGCTATAATATGGATTTATTTTCAACGCTTTGTATCGTTTTATGGGGAGCATGAACTGTTTTCTATCCATCTGTTCATGCCCCAAGATGATGGAAAATCTGGCTGCGATGTCTGCTTTTCGGCTGTGGGGGGTGCTGTTTCTCTGTGTTGGAGTTGACGCCTTCAGCTTTGACTTGATGCGGGACTCTGCTGGTAAGGCCTGTCATTTCGCCCCAAACCGTGACACGTCTGAGTGTTAATTTTATCAGCATCCCTTATCTCCCATGGAGGATATCTGATACCTTTAACCCTTTCCCCTGGGAATCGTGGTATGTCTTATAATGCTATTTTTGTGTTTTAACCGCCACCATTTAATCTTCTGTTTTGTCGTTCTTCGGAAACATTTGATATAGCTTCTCTCCGATCCTTCATGATTATTTCATAATTTTTCTGTCTTAGTTCACTCCACCCTCTTCCATCACGTTGTATACAAACCCAGCTCTAAGTCCTTCTTAAGCCTTCATCATCTCCATGATGCACTTTATCGAAAATAAAGTCACACTCTAGACTCTCACACTCGTTCCCCGCGGCGTAACTGCAGTTCCCCTCTTCCTCAGTGGGCTGGCACGGAGAGCTCCCTTGTGGCAAATGGGCCTGCGACTGTATCTTCAGGCGTCAGACAGGGTGCTGCTGTGTGGCTAACAGGTTCTACCAGATAGAAGAAGAGACCTTCAAGCAATTGGTGGAGATCTGGGAGAGCATCACCCATCTGACCAATGACATCAGCACAGTCATAGGTATGTCACACGGGGCACGTGCCTGAGGCCAGGGCTGGGAAGCTTACCTTAGAAATGTAACAGGTTACAGATTACTAGTTTCCCTGCTTAAAAAGTAATGTAAGTTCTTTGACTACTTCATCAAAGTAATGTAACATTACATTCAATTACTTTTTCATACTTTTGAAACAAATATCTTAAACTGGGAAATAAAGCTAAAAGCCAGATGTTTGCCAATGGCTTCGCTGACCCATGTTGTCTGAAAATATGCCGAACTAAGTCTTATCTGCACCACAAAAAGACACAGAGCAGCAAAATGAATGTTATGTTCTACATATAAGCTATTTACCAAAATTTATATATTCGGATGTAACCCCATGGTAATCACCAACTTTTTGATTACGAACTGTAATTTAATTAAAAATATTTCCTCAGTAACTGCAACATATCACAATTACATTTATTTTGCAATTTAAGTACGTAACGCCATTACATGCAACCAGTTACTCCCCAGCACTGCCTGAGGCTACATAATACTGTATTTGGGCAGCCCGAATTCTGCAGCCTTTCATTGGCTTACACGCCTGTCACTCACCTTTCCCCCCAGGCGGAATGAGGGTAGCGTTTACGGCGACGATGCGCCCCCCACTGTTCCCTGAACGCTGTTTCGGCCCCTTCACCCGCAATGTGCCTATCCCCTATAGCATCATCACCCTCAACGACGGAAATGCTTACAACCCTTCGCTGGGTAAGTGAAACCAACACAGCACAAAGGACTTCCTAACCAGCATTTATCCACTAGCTAAAACCACTGAGTCTTTTTAGAGTCATATATCAGCAAAAAGGATACTTTCTATTACTATGACAAGAATGATCGGTGCTCTTAAATTACCACTGAAATACTTCACAATTGTCTTTGCATTTAAAGCGACCTGTTTTGTTTCCCTTGCTTCACCGGCTCACTGACAGCGATACAGGCAAAGTTATTATTATGTGGTATACATGATTAACGCGTAATTGAAGATCGTGTCATGAACAGCTATTTTAAATTGTTTGGAACTGTTCTCCAGCAGTCCATTCAGTCCCAAATCTGCAACAAAAAATCCATAATGCACATTCGGTATTGTGACTTTAGTCTATTATTGCACATACTACTCATGACCATTTAATCTTCATATTGTTTATGAAGATTTGTGTCTCTCCCTCTCTTTGTCTTATACACAAGTTTAATTGTCATGTGTATGTCCTATTTTACAGTGTTTTTCTTGCACTATGACCAGCAAGATCCTAACTTCATCCTAGAGTTTGACCCACGTACCATAGAAGAAGAGACTTTCACTTTGCCCGCTGTCTTTCCCGCTGGCCTCCAGGCACCTTCACGGCGCAGCGAGCCGGCCTGTACTCCTTCGCCTTCACTGCATACTCTGACATCGTGACGGCGGGACTGAGACTCTACCACATGGTGCAGCTGATGAAGAATGGGGAGGCCATCAACGGCGTATGGGAGGACAACCGGGAGGACACGGAAGACAGCGCCACCCAGACGGCTCTCCTGGAGCTGCAAACTGGAGATCAGGTCTACGTTGAGCTCATGTCCGGAAGGTACATCTGCAATGACCACAACCAGCAGAACACCTTCTCCGGGTACCTATTATACGTCTTCTAGGAGGACCTCGGACCCCTAAAAGCAACCCACTCCCCACCCGAGCAGTCTGGCATCACATAACACACCAAGACCCACATACTGATACTCTTTTGGTTCCTGAAACAAAGACAGAGAATCAAACACTGAAGACTGACATAATGTAATGTCAGTTAAAACAAAAAAGAAGACACATTCATATTCTAGAATAACTTAACCCAGGAATGCTTTCATAACCTTTAAAAACTCTCAGACTGATATGATGTTATAATCACCTAAATACTCATGCTTACACACACAGAACTTACACTAAGTGATTCATTTTCACTGACTGTTCTCAACCTTGTGACCCTGACCACAATAAGTTGTTAGAAGATGGATGGATGGATAGATGGACGAACTATTCCTATAGCTTTTCATAGTGGTACCACTCAACATGTATCTATATAAAGTTTCTCTAACTGGCAAAATTGTATAAATCATTCCTAAGATACAAACACTTGGATTAAATGAAGGAAATTGTAGGGAATGGGTAGCAATGACCTGTCATGTCATCCCAAATCTGAATGCTGCTACAATAAAGGCATTTTTGGTTGAAAGGATGTGTTGTTAGTAGCTAAATGTAGGCTTAAAGTAACATGGCACGGTAGCATGGAAATAAAAGATGAGTTTCTACATTTCCTTGAGAAAATCGTACTCATTCCCGTCTTTTCACTGCCACTTTTCACTTTAAAACTCCAGTAATGTTTTAACGTGATTTGGAGATTTGGTTTTGTGGGTTTCATTCCCTAACCTTCTGGGCCCAGTAATGTGTAGGAAAATGTTTCAGTTGATGTCAGTGCTGTAGCAGACGTCACTAAGCCCAGATTTATTTGCCTGAAAAGCTCCACATTACAGGTTGGCCTTATTTCTGAAGATAACCGGAGGCATTCATAGCAGACACACACAAGACACGTTTGGTCACAAGTGAATTTCTTTAACCACTGCATCAACTCTTTTTTTACCCTTTTGAACCATTGGGGGAGTGGTGACCTGATAGTTAGGGAAGTGGGCTTGTGATCAAAAGGTTGCTGGTTTGATTCCTCAACAAGCAAGGTACCACTGACATAACCTAAGCA
>JAODKM010000035.1:8105314-8120509 GCA_026780845.1 Petrocephalus sullivani | reverse complement strand
CCCCCCCCCCACCCCCCCCTGGTTCCCCGTCTCCACCCCCCCCTGCCCAGCGCGCCCCCCCCCCCGCCCCCCCCCCCCCCCTCACTTAAGGAGGGAGATGTCGTCGGCGAAATCGCCACCACCCAGGCGGAGGCAGCGGGTGAAACGCCATTGGCAGACCATGAGGCAGAGCGGCAGCATGAAGAGCGCGCATATCCCCGCCATGATGTAGGCGATGGTCATCAGGGTAGACTCGTCCGTCTGCGGTATATTGTAGCCGCAGTCCTCCAGGTCCACGCTGTGGAATGGGCCCTCCACCGAAGCTGTCCGGAATTCATCGTGAACTGAGCCAGAAATTCGATGGGGTTGGGGGGGGGGGGGGTGCACCACAAACAGACAGGTCATTGTTTAGCAGGGCTATTAAACTCTACATGTAGGTTGACGGTTTATTGTACCACATGGCAGTAGAACTTTTTAAACCTTGAAAGAAAGACGCCAGCAGCGTTTTTCTTTCCACCTGGGTGCTAAACACAGTATATTGAACACATTCATTTAACAGCATCAGTGGTGGCATGGTGGCTCAGTAGGGTGCACAAACCTCCAGCACTGAAGGTTCACACCCTGCCTTAGCTCCGTACGTGTGTTCTGTATGCTCTCCCAGTGTCATGAGTGATTCCTCACATAGTCCAAAGATGTGCAATTGTCCAATTTATGTTTCTAACTCAGTGTTTCTCAAACCAGTCCTTGGGAACACCCAGACAGTCCACATTCTTGCTCTCTCCCACCTGCCAGGAAATTGAGAGAAAGCTAAATTGTAGACCGTTTTGGGGTCACTGAGGACTGGTTTGAGAAACACCGCCTTAAATTGCCAAAAGTATGTGTCCTGTAACGGCATCCTGTCCTGGGAGTTCCTTCTTCTTGTGCCCTGTGCTGCCTGAGATAGGCCCCAGGCTCCCCGTCAACCCCATGGGTGGATTAACAAAACCCATGTAACTGCCTTTACTGAATTCCAGTCTGTTAATGAAAAGCATGCTGGCCTGAAACAGTGGCTACCATGCAGTGCCTTTATGTGCTTCTCTCCATTCTGCACCTTCTGCACGGCCGTACTCACAGAAGCACAAACCCACGAGGCGTTTGTGAACAATGGTATCCACGGCGACGGCACAAACAGTGGTCTCCCCGTGTCCCGCGCCCTCCCACGTACCGTGGCAGGTGCTGACGGCGAATCCGATGCGCTTCCTCTGCCGGTCGAACACCACGTAGAAGCCCTCCATGATCACGGCGCCCATGACCGTCCCCGTGCTCGACTGGGACACGGCAAACTTGTAACAATCTTCCTGCGCCGACGCCACGTCCTCCACGGGCCGCAGGTATTGCTACCGAGAGACCAGGCCCCCATTGAGAAGCTCAGAGGACACCAGGCGCTCAGTACCACTGGCAGTCAACTTAAATGGCAGTTTTAAAGCATACGACACTGTCTCAAAGTCTGTTACTCTCACATATCACGTAAAAAATGGTTATATCCAGGGGTCGACATAAATGGTACGCAAGTTATAATGCTGTTATAACAATATAACAATATAACAATATTTTGTTATAACAAATGCGCAGTGAAGTGATTGATTTATTTACGCAGCTATGACAAGAAATGACAGTGTAATTCGTAAAGTTTATAATGCTCGGTAATCATAGCATCATAGCAGCGCAAATGCGTTTATACGCCTATGTGCATTTGCAGTTAAAACAAGAAACTGCCGCGCATTTTGCGGTTTATACGGCGAATTCGTACTTGCGTACCACTTATTTCAACCCCAGGTTACATCAATAGTTGCATCAAAATGCAAAAGCAATATCACTGCTGTGCTATTGCTGCGTTTGCAACAGATTATTTTTTTTGGAAAGACCAGAAAAGAGAGTAAGATTTTTTATAACCAAAACCCAATGTGGAAAAGCACTATTAAGTATTAATAATATTATAAGTAATGAGTAATATTCAATGCTGGACAGTTAAAAAGACAGATGGGCCCAGGCCTGAACGAAGGCACATAGGCCAGGACTCGTAGAATGACAGACTAATGGCCAAAGAGCACGCAAAGAGCCGCTGGCGTCCTTAGGAACCGCAGGCCTGTTTCGCAGGACCTTTCTGGGCCGCCTCCCTTGCCTCCCACCCCCCACCCCCCCGGCCATACCTGGGGCAGGATGGAAATGCGGAAGGACTGGTTGCGGTTCTCGCTCATCAGGTAGAGGGAGATGACGGGGAAGATGTGCCAAGGAGTAGTGCCTGCCTGCCAGCATACCAGCTGCTCTCCCAGCCAGAAGCCGGAGGGGAACTGCTCGGTCTGCCGAATCGGGGGGGATTAAGGCAGGACATAGAGTAATGAAAGTTACGATGAGCTTCAGCAGCATCACTGAAACTCAGAGAAGCTAAGTAAGCATGTTAAGCATATTCAAGATTCTTTATTGGCCTTCTGCCTATTCGTACATAGGAATTCTTACATATTAGTGATGCACCGATACCAATACTCATCTTGGTATTGGGTCCGATACTGTGCCTTGTCCTTGTAACAATGCACCGAAGCCTACAACCAATACCACGTAATGACGTATCAGCGTTCATTATCGCGGAAAATAACGGGACAGAGTGTCTGCGGTGTGGAAATACCTCAACGTTAACGGAACGGAAACCCAAGAAAAGTGTCTGTAATCTGCGCTTTATTAAACTATCAGGAGGAGGTATAGAAACAGGCTCATACAAAACTATTCATCTCAGTAAACGCCTAAAAACAAAGCAGAAGAATGAGTATCGCGACATGATAAGAGTATCACGATATGATACAAGTGTCTCAGCAGCACTCTGCGACCACCCAGCATGCAGAATACTCTGGCGCAGAGTACCAAAAAACACGCTTCAGTACTCGTACTCAGTACTGAGTCTCAGTTCCTATAATATCTATAAATATTTTATAGGGACTGAGACTCAGAGTACTAAGTATGAGAACCAATGCTGTTTTTTACAGTATGTAATTTCCTGTGTGTAATGTGTGTGTGTGTGTGTGTGTGTGTATATATGAGCTCACCGAGGAGGCAGCCTCAATGGCCTTCACGGCAGCCTGGAAAACCTTCCTGGGGAGTCGGAGGTTGGTGGTGCCACTGTCCACAATGCTCTTGTCATAGTTGTACTGTGGCAAGGAGGGGGGGTGGGGGGATGTAAACAAGGGAATGCCTAACCACCTTTGTACAAAAAGACCAGATGAACGTTCATCTCCTGCCACGAATGACGGGAGGAATCAGCACCCAACGTACTCTGTCTACGAGTATAGTATAGTATAGTATAGTATAGTATAGTTACAGCTACGAAATGCACTACCAGACAAAATCAATCACTGACGAATACAAATGGGTTTTTAGAGCTACCCTCTCAAAGAGCCTTGACTGCCAAACAACTATCTCTATACGGCCTACATTTTGTTAATGGGTCATTCCACGCAAAGTCTATTTTTAAAAATAAGCTAACCTCCTTTGAATTCATAGAAAAATTTTCATGTTTCCCAGTGGTTAGAATGTCCTTTCTAGTTGTGTGTGTGTGTGTGTGGCTAACCAAACAAGATACAGGAATACTTCAGAACTGACCCATTTTGGATATACTTTTCTACAATGAGACACCCACATCCTCAGGAACAATGAACAGACAATGGTAGCTTTTTGAAACTGGTAGAATTTTGATTGTTTTTCTCTGTCTGTTTAAGTAAAGGTTTAAGAATATTCCACGCAAATAATACACGCAAGTTAAACCTGACCTGGATCTAATGAGAGACAAGCACTTTCACATGAGTTGACCAAGCACAAACATGCCAAGCAGCAGGCGAACTCCCTTATCACCAACCGGCATCTTCAGTGCGGGCTCTCACCTCCTTGCAGTCCATGTTGAGATCCTGCCCATTCACCTCAATGCGCACGATGATGACCTCATAATACCATTCACGGCGTATTGGTGTGTACCACAAGTCACCCACATACAGGGAGTGGTCGACTCCCCCAATGATCTGAGGACAACAAGAAAAATTCATATAGAACACATATTTTATACATATATACTGTATGTCTTGGGACATGCAGCCTAATTGGCTGTTTTCTTAATTGATAACACCTTTGCAATAACAAAAAGCACCAAATATTTGCGTTTAGTATTCCTATGACAGCCGATGACTGCAAATTAAATTAATAGCAAAATGGCAATAACAGAACATGAGTCAGTCAAACAAACAATGACACGTGCCGAATGTATGTAAAGATATGTTAAACTTTACTTATGAAACCGGTAGATTTGCAACATTATTACACTATTAAGCAAGCGTCCCAAGACTTTGTGTGAGCAATGCAAATATAATATAGTAATATAGCTGTCCAATGCCCCTGCCCACCCCCAAAATAGCCAGAACCTCTCTGTCTTCCCCTCTCTTGCCCTCCCCTCTTATTGGTCTCACCATGCTGCCCCCCACAGTAGCGCTGCCCAGGCTGTAATTCTGGCTGTACCCGGTACCACACAGCTGGAGGGAGAACAGGTTGGGAACCGTGGTCTGTCGCACCAGCGAGTCGAAGAAGGGCTCCAGCGTCTCGTCGGGCTTCCAGCGGAAGGCAGAAAGAAGGCAAGGCTTAGGTTGATGTTGACCTTTCAGTTGGCACTCGTGCAAATGCCTGCGTGTGTCGTCGTAAAATCTTTGTTGTCTAGTTTGGAGGTTATCAAAGGTCAAGACGAAGGGTAGGCACACTGGTGCCGTAATTAAGGTGGACGTGTCTCAGGTCCTGGGTATGAGATATTGATAGAAATAATGATACCCCGCTGTACCTTTCCTGCATGCGGCTTCAGCAAAGCTCAGACAAGAGACATTCTCACGTCTCGCACACCTGTCCACTTCCAGCCCTCTCGGAGATTGCAGGGATTCCTGTGCCAATATCCTCCTGTGCGCTCGCTTCCTCAGTTTCATTGACGACTTATATCTTTTTAATTCTTCATCTACTTCCCCTACACGTCCACCCTTGAGTGCTACCTTAGCATGAGAGAATGCCCCATCCCGCCCGTTCATCTGTTCCCCCACTCACTCGCGCGATCTCAGCGTAGGCCAGCCCCAGGATGCCCTCCCAGTTGGAGCCGTTGATGAAGAAGTGGTCAGACTGCGTGATGGCGGCGATGTTGGCCCGCAGGGACGCGTTGGGGCCGTGGGGCACAGACACCACGTCGGTGCCCAGCTCCCCCTCCCAGCGGCCCTGAGTGTATGGCACATACACACTGCGGCCAAGGTCCCGATACGAACTTGACCTGAAAAGCAGAATATGAACAAAGTAAGGCCTCTGTGCCTGAAGGTTGTTGGTTTGAGTCCCAGCTGAACCTCACATAGTAGGTCTAAATACCGCCAGTATAAATCATCCCTTATTCAAGTCTTTAGCCATGGATAATTAAGCAAATACTTAAAATAATTATATAATAATAGAAGGATTATGAAGAAGTGCAAGGCACCAGAAAGCCTAAGACTGTGACCGTGTTGGAGAGTACAGACTGTCAATGTCAATGTTGTGAACTAACCAGCAGTGTACTCAGAGAGAGCGGTGGTAATATGTGCAGTGTACTCACAGACAGCAATGGTAGTACCTGCAGTGTACTCATAAGAGAGCAGTGGTTGTATGTGCAGTGTACTCACAGAGCAGTGGTAATATGTGTAGTGCATTCACAGAGACCAGTGGTCGCATCTGCAGTGTACTCACAGAGAGGAGTGGACGTATGTGTAGTGTAATCACAGAGAGCAGTGGTAGTACTTGCAGTGTACTCAGTGAGAGCAGTGGTAGTATGTGCAGTGTAATCACAGAGAGCAGTGGTAGTACCTGCAGTGTACTCAGAGAGAACAGTGGTAGTATGTGCAGTGTACTCACAGAGAGGAGTGGTAATATGTGCAGTGTACTCACAGAGAACGGTGGTAGTATCTGCGGAGGAAAGGATGAGCTGCTGCTCCAACAGCAAAATTACTGCTGCCTGTATCCACAAGGATGTTCAACTGTGGGACACACACAGACAACAAGTTTCAAATAATGTGTTGGATAGTGAGTACTTCCATTTATAATCATACTCAAGCTCAGGAAATGGTAATCTAAGCCAAAGCCTGTGCTGTGACATGGGCAGTGTGGTGAACATTTTCTCTTACATAGCACCATCCCCACCACTGCCGTGTCTGTGTGCAGTTTGCATGCTCTGCCCTTGTAGCAAGGATATTCTCTGGAATTCCTCCCAAAGTCCAAAATCATGCATGTAGTGTCTTGCAATGGGCTGGCATCCCATCCAGGGAGTCCCCAGCCTCCTGCAGTGTGTTTCATGATCACTGACTTGGCGTCCCTGTCTTCATCGTTGGCTTAATAGCTCAGTAAACTGACTCTATCACTACATATCTGTGGGAATTTGAAGCAGCAGACCTTTTAACTGGCTTCATGTTTATTATGCTTGTATACATACTGGGAAATTAACGTTATGAATTTCAAACCTAAGTGTTTGACCCTGACACAGTTAAAGGGATAAACACATAGGAAAATCAGAAGCTTCACACGTTCCTGGCAATTTTAATACTATGGAGGCCTACAAGATTGTAATTCAATACGTTCCAATGAGAGAGAATGACAGGCCATTACCATAACACAGAGAGTGCTCGTCCACTGAGAATGAGTATTGAGGTACAGTGAGGTTAGATTTAGAAATGAAAACTCCCATTCAACACTCAGATGTAACACGTGTATTTTAAGCTGCTATTTATAGCTTAGAGGGGGCACTGTTATACTGCAAATGAAGAATTCGACTGCATCCCACAAAGTTATACAAATTAGTTTAAGTTATACAAATTAATTTAAACCCACATTCAGGCGATATTATAAACTGAATTATCTGTTCCTTAAAAAAGGCAGATTGTGGCTTACTAATGATCAGTGCTCAGCAGTGGAAATGGCTGATCCAAAGAAAGACTGATTCCTACATACTAGCAGTGTGTGGCCATATGTAGCAATCGTGTTCCTGGATCGGACCGGATGGCCGGTGGGAGACGCAGTTCTCCACATGGACATGAAGGCATCTCGGCCGGAAAAAAATATGAATTACTAAATTCCCAGCCACGGTCACTAAAGTGCCAGGAAGCTCATCAGAGTATCTAAAGGGCAAATGAATTATTGATTCACTTCCTACTGGACACCAGAGACTAGCTGTCTGACTGACTGACTCAACTGACTGGGCACAATCCGATATGAAGAGAGAGAGAGAGAGAGGGAGAGAGAGAGAGAGAGAGGGAACCTGAGATCAGAGGCGGAGGGGAAAGGGGACTAGAGACAATGCAAAGAGCGAATGATCACGCAGAACACAGCTACACGACTGTGAGGGCGGCAAACGGAGATGCCACTCCGGCAAAGCTCCGACAGTGTCAGTGCAAGGCATCACTCATTTACTGAGCCACGGTAAATCTCCTGCTTAATCCCAGTATATAAGACCTCAGTCCCAGAGAAATACGTCAGGTTTCACGTAATCCCCAGGGTTCGGGGTACTGCAAAATTCATGACTGTCTGAGATAATTGGCAAATAGCTTTGGACAAAGGTGCCTCTTATATTAATGTAAATGGTAATAAAAATAGATATCCTGCCTGTCTGAACTTTTCCGGCGGCCGTGAGTGACTCTCGGGGCTCGTTTTCTGGTTATTAAGACTGACATCTGAAATGGTGGCACCAGCTTCCATACAAGCTTAACTTAAACCAGAGTCACGCATTAATAGGTCTCTCCTGCGGAGCCGGAGCCAATCGACGCACAGGAAATATCCCAGTCATTACCTTGCAGTAAATTCTGGTGCCTGCTACCTCCTACACATACCCCCCCCACATGCCCTCCACACATTTCTGATGGGTAAGCAGGCTGGAGATTGATCCAATTCTTTCGCTTCCGTCCACGGAGCCCGGGGCAGGCGGCTGCATCCTGCCACACCAGAGACCCCTGCAGGAATGCTGGAAGGCCTCTGCCCTACCCACATATCTGTCTCCATTACAGGAAAACACTGATAACTGCTCGCCTCTCTCCTGTCCAATAGCATTCGGAGGGAAAAAGCTGACAATGGACTAGATGAGAGTTTGAGACTGGGAGGGAGGACAGAACTTAATAATTTGAATGTAAAGTTATATTTTTTGTAGAGAATAATGAAGCCAAATGCTGGGGGGTACACCCTGCCCCCCCCCGTCACCCTGGATCCTACACACCTGGCTGCAGACGGGCAGTGATTCTTCCCAGAACAAACGATCTGATAACTTAAGGCTACTTGACACAGTCTCGCCTCAAACATGCATTACTTATATCTGCAAGCACCAAACCGATATTTTATCGCAGGATTTCCAGTGACCAACAGCTGCCCGTTTCCGTGGCATTTACGTTCTGCTCTGTAGTCAAGGTCACAAATATGTTTTTTTTGGATGGACAAATATCCCCTGGTCCAAAAGAAAGATCTCAAGCTTTGTGCTGTTTAACTGTCAGCTCAGTCTGTACAGCAATTTTATAAATTTTTCGTCATTAGTTAATCAGTTCCAAAAATTTCCAGGAAGCGTTTTGTTTGTAGGAAAATGAGAGGGACAGTGGACGTAAACTTTAGCTAAAGTGCTTTGTGGGCTACCCCTAGGGGTGAAGCCTGTTCCTCGATCCTCTGTGGAACCGGTGCCAAGCCGTGCCCTGCACCACAGCTGGCAGGGAGGGGACACACTCCCCGTATAATTGTCCCTTTTCTTCCCCACATCCGACAAACACACACGCTCGCATACACTCCCCCAAACACACTCATACGCACACACACTCACATAAACCCATAAAATCCACTCATTATATAATGACCACTTAACCAAACTGAACAGTCCAGATGTTTCTCTGATTTTCAAGAACAAAAAAAAAAGAAAACTCTGCATTCATAATCAAGGAACACCAGTGCTGCGATCTGAAATCGAATTTCAGAATGATGCCCAGATGTTATATATGTATATGAAAAAGTCTAAAGGTGAGTAAGCTGGCGAATATACACATACTACATTAAGGCTCATAGTACAGGTGAAAGTTAATACTTTGCGCAATACCTGAAATGGGCCAGTACAATGGAAAGCGCATCCTCCGGGATGACCGGTGCAGGAGAGGGTTTGGGGTGCAGGTGCAGCGCTGCAGAGGCTGCTTGGGGATGACCTTACCTTCTGCGGAGGAGTCCCCACTGCCATCTCCACGTAGTAACCTTGCCCAGATTTGCCCCGGAGGTTGTCGATCATGTCTACGAAGCTGACGCTCTCGGCGCCCCTGCGCCGCCTGCTCGCCGCCGGGCCCCGGTGCCTGGCTGCGGGTTGCGCTGGAGAAGGGAGGCCCTGTCGCAGAGGGACGCGAATGGCCAGCGGCTCCGGCACGTCGCGCCCGGCGTCGGGGCTCGCATTACCGCACAGTGTCCAAAGCATCATCCACAGGAGCCAGGGTGCCTCCATCTTAAGATGTCTCCAATGCAAAGTGTCACTCTTAATATTATAGCCCTTTTATTTAATTTCTAACCCGAACTTGTTCTTCTCTCTCTCTCCGTGCCTTTTGGTGCCAGTAATAATTATTGCAGTATCGCTGTTTATAGGTCCGGCGTAAATTTTAGATGCTGTTATCCGGGCACATCCAGGCACCGACACCGTTATTAACCTCAATTATTTTGCGAAACACATAGCAGAAAAAAAGCCGATGGTATTTTCTTCGTTTTCCTTCTGTTGTCCTTAAGTTAAAATATTAGAAATGTGCTGCCACCTTTTACGCCCCACTGCCGTTATTATGCATAACCCCAGCTCCCTGATCAATATTAAAAAATAGGTAAAACTCACCAAAAAAATACATGTAACAAAAACATATTTGTGTGATATAGTTGAGTATTTGCGGATCTCAGATTACATATAAAAATACAGGGAAATTCCCAATACCAGATCGACGAGGATGAAAATATAAATGAGTAAAATACTTAAAAACTGGGCTGAAATTAAATAGCCTACTTCTCTTTAAATGTCTCCGGGTGTCAGAAATCGGAGGCTGGACACCCGGCGACTCTCGGTCCCGTTGCCTGTCCTGACATCGTTGAGTCACACGGTCAACCTGCCGCCCTGCCGTCCACCATAATCCGCATCTCCTCCCCGAATACAATCTACTGCTTCTTCCCTCTTCTGCGCCTCCCTCGCTGTCAGCATCCAAGTTGAACCAGGGGCAGTCGGTGCGTCTCGGTGCCCGGAGCATTCTGGGATTTGTAGTTTAGCGTCTATGCACTCGATGCGGCTGTATTCGGCTCATGCAAATATGCGCGCTATGCTTCAATTAATAATACACAAACACGCAAACCACTGTACTTTTAAATATATTTATTCGACACGTTGTTTAGATATGTATTGGCTAAGAAAATACTGTGAAGCTTTTTTTTGTAGCTGGTATTGTCTCCATTAAATGTAACCGCGATCAGACTTGCACAACAGGTAGGAATTTAAAGCAAAATTGTTTGAGTTAGTTGGTATTTCTGGGATTTATTTTGTGAACAGCTCTCTTCAAGTCATGCCAGAGCATCTCAGTTAGTGAAGATAGGGACTCAAACTCTTAAACATTACAGAACACACATTATATTCTTATGTTGAAGTCATTTTGGTTTTGGTTTTCTTGAGGTCATTTTTTTTCATTACACCCAACTTATGTTCAGATACCAGGCACACGAAGTGAGATTTTGGCACAGATATTTCTGCTATGCCCTACGCTGTTTCCCCGGGGTACTTTCCTACTTCCGCAGTATGCACGCTGCAATCTTACCATGATCTTTGACAAATGCCCACTTTATAATGTCCATTTCCAGTCATATAAACTTCTGAGGTCCTCTGAAATCTACTCTGATCTGGTCATGTTGCACTTGAATAGGATTCTGTTGTGAAAAGTAGGTAACCTATACTGTGCCATTTATAAGGCAGGGCGGGTCACACCCACCGGTGAATACACTAGAACACATGTATCCAATTACCGTGTATCAACAATCCATTGTCATGCAGATTAAAATACTTTTAGCATTCATGAACAATTATGATAGATCAATTTTCTCCATAAAGGTATGGAAATGTAAAATGTCGTGCTTGTTATTTGTTAAAGAAAAGTAATCAGGTCACATTTTAGGTGCCATTTATGCTGAAATTAAAATAATTCCGTAACGTTAGGAAAATCATTGTTGCAGCTGTATGTGTAAGTTTAAATGAGCAGCAGCAATCTCAGATTCAGCTCCTGAACTCATGTAAATCAGCTGATTTTGATTCCCTGGTGTAATTTGGCAAATGATGCCTGACCTACATTTCACATACATATAGGCCCAGGGTTTGTTATTAGCCTGTATTGGATTGTAAGAGGAAGGGTGGAAGACAAGAAGGACAAAAAGAAGGGATGAAGTAAGGATGGAAGGCAGAAAGAAAGGAAGAATGGAAGGCAGGAAAGAAGGGAGGATGGAAGGAAGGACAGAAGGAGGATAGGAAGGAAGGATGGAAGGCAGAAAAGGAGGATGTTAGACAGGAAGGGAGGATGGAAGGAAGGAAGGAAGACAAAGGATGGAAGTAAGGAAGTAAGGGTACATGGAAGGCTAGAAGGAAGGGAGGGAGGATGGAAGGACAGAAGGCAAAAGGAAGGATTATTTCGAATGTAAATCCACACAGATGTGATCAGGTGCCTGGGCTGATTTTATTCCTCTCTTTCGGGTACAGAGGCTTGAGACACGAGAGGCAAAATGAAAGAAAAGCAGGTGAGTGATGGGCTGCGGTGAAGCAGCCGCTGGGAAGCAGCCGCAGTGAAGCAGCCAATGGGAAGCAGCCGCAGTGAAGCAGCCAATGGGAAGCAGCGCACCGCCTCGGCAGGAAGACGGCAGCAGGGCAGACTCTTAGAATACAAAGAATACAGCCCTTACGGAAATGAGCATGGTGTTACTATGGGGCTTGGGTAACCATGAGTTTATGACTATGGTTTTATCATGGTTTCACTGCAGATACCATGCAGTGCTATAAGTAACCCATAGTAGTACCACAGTTACCATGTAGTGCTAAAAGTAAACCATGGTAATACTATGGGTAGGAGCTTTGTAATCATAATTACCACTAGGTACCATAGTAAAACCATGGTTACCGTAAAAAAACCCATACCCAAAACCCAAAGAACCATAGGAAACCGGTGAATTTCTGTAAGGGAAGTGATGGGGCTCTCAGAGATGGAAGTCTTCACCAGTTCCTGCACCGGCTTCATGTGTGCTGCTCATGGGTGTGTAGATCACGCAGGTGGGCCCACTACGACTGTACACTGGGGGTAGAATGGCCTAAACCGTAGGTGGGGGGGGTTTTCTTAGGCTTGGTGGGCACTTCTGTGGAGAGAAGAGAGAGAGAGAGCTAGTGTTTACGTTACCGTCTGCTTTTTGAAGTTGTTTTTGCATATGTCAATAAGAATGTATCATAACAGATGTTGCATTTTAGGGATTTTTACCAGTTAAATGTGAGAAAGTCAGCTCCTCCTATCGAGGCCACAATGGTCCACCCCTATTTTGTTTCAGATTGGAATGATCCAGTCTCATAGGTCTTCTCCCATTGCATGACACCCATTCCAAATCAAAAGAAATGAAGACCACCACACACCCCCTTAACTCTGCATCCTGTCAGCCACCTGCCTCCTTCTACATGCCTCATACACACATTTGGAGGAGAGAGGGAGCTGTTCTCCTGAATTACGCTGCACCCCTGTGGGTGGCCGGGTCACAGAATGCATCACCGTAAAGTTATGAGAAGGTGAGGAACCCAGCTGTTCAACCCAGGCATCTGAACTAATGTGACACACCAAGGCTATAAACCCGGTCTCCAGTGCGGCACACCGCCTCAGCTGACCTCCGCACCACCAGGCCCGGTCCCCAGTGCGGCACACAGCCACAGCTGACCTCCGCACCACGAGGCCCGGTCCCCAGTGCGGCACACCGCCTCAGCTGACCTCCGCACCACCAGGCCCGGTCCCCAGTGTGGCACACCGCCTCAGCTGACCTCCGCACCACCAGGCCCGGTCCCCAGTGCGGCACACCGCCTCAGCTGACCTCCGCACCACAAGGTCACGCACCCGCATGGCGACTCTGCTTCTGTCGCTGTTGCTTTGCTTTTTCATGATCTTCTTTACTTCCTCGCACCTGAGAGCTGGAGAAAGAGGGAGGGGACCTTATGCAGGGACACTCTCACATATCCACACTCCCGGCAAATTTCTATACACCCCAATATAAGTTACGCACACATATAGAAATCATTGGCACCTGGCAGACTCAGAACAAGCATAAGGCAGTGGTGTGGGACAGGCGCACAGAGCGAGGCTGCAGTGCCGCATGCTTAGAAATGTAAAGCAAGTCCACCCATTTATTTTCTAGTGTAAAGTTATTGCAATATATGCAATATAATCGAAGTGCAGGTAAATTTGATTTGATTATCACCTGACATGAACACATGGATTTCAGGAAATAAACAAAACATCAAAGCCATAATGGTTTTCACCGCAGCAACCTAATTCGATTATTAATTAAAGGAGCTTCCAATCACAGGCACAGAGGCTTAACCCACTAAGCTGGGGAATCAAACCCCAGCCTCCCGAGGTGGGCTTATTAACCACTATACTAATTATTATTATTATTATTATTATTTAAAAAATAAAGTAAAGTAAAATCAGTCATGTATAAGTAAATCTTATCGTTGTAAAGGTAAATATACACTGCCTGGCTGAAGAATTCTCACACGGGTTTGAACAGCTGGCTGAAAGGTTAACCAAAAAAGCAGCATGCACACCGGGCCACCCCTGGCCACCCCTGCTGTAATCTCTATATATGTAATCACATATATTAGTTGAAAACTAGATATTTTGGTAACACTTTACTTGGGAGGGCACAGGTAACTTAGTAACTCAGATACCACTCAAGTACTAATCATGAACAAATATGTAACTACATGAAATACATGAACCATTATGACTGATTAATGATTGATTAAACTAACATGGGATCCGTATATAACTAATACTTTGTTTCTGGTTAATTAACATATTAAGTAAGATTGTACTATCATTTGTGCCCTCTCAAGTAAAGTTTAACCATTTTTTTTTATGTTACACAATATAATTTTTTAAATGAATCAATCCTCAAGTCTTGCACCTTGACAAAGCTCAGGGATTTCGCAGATGGGATATCTCCACATATTGCCAGGTAACGGGAAAAAGACCAAAACATCATGCAGCCTTTCTGTATTTTACCATTCAGCCGCGTCACTGGTCCGAAATCCTTTGGCAAAGGGATTGCTTGCTATCTTTAACTGCGTGATCTGAGGGGGTGGAAAAGAAAAAGGGTGAAAGATAATGAAAAGAACTAAAGTTAATATAAATTATAATAAGGATTACAAGTGTCATCCGAACTGACAATTTTTTTGTGTGTCTGATTATTTCCGATTTTGATACCTGAACCCTTCAACAAATATGATCAGCTGCAGAAATGTCTTGATTAATTCAGGAGAACATTATAAGGAGTGTTGGACATTAGGATTGCAGCACTATCCTTTGGTACTGGAGAAAGCCACACGCAGAGAGGATCACTGTGACAGTACCCTGTGATTCTGATAGGCCGTGACAGCGGTGAAGCGGGTCTCACTGAAGGAGAAGGTCTCGAAGTTCCGGTGGGCATATTGCAGGTAGTCGTGATGCGGGTCCACAAACACCACGTGGAACCGAGGCTGGTACCGATGCATGGAGTTTAGCATTATCTGTGCACATACACACAAAAAGTGCAATATTAGTTTGGTTTCCATAGAATCCATAGAAATTAAGGAGCCGCACTTCAGCCTGGGGGGGGGGGGGTCACCCACATGTCCGTTGTCATCTAGCAGGTTGTTGGTGAGCTTTAGCTGGTCAAAGGACACGGTCTGCTTCATCCACTGGGCACCCTTGGCAGGGGAGTCAGGGTGAAAGTGCACTCTGCCCGGCATTACTGGGTCTGCTTGCCCTGCCACTAGCCAGGAAGAGCTGTGAAATGCATACCTGCAGTGAATAATTGGGGGGGGGGGGGGGGGGGGGGGGAAATGGATTGGGTTACAGCAGACCCCTGCCCAGGGAGGACAAAGCTGCCAAGAAGGACCCGTTT
>JAODKM010000035.1:8078977-8089961 GCA_026780845.1 Petrocephalus sullivani | reverse complement strand
GCCCAGCACTGATCCCTGTGGGACACCATATCTAACTTTAGTGGGCTTGGATGACTCATTGTTTACATGGACAAACTAGTAACATATGTATTACACAGAGAAAGAAAACGGGACTGTAGTGAATCTGGCTAATTTATTATACATCTTCTGGAAAAAAAGACTGTGGGAGGTTTAGCCATTAATTTGTGTAATTATGATAAACACCCTAATTATCTGCTAGCAATAGCTTTGCTCCCACCCACAGTGTTTTTTAATATACTTAATTTTTTTTTCATTCCAAAACGGTGACTTTCTGAGTCTGATCTACATAGCTGATAAATTAGTACAGCTTCACCGAGGCTACCATTGAATTTGTAGGGTTTGGATTGAAGACCTCTATGCTATAAGATGTATTTCTTGAGCAGTGCACTGCTTGCTGTCTTGCCAACGTTAGGCGCTAACAGAACTTGTGTCAGCAAGAACGTTACCAAGGAAACATGGCTTAATCGTAGGCCTTTATTCATTAACGAGGCATTCCTGGGGTTTGCGGAATATGATTAGAATTGCTCTGCAGTAATTGCTGTTGTATCCATAATCTGTGCTTGTTGTGATATTTTTCTGAGGCAGAAGCTAGTCGGCTGTGTTTTGCTACTTTGTGGTACTCATGCCTGTGTTGGTGAGGGATTCATCATTTTGTCTTTTAAGTGCAAACTGTTAATAATTTAAGAATTTGAATTAAGGACTTGTTATTGGGCAATTGCTAGACTATGGGGGAGTGACAGCCCATGGAAATTTAGTTCCTTTTTGGAGTAGATGCTGAACATGTGAACAGTTAAACAGTTAAATTAACTTTTTTTTCACTTTTTTTTCTTCCATTGATATCAAAGAAGGGCACCTGGTTTTATGGACAGACTTCTATGTAATTATGGGTTTGGAAAGACTGTCCCTTAATCCTTATGTACCTCTTACACACGTCTTTTGGGTTAGTCAAATCTTCGGTGGTAGGCTCTACATTTCAACAATGACTAAAAAGTAAAATTTGGTTGGAACGCCTGTGAGGGGTTGGTGCTCATGTTCCCTGTTCCCTACCTTGCGCCCTTATCTTCTGAGAGCTTAGGCTCTGAACCTCCATGACCCTGAATAGGAAATGCAGTTACAGAAAATGGACGGATGGAAGATTAGAACTTTTCTATGCAGCGATAAGTAAAATCCACTTCTTGACTTCAGCGGTCCTTGACTGCCCCCACGTGGGCAACCTTAGAATTATAGCTCAAAATTACAAAATAACACTTCTTACTGCACCAGTAAGACTACGGCACTTACAGTAACTTACCGATTCTCATTTAAAATGTCCAGATGATACCTGCAATAGTAAAGCAGCCCAGATTTCATTGAACCGATTGCCCAGAATCCCTCATACTCATCCCATGGTTGACAACATGGTCAACCACAGTTGCTCTGATTTCATCGTTTATTGTGTTCCTAACTCCCCTTCCTCGTCTAATTTATACCATTCGATGTTATATTCATATAGATGTGTATCAGGAATGTTTAGATAAATGAAGCATTTTATCTTTATCTTAAAACTGAAAGATAATTAGTATTTGACGCTACAACAGGGCTACATGGATTTAATTAGAAATCAATGACAATCCATGTATGAGAAATGCATTACAATTCTGATTGATGCTTTCATCAAGCAATTAATGCGAAAGCAACGCCTATTTCTATTCTCCTCTGTAGTATGATGAAGCAAATAACTATACAACAATTAACAGGGGGGGAAATCATTGGTACTACAAGTCCCGCGATGCTCTGGGGAATTTGAAGCGAGTTGCTCCAATGAGCGTCGCCTCATTTGCGTGACGTACTCACGCGTCGACATGCGGAACTCGTTGTTGCTGCTGAGGACGTCAGAGGATGTTTCACGGCGTCCCTAGAAGCAGCTGGCGGATTTTGTTGACTTTAGTTGCTTGGCCATGTAGGCGTCTACCCATTTATTACAAAACGAAAACATTAAAGTAGATATCGATTCATTTGGCATACTGCATTCGCAGAAGCACTGGTAAGGGGTGGGTAAATAACGGCTTTAAATCTTTTAATAGCTGGTGACTCCCAAGAGCTTTGCAGGGATGTAGAGGGATAACAAATCCTCGATCCTTGCTGAAGTAGTTGCGATTTTTATTCACAGCTCATTCATCCTCGTCTTTGTTTCAATGCCTAGTTGCATGCAGGACACAGAGAGGTTTTGCGAGGACATTAACTGCGTCAGCCAGACAGACGACTCCTATCGTTGCAGACATACCCCACTAGGTCCTCGGGCATCATGACGGAAGCGGCGGTCCAGATCGGGGACCAGTTGATCCTGGAAGAAGAGTATGATGAGAACTACATCCCGTCTGAGCAAGGTATGAAAAGCGATGATTTTGTGATGAGCTTTGCTGGAAAGATTTCGCTGTCATACATCGACAATTAAATAGAAGGGGAAAAAAACAGCGAAAAAACCCTTAGTCCCTGAGTTAATGTTATAACACAGTGCAAACGACGCTGGGCCAAAAAACAAAATGAAATTCAGCATAGCATTGGTCTTTTCAGTGCGATTGGGTGAACTCATGCGGTGTAACACCTACTTTGTACGCTGCTTGCCTCCTCCTGTGAGCATATCAATATTGGAGCATGTATTCACACGTTATTTTATGTTCAGCTCGGTAGTTCTTACCCCCATTGCACTAGTGTAAAGCACTACGATTGTGCAGTTTTTCATTCTTTAGGTATATGTTTATATGACATAACATTATAGAATACATTATCATTATATCACGGCACACCCTCTCTCTCTCTCTTCCAGAGGTCCACGAGTATGCCCGAGAAATCGGCATCGATCCCGAGCAGGAACCGGAGCTACTGTGGCTGGCACGGGAAGGCATCGTGGCCCCTCTGCCAGCTGAGTGGAAACCCTGGTGAGCAGGCTTCCATCACACCAGATAGACACTTTCTCACACGTTGGTAGTGTGTTAGTAGTGCACATAACTGACTGAATAATGTGCAGAAGTGACTCTACCCCCACCTCTCCCTCTCACAGCCAGGATGTGACGGGGGACGTGTACTACTTCAACTTCTCCTCGGGGCAGTCCACCTGGGACCACCCTTGTGACGAGCAGTACCGACGACTGGTGAGCCAGGAGCGCGAGAAGGCCCAGGCCCGCGCGACTCCAGCCAAGAAGGAGAAGAAGAAAAAGAAGGATAAAAAGAAGGACAAGCAGCCCCTGAAGGTACCGGAGGAGTGGGACGCGCCATCGCTCGCCCTGCTGCCTTCCTATAACCTTGTCGCTGACCTGCACACGGTGTCCCTGAACAACAGCACTTTTTCGATTCTCCAGTTCCCAGTGCTATCAGTACATCAGTTGCCCTCTGCATTTTTCCTAATTTAATTATGTTTATGCATCACGTAATGTTACGTAGAGTGCCAAGTATGGGAGTAATGTTGATTAGCACCTCTGTCTTCCATCAATCTGCTAGCCTGTGCTCACCCAGGCCATGACTGCACCCTGTCGATTCATGGCAGACACCTTCAATATTCTAGGCCATGATGGTCATATTAGGAGCTAGGAGTAGCGAAATGATTAAAGCTCTGTTACAGGCTGGTACTAGATAGTATTTATCCAGCAGCAGAGAGGAAACTAGAGTCTGTGAGTTTGGCGGTTGGGACAGCTGAGGGCTCTGGCATGGGAAAATGTCTATAAGTCAGGCTCTGTCAGAACCCAGCTTACTTGTGTTTCTGTCTACATTAGCCTGTGGGCTCAGCACTGGGACCTCTTCAGTCCCCTCTGAGGTCCCTCGCTCCCCTGCAGAGCTCCTCTGATGTGCCAGCTCCCTCCCCCTGGGGCTCACTCAGAAGTTCAGGGGGTCTGGAGCCTCTGAAGAAGCCACTGGGGGTGAGTAATATCGGAGAGGTCCTTGCAAAGCTGCCTTTTTTATTTTTAAACAATGTGTTCTTCTATAGGAACATGGCATCTTTAATCATTGATCCTATAAATATATTCATAATGTTGTAATGTATGTAATGTTATTGCATCTAAAGAGAAGTATAGAGTCCTGTTAAGTTCTGCATTTCTGTTTTTTCTCCCTAAGATACATTCCCTCTCTCTCTTTTCTTGTGGGGTATCAGGATAAGGTCTTCACTCCTAGCCTGCACTCCGGTCTGTTTGGCACAAAGCAAGAGGAGCGCGTGTCATTTTCATTGCCTGGTTACAAAGAGACGGATGGTGTCTCTGATGAGGAGGTGGGGTCTTGTTTCAGTGAGCAGCCCTTGACCGAACGTGCAATGTAGCGGTAAATAAGTAGACTCTAGTTGTAGGGCACTGAAGGTCAACGAAAGACCTGGAGATCCGTGTCTGTTGAGCTGATAGTCAAGGCTGGACTGTAGAACTGCATCAGCACAGCGCTGTGGATCGTGGAGGGATTGTAATGCTTTGTCTGTAGGTTGATGATTGAGTTTTTGATGCACCATCAAAGTGAACCCAACCTCTTGACAGAGCTGTCGGGGCACGCCGGAGTTGCTGAGGAAACTGGAACTGGATCTGGATGCCCTGGGTGGTGGACTGCGCTATGAGGTATATGGTGGCTGCAACACATGCCTTCATGACTGGTACTGGTGACCCCAAACCTCACCCCCAGCCATATCGCTAATAATCTGTATTTTTATATATAGACTCTGTATTAGCAAAATAAATGTTGCGTCAATCAGTTGCATAGAAATTTTGTCAATTCACTTGTTGTGGGAATGAATTTGTGCGATAACATTGGTTAGCATGATCGACGCCGGTGAAGTTGCCCGTGACGTCCGTGGCGTGTGCGCTGTCTGACACGGCTTCCTGCCTCTGCCTTGTGCTCACAGGACAGCGAGGGCAGTGACATGGCTCGCCCCGAGGAGAGGATGGAGTCTGAGCTGCAGGACCTGCTGCTGTCTGCCGACCACAGCACCAAACCTTCCCAGGTACCGTGCAGTTCTCTCTCAGGGCCTGTTCCAGATGTCGCTAAAAATCTCAGCTTAGGTTCAACATGGAATAGCTGGCTGGTTTGGTGATACAGTGGCGATATCTGTTAGCTAGCAGACAGGGCTCTTGCATGTAGTAAGTATACATGGTTATTTTCCATTTGTTTCATTGTCCGTTGCGTCGTTCGATTCAGCCCCTGTCAGTTGTCCATTTCCCTCTTTGGGGGAGTTTGAGGAGCCTGAGCAGTCTGATTGGTGTGCATGCTGTACTGACCCTCTGTTGCTCTATCTGTCCACTCACCTTTTCCTGTCTCGCCGTCGCCTGATTGGTCCGTTTGCCTCTACACGCTCTCTCTCTCTCTCCCTCTCTCTCTCTTTCTGTTTCTGGGCCCAACCCCTTAATCCAAAGGACTCTCTTCACGGGCGGCTCCTGCACTCTTCTCTGCCCCTGGGGGAGAGCAGGGACCACAGTAGTGCCATCGCCTCTCCCCCCAACCCCGGCTCTCGGTCTCCGAGGCAGAAGGAGGCGGAGTGGGAAAGCGAGGGAGAGGAGATGTGGGAGGAGGATGTGGGGAGTGTGTCGCACAACGAGGAGGAGGAGGAAGGAGCGAGAGGAGAGGAGGGTGAGCGGAGAGCTAGGAAAGGGGAGGAATGTGTGCAGACTCAGCGAGCAGAGGAGGAGGAGGAGTCCAAGGGTGAAGAGGGAGAGCAGGAAGAGGTGAATGAAGGAGTGAAAGAGAGTGGGGAGGCCGGGGAAGGGCCAATACGAGAGAGCGAGGAGGCGCAGGACCACCTGCAGAAGGACGAGGACACTGATGAGATAGTAGAGAGATATTTGAGGAGTGAGGGAGAAGATGAGGAGAAGGATAGTGGTGAAGTTGTGGAGAGGTTTGTGAAAAATGAAGAAGACTGCAGCAGGGGTGCAGAGGAGGGTAAGGGGGCGGAGCAGTGTGCCGATGGGGAGGAGGGTAAGGGGGCGGAGCAGTGTGCCGATGGGGAGGAGATGAAGGGAGTAGAAAGTGGGGGGGAGGGCGAGCCAGGTTTCCAAAGATATTTAATGAGTGAGGAAGAGGAGCCAAGGGAGAAGAGCGAAGAGGCGGTAGAAATATCTAAGAGAGGGTGTGCGATGGAGGGACATGGGGAGCGCGAGCCGCCAAGGGCTCTGGATTGTAAGGATGGAGACGAGACGGGGGACAGCGAGGAGGAGATCATAGAGTGTTTCGACGTGAAAGTCAGTGAGAGGAGCATGGATGCGACAGAAGAGGCAGAGGTACATTTTGAGGACATGATTGGGAGCGCGGTGAAGCAGCGAGCATCCGGACAGGACTCACAGGACGCCGAGGTAGGGTTCAGGTCCCACTGGCAGCATGGCCTGCATGCAGTGCCAGCCTCCTGCTGCTCCCCCGATCCTTTCCGGAGTCTCTGAGAAACCCAATCCATTCTCTGAGGGGCCACAAGGTCTGCACTGGTTGACCCCGCTCTCTTATTCTAGCTGCACTGCCCTGTTGCCTTGTTCTTTGGGTGATGATTTGGCCATGGCAATACTAGCATGGTGCTGTAGCCCCTGAGGACTGGATTGGAACGCACAGCTCCTGATCTCGCCTCCCTGGAGTCCCCGCTTCCCTGCCCGGGTGCTGTGGTGGCCTGTGCAGCGTGCTGCCGAGTCGGCCCGGCTCTATGTGCAGCCGAGGTGGGAAGTTCAGGTCTAGAAACTACGAATCCAGACCAAGATTTTGTTTCAACCAACCCGCTGAGTACTCGGTGACTGATTCTCTATACCCATCTGGTTAGTTGAAACAAAATCTTGGTCTGGATTTGAACTTTCTGGACCTAAAATTTCCATCTCCGTGCGGTAGATACCCCCAGCCTGTCTCTCCATAGAGATCTCTCCATGGCATGGTGGCTTCTGTCCTGTGTGCCATCAGCGTGGCAGTCTGCCTCATGCGACGGCTCTGTGCGTGTATGGATGAATAGCATTTCTTTCTGTGTACGTTTCTGCGGTGAGATGTAGTGAGCTTGCGGTGTCAGCAGATAGACGTGGGCGTGCGCCTGGTCCTTCCTGACGCTTGGGGTGTTTCTTGCAGGACCTTGAGTTGAGCGATCTCATCGATGCAGCGTCAACCTCTATGGATGATCTAAAGGTGTTGTACCTCTACATGTTCTGAAAATTGCTACAGTTCTTGTGTACAATTTGCAGTGTACTCAGTGCTCGAGTTGAGGGGGGATGAGGAGGGATGTCATCCCCTCTGAAATAAAAACAGTCAGAATCATCTCCCTTCTATAACCAACATCCCCCCGCTCCATCCCTTAAACGATAAAATTCACCATCCCCCCTGATTTGTTTTTACAACTCGACTACTGAGTGTACTACACTATATTTAGCAGGTACTTTAGCAGGTATTTAGCAGGTACATATGTACTGTCAAGGAGGCGACTAGGCGTAATACTAATACTTCTTCCATAGCTAGCTTCCTAGCGCTTCCTTGTTAGCAGCAGCACTAGAAGCCAAATACGAACTAATGCGGAAAATTACCGACGTGTTAATTTTTTATTGAAAACTTGTAATGTTTTATGCTGTATGTCATTTGACATTCCGTCACAGTTTTTCTATAAGGAGGTCGCGTTGCGGTCAAAGCTGGCGGAGAAGGTCGGGGACCTGGATGACCTCTGTGCTGTAGATGCTGCAGAGCCACTGGTAAAGCAGCGAAATGTTTCGGCTAAGCTAACCGATCACTGCATGCCGTTAATTGGTATGGCCAGTCACATGAATTATATTAGGTATTTAAGTAATTTAATTATCACAAATGTATAATACTTTAACATGAATATCAATGCAATGAATACAATTCATCTTGTTTGGCAGGGTGTTGTTAACTGAAGTTTAATATTTATATATATAAAGTAATAAGTTGAGCAGAAATTGTTCCATTAAATAACTGTAAGTATCTGTGAAGCGTTTCTCTTTGGAAACAAGCTAGTGATCTGGTGATCAATAGAACGAGATTAATATTGTTATTAATATTTTCGGTTACAGTTCCTATTTAGGTGCTTTTTTTTGCATTTTTTGTTAATTTCATGCTGACTTTATTTGCTTTTTTTAACATTTACATCTCTTTAAAGTTTTCCCCGAAAGCGGAGAAAAGGGAGAAGGCGAGAACAAGAGCTGAGAAGAGAGGTGGGAAGGCAGAGACCGTGGGGAGGTGCGTTCCGCCGCGGCGCTGCCAGGTGCTTGGGGGGCCGAGTGCCGTCCTGCTCACAATGTGATTGGCTCTCTAATCTGCATTATGCTCAGTCATCGCCGCAAAGGCAGTAAGGAGGAGCCCGATTTGGGAGAGAGCTACAGCAGCCACACCTCCTGCTCGGGACCCCGGCCAGAGGCGGAGGGTGGAAGCGCTGACTCTGAAGATCGGCCCGTGGCGCCGGGGCCGGGGGCGGAGCCTAGCCCGAAGGATGTGCAGCTCGAGCTGGAGAAGGAGGAGGAGGAGGGGGAGATTGAGGAGGAAGCAGAAAAGGAGGGGGTCTTGCAAAAGAGGCAGGAGCAACTGGGGTACCTCCAGGAATATTTAATAAAGGAGGAAGGGAAGGTGGAGAGGGAGAAGGGCCTGCAGAGAAAACGGGAGAGACCGCAGGAGGAACTGAAGGAGGAGGAGGAGGAGGAAGGGATGGAGGAGAGGGAGAAGGCCCTGCAAGGAAAACAGGAGAGAATGCAGCACCTGCAGGAGGAACTGAAGGAGCAGGAGGAGGAGGAGAAGATGAACCTGATGGAGGAACGGGAGGAGAGACTGAGGTGACGACTGCTCCTCGTTCTCTCAGAGCTGTGGCTTTAAAGGGAGGCCCTCCCTGCCCATGGTGTGGATGGATGGGCCATGTAGCTGCAGGACTTCAAAAGTTACAGCTCATAAGAAAACACTTTGAATCATGATTTTTTTTTCTACCTGGTGCATCTTAAATGCATTCTTTTAATAAGCAAAAACAGATTTCTGAGCTGTAGAAGGTAGTTGTAATAGACAAAATCAAAAATGGTGATGGAAAGGCCATTTGTTGAATAAAAATGATATGACCATTCTGAACTTAACTTATCTCTAGATGTTTGGCCGTGCTAAGCTTCCCCTCCCCTGTGGCTCTGTCTTCCTGTGCGTGTGATATATTCATGCTGTGTGCGCATCCCTCCTTACTGCTCATCAGGGCCTTGAGGCAATGCCTGGATGAAGAGGAGGAGGAGGAGCGGGCCAGGCTGATGAAGGAGTCTGCACAGAAGCTGGAAGAGCTCCGTCAGGCAGCTCTGCAGGAGAGGGCAAGCCAGCAGCAAAAACTCAGGTCTCACACCGTCCTGAGAGACCCAGAGTCTACACCAGTGTTTGAGTTATCCCCAGACCTACTGGGAGCTGGCAGGGAGCAAAAACGTGGGCTGTCTGGCAGGGAGCAAAAATGTGGGCTGTCTGGAAGGGAGCTGGCAGGGAGCAAAAACGTGGGCTGTCTGGCAGGGAGCAAAAACGTGGGCTGTCTGGAAGGGAGCTGGCAGGGAGCAAAAACGTGGACTGTCTGGCAGGGAGCAAAAACGTGGGCTGTCTGGCAGGGAGCAAAAACGTGGGCTGTCTGGAAGGGAGCTGGCATGGAGCAAAAACGTGGGCCGTCTGGCAGGGAGCAAAAACGTGGACTGTCTGGCAGGGAGCTGAGAGGGAGCAAAAACGTGGGCTGTCTAGGGGTCCCTGAGGATGGGGTTGAGAAACACTGGTCCAAACAATTGCATTTAGGACAGATCATTTGTCGTCTTTTGTGGACTTTTGAACCACGTTTGGATATCCTTTATATTCCTCATCTAAGATTTAAGGTCATTTTAATGTTTAGTTAAGGTTTTTTCTGTAGTATGCAGGTTATCGCTGGCGTATCATCCACATGAACATTCTTATCTGTCTGGTCACCTGGAGTTTTCACCACGCACCCGTGAGCTGCGGGCACGTTTCATGTTTCCTGTACGTGCTGCTTCTGCAGGGAGGAGCGCGAGGCCGCGATGCAAGAGCTGCGGGCAGAGATGGAGGCCGAGGACAAAGGGAGGCTGGCGGAGCAAAGGAAGCGGCGCGCGGAGGAGCTACGGGCCGAGAAGCTGCGACTACAGAGGGAGAAGGAGGAGCAGATGGAGGCCATGAGGGTGGAGGTATGAGGAGAGAACCCCTCTGCGGGGGGCCGTGGGAGGTGGGCTTGTGTAGTTACGCGTCAGGCGCAGTTAAGGTGCGTGACCCACATTTATGTTGCTTGTCTTTTATGTAATGTGTGCCGCGCTTAAGTTACAGTTTCACAGATCTGAGATCTCTGGCTCCACAGCTGGGTGAGCTGGTGCAGCAGGAGAGGCAGGAGCAGGAGCAGAAGCTGGAGGTGCTGAGAGAGGAGCACCGGCGTGAGCTGCACTCCGTCAGGGAGAAGCATTCCGGCGAGGTAAGGGAGCCACTTAATAGTGCCACTAGTAGAACTCGCTGGTCTATGAAAATATTATCCAGCGATCAGATATCCAACTGATAACCAATACTGATTATATGACTGCAAAGATTAAACAAAATACCACTTTACTGTACTTGGGAAGAAAATCTGTCAAGGCAAAATTCTGATGACGTCCAGATATACACAGAATGCAGCTCCGCCTCCTTTGTGCAAATTGCACCTTGCCAGAGCAAAGCTCCGCCTCCTTATGTTCAAATTGCACCTTGCCAGAGTAAAGCTCTGCCTCCTTATGTCCAAATTGCACCTTTCCGGAGTAAAGCCCTGCCTCCTTATGTCCAAATCACACCTCTGCCTCCTTATGTCCAAATTACACCTTGCCAGAGCAAAGTTCCGCCTCCTTATGTCCAAATTGCACCTTGCCAGAGCAAAGCTCCGCCTCCTTATGTCCAAATTGCACCTTGCCAGAGCAAAGCTCCACCTCCTTATGTCCAAATCACACCTCTGCCTCCTTATGTCCAAATCGCACCTCTGCCTCCTTATGTCCAAATCGCACCTCTGCCTCCTTATGTCCAA
>JAODKM010000035.1:8042644-8061750 GCA_026780845.1 Petrocephalus sullivani | reverse complement strand
CTCCCCAAGCGAGCTTGATGGGCCGAATGGCCTCCTCTCGTTTGTATATTTCTTATGTTCTTATGTTCTTATGTTCTAATGCAGTTTCGGGGCACGGTTTTCACCTTCAGTTGATCATCTTATCATGCACCTCTGTTTGTAGAGTTCCCAAAGACACTCCCAGGCTGCTCATTAACATGGAGAAGACAGGGCAGGTCTGGATTCTTCTCTTCACATTTTAATGTGATAAACTGTAATAAATCATTAGCATCAATGACGTTAATGCTTTGACTAAGTGATGCCTTCCCTTCTCTCTGGCAGTCTGATGCCCTCATGGGGATGCTTGGCTTTGGGGGAGGGATGGACTTTGACTCCGACAAAGCCTACAGGTAGGGGATCTTTGGCATATCCTCAGTTTATTCAGGAAGAACAGAGAAACCAGTCGACATGTTTGGTGTCTGTCTTAAAATATATCATCCTCTGCCTTTATCTGGAAACGTGGTGTCTCACCTGCCTAGAAAGGCCTCCTACTGAAAGTGTTGGTTGGTTTGTTGATGGTCTGTGATTTGGGCAGATAATAGAATCAGAGCTCATGTTTCGGGGGGGGGGGGGGCTACATTCAGTTTTGCAGCAGATGGACATTATGTGATTAAGAACTCTTATTAGGCCGTCGGAACTACCTGTGTGCGTATATGAAAATAATCTACACCCACATGACATCTCTGGACCAATAAGAGACTATTATTTACCAAAGCTGTGGTATAAAACAATGCCCTTGGTGTAATGACCGTGATTGTACATGTTGTGCATATTTTCACACTGACTTGGTACTGGTGTTAGGGATGTGGCGTGCCTGGGCACTTGTGACGATGGCTGCATGGCTCTCGCTGACTTACTTGGCTGGAAGGTAAGTGAGAATTGAAATGTTCAGACACTGACAGACAGACACACACACAAATAAGAACTGTACTACTTCTCACTAATTCCAAGAAAAACATTATTTTACTACTTTTGAGTTCACACCATGATATCCATGTTGGAATCTACACCCCCCATCTCATCTCGTTTCACCCAAAATGTACTGACTCTATGCTCCTGTCTTAAAGGCCGAGTTGGAGGAGTTAGTGAAACAAGAACATGCCCTGATTGACAGCAAAGATAAAAAGGATAAAGCTAAAACGGCCAATCAGAGTGCTACGGCTGAAGAGAAGCCCGCCTCCAAGTCAGAGTAGCCAGTCAGAGGACTTCTGTGTCGAAGCTGGATAGTCAGACCAGGCATGCCATTCTGGAGCCTGTTACTGTCTGTGCAATTATGTGGTCTGTCTGTCTCCAGCCCCTACTCCAGACCCCCGACCCCTGACCTCCAACTCCACTGTTTGTTTTATGTTTTCTTTTTCATAGACTGAGCAGACTGTGCTTAAATATACAGGGTTTTTTTAAATATAAAAACAGAGGTTAATTTTGGAGAAATGTTGCAATAATCATTTAATTTTAATTAACTGGATGAGACTTGTAAAACAAATTTACTGGCTTAAAAATCAACAGTGACAGATTCTGTAAATATAAGAAAAATTAAAATAAGTCTCTCCATTTCATGTTACCCATAGTTCTTATTCATAATTTTTAAGTTTTAAGTATTACAAATAATAACAATTTTAACATAATGTCTTTTTTTTTTAGGTTAAATGGGTTGCTGTAGACCAGAGGTGCCCAATCTTACCGGCAAAGGGCCGGTGTGTATGCGGGTTTTTGGGATGACCTTTTTACATCAGCTGTTCAAACCCAGGTGTGGGGACTCTTCGCCGAATCAGTCTTTTAATTAGTAACCTAATTAGGGAGTTGCAGCGAAAACCCGCACACACAGCGGCCCATTGCAGAAGACTTGCCACCTCTGCTGTAGAAGGTGACTTGTTGAGTTTTTTTGTTTTGTTTTGTTTTTTTGCAGTACCTCATCTAGCCAGATGGTGGTGCGCATGTAGCGCAGGTAAAACTTAATAAACTGATGACTAAACCAAAGGTGGTCTTGTCATTTTATATGAGCGAACATGCTGAATTCCGTTAATGTGTACATCACGGCATTTGTCAGTCGACTTATTTCAAAGGGGTTTTTACGTCCCATTTTTGTGCTGGGGCTGCAATTTGAAATGCCCAAAAATAGTTTCGGCCACACTGATAAAAGAGCAAATGCGTCTCAGTTTCTTGATCAGTATTTGTTTTTTTGGTATTGTTCATAAACTAAGCGACGCAGAAATCACAGCTGAGGCCGTGTAATATAGGCAAGCAGGCGGCACTTGGGACGGCTGTAAATTCACAGACACCAAGGAAACGAGCATTAATCCTGCCTCCGTATTCTCAGTGGTCGCGTGGATGTGTGTTATTGGGTCTTATTGTAATGTGGATCAATGTGTACCTATGCTGTTTGTCAAAAAGACAAATATTTAGAGTTATTTGTAGGATGTTTAACTATCGGGGGGGGGGGTTGCATAGACCCCGTTTGGGTACCAAAAGTGTGGTAAAACCTGAAGCTTCCTTATTTTTGGGCTAATTTTTTCAGGTCCCCATTTGGATAACCTCAATTTCCTAAAAATCTGTGAATGCAATCAAAAAAGTGAAAATGCCAAAAGTCCTGTATTTGGGTTGGTTACTGATGATTGGGTAGGGGTTAAGGGTGTCGTGGTTGGGATTAGGGTTTTTCCCCATAGAAGTGGATGGACGATCCCAACTAAGATAGGAATACAAACCTGTGTGTGTGTGTGTGTTGTATTTTCCGGTAAATATTGGAAGCGTGCTCACGTTCTAGATGTAAAAGTATGTTTCGAGTTCCCCACTTGGCTGTGCACTCTAATAGTAGTGTGAGGTTAACCACATGCGCCCGAGGACGAAAGAGGAAGACGGAGCCTAACCGAGCTCACGACATTTCCCACACAGGAGCGTGGCGGCGCGGCCAGCAGCCGCGGATCGGAGGGGCTCCGGTGCCGATGCGCGCTCCGGAGGCGTATATAAGCCCATCTCTGGCCATCTCAGTATTGCACGCTGCGAGTACTGTTTGTGTTGGGAAAGACAGGAAGAGAGAAGATGTTGAGCGGCCGGGGAGCGCTGCGAGAGGAGGGGGTGTGAAGCACGGAACGGGCTGGACTTTGCGCGGTCGGAGCGCTGAGTGCGCAGACAGGTGCCGGCGGCCGGCGGAGCGACAGCGCGCCGGAGGAGCCCGCACAAGCCCCGGGGAAGGTGAGCGTCCGCTGCGGCGTGTCTCCCCTCTGCCCGCTATCGCCTCCTGGAGCAGCCTCGTCGGGCTCCCTGTTATTAATATTCCGAAAGATCGGCTCGGTTTGCAGATGCTGGAAAGGCGCCAGCGTCACATGTCCGGGAGCTGGTGCGAAGTTCAGGTGTTCGGCGTAGTGCTGCTAACGGAACTCTATCCAGCCCCTAAGCGCATCTGATCCGCTTTAATCCTTCGGGGGGTGGCATTTGCTTTTTACATGATGCTTCATTCGTTCATACATTCGTAATATAATTTCATCCAGTATGTTGTGAGAATTCTGCGTAAAAGATCTGTTATTAACGCATTATTATTATTATCATTATTATTATTTATTGTTATTATTTGACATAGGATCTTCTTCGTTCTTAGTAACATCCTTCAATGATCAGGAAGGACAACAACTAAACGGTTGTAATTATGCTTATGAAATTTCTTCGAGGTAATTAAGGATTGCTACATTATTGGGCAACTGTTCTTATGTAGCTTATGATGCTGTTTTTGCTTCTGTTAGAAACTAAAGCCTATCCGCTTTAATGCATCATGTTACAGTACGGTATGTGTGATGCCGTTTGCAGTCCGCTTGCGGCCGTGTTTTTGCCAGTTGACACTCTGACTAGGATCAAAGTCCTAAATTTCTCAGCTTGGTGAATTTGATTCCCTGTCAGTTCCAGTTTATTTGTACCCTGTAAAATTGGGATTCAGATTTTATCATAGGGAACAATTTATTGGCCAACAATAAACTGAATGAAAACGTTTAATTTAAAACTTTAAAAACTGCGACTTTGTGAAGGTATCAATGCAAAGGTAGTAACTTTGTGTCATGCCATACAACATAGAGCCTGCTCTGGAATGAGGAAGGTTGGCGGTGGGTGGGGCGGGCGAGGGAGGAGCTAGAGAGGAAGTGCTAATATCATCACACAACTTTGCACTCACTGCATTTTGTCATGTCCCTTAGATTTCTTTCATTGCTCCCTTTGCAGAGTGACAGAGAACACTCCCAGTGGGGAAGTAGTATCAGTTTCAGGGAACCAATCAGATTCCTTCAGCTTTTCAGTGGCCCTCAAAACCTGGGATGATGAGAGCCCTGGAAGACAATAACACTGAAAGTGCCAGCTCTGACAGGTGACTGACATCCTTTTCATATTTCTAATTATTTATTCCATATTGGCACATTATCCTTTCTTCCTATTTGACAAATATGTATCGGGAATTCACCAAGTACTAGGTAGTTGAAGGTTGGGAAAAAAACCTACAGCGCATTTTATCACTCTGCGCTATTTGCTGGTCCTGCAGGTCTCCCACTGAGATGTCGAATGGCGCAGGGGTAGCACCGAAGCCCCTCACTCTTCTGGACAAGCTCCGTCTCTGTCAGTCTGCTTGGGCCCTGTCAGGCCCCTGGGACAGAGAGAGCATTCATACTGCACTATGGGGACAGCAAACTGGGGTCAGCTGATTCCGATAACATAATTAAATAGATTTCTTAGCTCTGAATGATGTTAAATCCTTACATTTCCCGTCTGATATATTTCCAGTCTCTCTGGCTTAGAACGTAGTGACAGGATAGATGTGTAACTTTGGTACAATACTGGTTGCTCTACAAATGTCACTCTGCCAAACCTATGTTTGGAACCAGCAGCCTCGTTGACAGGCACAGTGTCCTGGCCTGCTGAGCCGGAAGGGGGGGCTCAGTGGTAGTACTGCCTCATGCGGCTTGTTTTGCTTGTTTTATTGCCCCCTATCAACTTGAGGATGGGGGGGGGGCAGGGGTGGGTATTTTTTCATGCATTGACTCAGAAGATGGGTTGCACTGGAGCTAATACTGCGCTTATGACCAAGTAAAGGGAATGTTTTGCGTGCTTCGACTCGGATTCGAAATCGTCTGGTTACGTATTTGATTAGTTCCCTTTCCTCTTTGCTTTTTGACAGACAATATGCCTTTTCAGGCCCTATTGCGGAAGTGGCTAAAGATAAGGAAGATCTATTTGTAGGGAGGAAGATTGTTTGAGGAGCAACAGGAACTGATAAGTGGGTGAAGGACAAACCAGACACTGGGGAAGTGTGCAGGCAATGTCCTTAATCGCTAGGATGGCAAAAAAGAAGCCACACTTAAGTAAAATACATGTTCTACTGTCAGCATCATACATTTTAGATCAGAGAAAAAATAATTACATTCAATTGCATTAAACTTCTGTATGAGCATACCTCTCACTGCGCAAGTTAAAAAAAACTGTGTGTATGCAAATAACAGTTTTAAAGGATACATTTAAAGCTAGTGGTTTAGGTGATGTTAGGTGATTTTTCCACTTTCACTTATTAAATGTAGATAATGAAAGGTAGGTAATGAAAAACTAGACCTCTCCAGCCATTTTCTAACCTGTTACCCATTGAAAGACTCGATCTTACTCTCTGTTACCCAGTCACTGTTCCCTCACAGTGATTGAATACCCTCAGCTACAGTAATTAATAATAATAATGTTTCAGTCCACTTTTTTTCAAAGACATTTTTGAAGGTACATTTCTATATGCATTAACCGAAAAACATTTGACAAAAAGCATGGAAATGTTCTTTGGCATGTAGGTGGTTTGTGCTGTCAAAGCTGGGCTGGAAACTCCGTTTCTCAGGGCTGCCGCGTTTCCACTCACTTCCCGCGCAGATATCTGCTTCAAACGTCTAGGAGATGCAGCCCAGCCACTGATGGTCTTATCCTAAAACAGTGAAGAACATATACATTAAGGCTGGGAAATTCCTAGGTCTGAAGGTACAGGCCTTTCAGGGTGGAATTATTAAGCTTCTGTGACACATAAGTTCCTAATTGAAGAATAGTACATGTAATTGCAGTAGATTCTGAAATGAAGACCTTCCATGCAACTGGGATTATATGTATTTTAGTTATAGTTTACTTTCATTTAGGAGAAATGGGTTGAAGCGCTGTTCGCGGCTGACGAAATCTAGTCTTTTTTTCTTCGTCATACGCATGCTTGTGGTATCTAATTTAGTCTGAATGTTACCGACTTCCTGCAGCCTTTGTGCGCGTACAGGGCCCCCTGAAGGAGTACGCATTCGCACCATGTCAGCTTGTGGGAGAGTTCATGCAGAATGAGTGTAGCAGTACTTCTGCAGAAAAGCGATTCCCAAATGACTCAGCTGGTTCTTAAAAAAATCTTTCCATGCCTTTTCCATACCTCTGTCAGATAACCACTTTTTTTTTTCCATCACCAAGGGTCATGAAATGTAATGCCCTGAATGTTTTCTACTCCGCATCTCGAACAGAGCTTCCTGGTGCTGCTCGACTCGACATCTCAGCCGCTGCTGCTGTGCTTGTCTGTAGGAGGCGACAGGGAGCACGTGAGCGAATTCCCAATCAAGCGCTCTGGCACAGGTACCAACATCCACCAGATGTATTATTCTGCCTCTTATGGCTGGTTCAGACTTCAGCATGGGATGTGCGCTGTCGGTACAGTACAGGTGTGGCGTAGCCTGTTCCATAACGCATACCTCCTCAGAAGTGTAACTACAGGTGTCAGACACACGCTACAGTGCAGTGAAGGATACACAGATATGCGGATAGCAGTGGCGTTGATTCTACACAGAAGTATATATCAGCCTTAGGGCATAGATGCAGACACAGAGAGAAGCACATTGCCTTTCAGAAGTGGGTAGTTCAGGTCCGGGAAGTAAAGATCCAGGTCAATATTTTGCTTCAACCAATCTGTTGAGTATAAAGAGTCACAGTCACAGAGTACTCAAGTGGTTGGTTGAAACAAAATCTTGGTCGGGATTTCTACTTCCTGGACGTGAACTGTCCACCTCTGAAAGGCAGTGTGAAAGTATGATTATGATCTTCTTCTTTTTTTCTTCTGTAGTTTTCCACTTTCTGGAGTCCCACCTAGGGTTTGCAGACCTGGTCCAGCTGGTGGCTTTTTATAGCCTGAGCAGGTGAGAGATGAGCGATAATCTGGCACGTCCTGTCGGCTCCTGAATCGCAGCTCTGCCGTTGTGGTTGGCATCCAATTTTCGGCGGCCCACTTGGTGGTATCGCCATCTAACACGTGACACAGGTGTTGTAGTTAATTGCAATTTGTTAACCATGTGGGTCTTGATCTCCGACCTCACCCCTGTCTTTTTCAGAGATGTGCTGCCAGTCTGTCTTTTAGTCCCACAGTGTGTCTTCAGCCTCACACAGGAAGGAGACCAAGATTTGTCCCAACTAGGACCCAGTGAGTCTCTCCCCTGGCCTGTTGCTTTCTGATTGTTTATTAAATAATGCATTTGAACATGAAATATGTGTTTTTTGGAGAGATGTGATTGATATTAATAATTACTAGATACATTAAGCCATAGAATGGCTTGAAGTAAACGGCTGATGAAGGTCCATAATTTCATAAATAGAGGTGGATAGTTCAGGTCCTGAAAGTAAAAATCCAGACCACGATTTTGTTTCGACCAACCAGTTCACTATAAAAAGTAAGTCACACGTACTCAATTGGTTGGTTTAAACAAAGGACCTGAACTATCCACCTCTATTCATAAATATGGATGGAATAACATTGACTGAAAGGTGACTTGTTACCTAATCTGAAACATGCACTTTGATTCTCCTTTCAGAGTTTTGGCTCTGCTCGTCCTCGAACCTGCAACAGAGTCATGTGACCACACTTTCCTCTGGCCTCAGCATGTGCTCCATACAGGTAACAGCAATATTAAAAACACTGATTTTTTTCCCCTTCATTTATTTGTGTTTGTGTGTGTGTGCATATATATATATATATATATATATATATATATATATATAGCCACGTGATGCCACCTCTTGACCACATGACTTTGTGGGTTGTCAGGTGACCTCTGCCAATGGGGCACTCTGCGTCATCAACCCCTTGTACCTGTGTGAACACGGGGATAGCTGGCTGATAGAGAAGCCCTCTCCTCTAAACAGCCCCTCCTCCGCGACTCGACCGTTCCTCACAAAGCGGGAGAGACGGCTGAGCACGACTAGGCCTTGGAAGGGAGCAGGGTTACGCAACATGAGGGGTCCCTCATTGGACCATGAGTCCAGCACCACACCACCTGCATGCTCAGGTAATTTAAGGGATGTTTGTTAGTCAATCCAAGCCATCCAATAACCTTCCCCATTTGCCCCATCCTGAGTTATTCCCTGCCTTGTACCTTTAGCTCTGGAATAGGCTTTGGATCCCTGTGATCCCACATAGGACAGGCGGATACAGAAAATGGATGGATGGATGGATGAATGAAAGGATGCATGCATGGATGAATGGATGGAAAGATGGATGGATGAATGGATGCGTGGATGGATGGATGGGTGGATGGATAGATGAATAAATGGAGGGATGGAGGGATGGATGGATGAATTGGGCCCCATCCATCTGATCAGCCTGTCAGGATATATGTTAATCAGATTTTGTTTAAAAGGGTTGGGCCCGTCCTCTTTATAGTAAAAAAGGTAGAGCATTGTTTGGACATTTTTGTTGGCCTTTACTATCTTTCTGTTTCCATCAGTTCCCTCCAGGACTCGCCCCAACTCCTCTCCCTCTACGCCAGTGGTACTCAGGAGGACTAGTCAGTCCAGCAGCTCTGGCTCCTTTAAGGGGAGAGGACAGAACAGACTGTCGGTGGACAGCGAGGCCTCCAACGAGAGCACACCTCTGGGCAGTCCTGTCCCTCAATCCCCACACCGCGTGTCTTGGATCGAAGATGGCATATGGCTGTCTCCGCCTCCGCTTCCCTCGCTACTCCAGCCGCCCTGCCAGGAGCTGGACTCCCTCTCCATAAGCAGCCTGGAGGAGGAGTCTGACTCCACCCCCAGCCCCATCCAAACGTACAGCCAGCGCTTCCCATTGGTCCTGGCCGACAAGGTGAAGAACCGCCTCTCAGCTGTGGGGCAGGCCATTGGCGGGCTGGTATCACCACAGAAGCGGCTCATCTACAAAGCGCAGGAACTGAGCGAGAGGAAGAGCGGAGCCTTTGCTGAGAACGTGAAGGCCTTCGTGGACAAGATGCAGAAGGGAGGCTTAGGCCATGCTTCTGCCACCGAGCAGCTACAGGAAGTTCGCAGCACACTTACCAGCCTGCGGGAGCTCTTTCTGGAGAGCCCAGAGATGAAGCTACTGCTAGACAGCCTGGGGGACATATCTGACTTGGAGTTAGGTGAGTAACAGTAAAAAACACAGAACTGAAATGGCACTGAAATGAACTTGGGAGTTCATGAAATGAGTTACAGTTACATGAGTAAGAGTACAAAATGCAGAACTGAAATGGCACCGAAATGAACTTGGAGTTCATGAAATGAGTTGCAGTTTGGTAAGTGACAGTACAAAATGAAGAACTGAAATGACACTTGAAGCAGGGCATAGTGACAGAATTGGATGTTATATCTATTCATTTATCTCTTCCACTAATCCTGTGTAATCATGTCCTGATCAACCTGGAACCAGCAAGGATACAGAGGGTACAAGGCAGCGGAGACCCGTAATGTGGCCAGGGGTGCTTAAATGCATGGGCTTATCTGGGCTGAAATTAAAAAAGGTGACCTGGGGTGGCCATGGCCCCCTAGTAAGTATGTTGCCACCACTCACCAAAAATAAAAACCAAATATGAAGCATTTAATTCTACAAACCAGAGCTGTCCAACCCTTCGATACTTTGATTGGAGGTGTATCCAACTCAATAGCGATGAACCCCTGCCCCCCCCGTCGGCCAGTCGCAGTGCGGCTTGGCCACCGGCACAGAGATGACTGACCCCTGATGGCATCATAAATTGAAATTTTCTGCAGCCATTACTGTAAAAAGCAACCTCGAGCAACCTCCCGGTACATACACACACACACACACTGTGTCACCTATTCGCATGTTTTTTGGACTACTGGAGGAAACCAAAAAACCCAGAAGAAAGCCTCACAACCACAGGGAGAATATGCAAAGTCCGCACACACCCACCATGCTGGAGGTGTGAGGTGCCAATGAGCCACTGTGTCACCACGCAACTCCCACATGGAACAAGTAAGACGAAAAATATGTAAAAACATTAAAAATTTTCCCATGTGGTTAAAGGTGATACAAAAATTCTAATAGCATTGAACTTCACTGGAAGAGATGGCATGTGCTATTGCAGTGACATTAAAAATGCTGTGATGAGCTAGGATTAGAATCAAGTATCTAAAAGTATTAAAGTGAATAACATTTGTACATTTTCTAACAGCACAGGTAATAAAACATTACGGAACCCTACTAATTAAACCTTTACTGTATGGGTTAGGGTCCACATGATGACAGCTCTCAGTGAGTGAGTCTGGTAGAACACCCCCCTGATTGCGCCTCACACTGTGCTGTTGAGAATAATTGTAACGTCACATTTTGAGCACTTTGCATTTCTTACCCAGCTACTTTACACAAACATTCAACACCACCGTTTTAATATTCAGTGTCTGACATCTTGAGGTTTTAAATAACTTCAGTTTATTTTTGCAAGCCCCAGGCTTTTAACAAGAGGGCGTGACGACACATTACTAGTGCACAGATGCGAAATGGTTCATGATACATGGGCATTAGGATGATGGAGAAATATTAGAACATGATCGAGGATGTGGACCAAGAACTCCATAGTACGGGGAGAAAGATTCTGGGGGGTTAAAGGTTGTCCAGCTGCTAGCATGCTAACAATGCAAAGACAATGTCTGCTTTTCTATCAGTGTAAGGTATGAACTGTGGTCCGAGCCATGGTAATGTCTGTCAGCTGGAAGACTGTGGGCTGTACCTACAATGTCAGATATGAATCCATAAAACAGCACCCTGTTGTTGGGATCAGTTGCTAATATTATTATAATATATCTATTACAGTTCTAGTTAAAGCAGTTTAGGTGCTGTATCCTTGACAGAACCAGATATCAGACTGGAATGTTATTTATATCTGACTTTGTATCTGTAATTGTACTTGAACAGAAACTATTTTGTGCAGAAAATGGACAGTCGAGATGGGTCTGTAATTAAGTGCCTATGTATCTAGGATTGCTTTCATCAGCAGTGAATAATCACTACTTTAAATTGGTTTGGTATAACTGTGGCCAGGGAGATATTCCTTATGAAAATTATAAGGTCTGTCAGAACTTTCAGGGACTCTTTAAATAATTAAGTAGGGACTGGATTTAACAAATAGGTTTTGTTTTAGCTGAATGGTTTTACCTCTTGTACTAATTCAAAGAGATTAAGGGGACGTGCATACCACGAATCAGACATTTGTAGGGTCTTTGTGTTTGAAGTCTGATGTTGCTAATTTTAGTGTTTTGAAATGATCACTACTAGTATTACAGTACCTGGTACTGTTGATTCTGCCTAAATTGTTAGGTAAGCTGTTTTATTAAATAAGGCATTTTTGTCATCTATAAAGTTAGAGTAGTAGCCTATACAGATATAGCCTATATATATATGTGTATATATATATATATGTGTATATATGTATGCCTTGATAAATCATATATGCAGTCATGTAAACCACATGTATATGATTTATCAAGGCTAAATTGTCCTCACTTGTCAACCACTGTCCACTGCATTTTCGGTGTCCAGTTGATTAATAGTTGCATATTTTTAATTAATGGTCACGCTCGGCAGTTCATTACAATTTCACTTCCACTTCTCGATCCGTTCGCATGAAACATGAAAAGCATCCCCCGAAAGCTCTCTGCGCTCTCCCTTAGACTGAAGCCTGGGAACTGTGAGTAACGAAGCCCCAGTCCCACCATGCTGTAAAATTCAAACCCCTTTAGATTTAGGAAAATGACACACACAAAAGCAATGACCGGAAACATGCTTTGCCAACTGGACGGGTACGACATGCTATAATGGAGCTTTATAATGAAGCTGTAATAGATTTACAAGTTGGCAATTAAAACAACATAAACAAGACCCTTAGGGAGTGCCGTGGTAGAGCAGTTCGATTTAATGTACATTGCTATGACAAGAACTGAAAAATCACAGTTTAATTACAGTATGGTTGAATAGAATCGTCAATTGATGTTTTATAAACAATCCAGTGAAAGAGTAGACCTGTGTGTCAGTGAATATACTTAACATGCATGTGTATATATTACCTTACATTAATTTTCATTATGCAGATGCTTTTGACCAAAGTTATGTACAAGTGGGGTAAATAGCACTTTACAAACATACACGGCATTAAGAAGTCGCCTAGGCATAAGTGCAGCTAGGCCGAGCTTCCACTGAACGCCCAGTTACAAGTGCGTATGTATGCACTAATCATTTTCCTCGCGCTTTTGAAAATACAATTATTATGCTTGTGCTATGGAACTCTGCCGGATGACGGAGAGGGGACCTTCTGTGGCGAGCCTTGGCAACGGTCGTCATGTGACACGACCTCTACAGGAAGGCGCTTTGATCTCGTACCGCTCTGTCTGCAGTGGTTCGGCGTTCGCTTTTTTTAACGGTTATTTATGTGACATGATGCGTAAATGATGTGCGAAAAAAAAAAAACACAGAGCAAAGGTGCTTTTATTTTAACCCCGTTTGGCTGACAACCTCTCTGTGATGCCACTGGCAGTAGAGTTTAGCTAGGAGAGGAGATGCGATGCTGGCATGTGACTCAGAATGCTCATGTTCTGTACTCCCTACAAAAGAGTGCAGCGGCTTGCATGATACATCTCTGCCCTTGTCACTAGCCCCTTCTGCAGCACGGCTGTAGAATTGCCTGTACTGACACCTTCTCTGTCCCCTTCCTCTGCATGCACTGCGCATGGGGGCCTCACTGTAAAATCCCTCGACTAGACTGTCGCTCTCTTGCTCTCAGTGTTTTAAGTAAAACGCCACGTTTCTACAGTACTTTGCAAAATTCTTAGGCAGTCAAAAAAAAAAAAGATGGGTAATACGTGCATATTTGATCAAACAATAATATTTAACATTAAAATATACGCGAGTGAACTGTGACACAATAAGAGCTAACATGAATTTCTCCTGTTCTCCGTGGAAGCTGAGGATGGCCGTGCTTGCACGTGTTTTAACGAGATAATTTAGTGCTGTGTAAGCCACGTGTCTTAAAAGGAATTGTAGCTTATATACAGGTCATATACATGTCAGTTTACATTATCGACAAGAATATGAGGTGAAGAGAAGCAGAGCTGTAGCCTTGGCAACTAAACTGCGGTGCTCGTGTCTTTTTTTGGTGATGGATGTTGTGGTTTTGGGTGCTCAGTAAATAGTCATATCCGTTTTTCTTGTGCCCGATGACCTGTAAGAGTGAAACCAAATTAACTTAAGCTGAAATGCATTTTCAGTGGTTTGAATTTATTAATTAGTGTCCGGAGTGATCCTGAGGTATGGGAGGGTTCATTCCAGATTCTAATAATTTAAAAGTTTATGGTCTATGTAGGGACTGCAGAGAAGATCACCTGCCAAGGTTAGCCGGCTCAGCTGCATTACGGTTGTGTAAGATTTTAAATGGAAATGATTGGTGAGGCTTCCGCGTTGCGTCTTGTTGTTTTGGGGCACAGCTTTGCATCTTAGCTCCACAGAGAAATAACTTTAAACCAATATAATCATAATAATTTTAGTCACAGTTTCCCTGATATGTGGCTGCACTCAGAATATCATACCTGCCCCTTACTGTTATCCAGAAGTGGACATTTCAGGTCTAGAAAGTAAAAATTCAGACTAAATTCAACTGGTTGGTTGAAACAAAGGCTTGGTCTGTATTGTTACTTTCTGTACCTGAAATGTCCATGTCTGCTGCTTTCATATTTGATTGTGAACACTGACCACCATGATCTCACTTATCTTCTCTCTCGGTTTCCTTCACAGATGGGATGTTAGAGATTGCCATACACAAGGTGGCACTCAAGCCAGTCTGCACATGCTTGTATGCCTCTCTCCAAGACCACCGTAATCGTGACGGCTCCATAGAGCGCCTGAAGGACAACCAGAAGAAGATGGAGGGTCAGAAACCAGAAGGGCTCGGAGGGGCCATGGGCGTGGGACTTCCAGATGCTGCGATTCTGGAGAAGATTTTGCAGCGCTGGGGCTCCATGCATGAGGCCTACTCACCCAGCAAGAAGGTGCAGATTCTGCTCAAGGTCTGCAAAACCATCTACCACAGCATGACCGCCAACTCTACTCCAGGTTGGTAGACTGAGTGCAGATATGCAGCGCCCCCTAGCTGCAGAGTGGGGGGGGTCAGTCATTGAGGTTGTGTCAACACTATAAGGTGCGATGCAATCCAATATAACTCATAGCCAGATGTGTATATACAATAATGTGCTCCTTCTGGTTATTAGTGTTTCCTGCTTTTTACTAATGTAATTATGGCAATAACCTAAAATTATAGTCATATTAATACCAAATACACACCTATGGTTCAGCAGGTGTATTATATTGCAGATTTGTATAAAAATACACATAGTATAGCTGAAATGTAATAAATGGTTTTGTTTTAGAAACTGTAATATTTCATATTTATAGCTCATACCAGTTTGAAGTGGGTCATATACTAGGGTTTTAGTTCCCTAAACCAGTGTTTCCCAATCTGGTCCTGGGGGACCCACAATTGGTTTCTGCTCCCTCTGAGTTCCCAGTCCACATTTGTGCTTCCTCTCAGCTCCCGGGAGGGTGCAAAAACTTGTACTGTCTGTGCGTTTCCGAGGACCAGAGTGGGAAACACGGCCCTGAACTGTTCAATGCGTGCTCTACGTGCTGGAGATCTCTGAGGGCCGTTGAGAGATTAATGTCCTTCTTAAGCTGTCGATTGCCACACCGTGCTCCGCATGTAAACACGCTGTCATTATCCGAGTCGTCCCGCCCAGCGGAGCAGAAGCGCCGCATCACTGGGCTCGTCGATCTATTCTGCAAGGAATTGCAACGTCCCCTTTTTTTGTCGTGACAAGCATGATGAAGCACGACTGTCACCGATATGCAGCCTTTTGCGCTTATGAAATCCAGTACATACACACTTTTCGTAACTACAGAAGACTGTCAGTCACGGTGACGTGGCTTTGATGTTCTGCCTGGCTGCGACATTTTCATGCCTCCACCAAGCAGGTGTTTTGTATATAGCAACATTAACCCTTGTAATGATGAAGTGTTGTCTCCTTTTGCTTCCTTCCATGCAGATCCACTTAATTCTGTAAGATTGCTTAAGCCAGTGAGTCCCAAACCAGTCCTCAGAGACCCCCTACACAGACCAGGTTTTTGCTCCTTCCTAACATTTGTATCTGCTCAGTGTTCTTGATTGGCTGGGAGCCAGAAGGGAGCAAAAATGTGAACTCTCTGGGGCTCCCCGGGGGCTGGTTTGGGAAACACTGGCTTAATTAATTGGTTTAACGTAAATGAAAATCTAATTAGTGCACACTGTACCACAGTTGGGCACAAAAACAGATGAAGAAACAAAAAAATATATTTTTTTATGATGTATAAGAACATATTATACGAGATGTAAGATTATAACAAGGGTTTCCTATTGGTCAGAAGGCTGAAAAATTCTTGCTTGAATAAAAATCCCTCTGAGATTGTTAGCATTAATTAAATCATTCCATAGTTTTGTTAGGATAAGCGTAATCGCAGGTCGTACTGCATGCTTCCCTTGTGCTGTAGCTTTGCACGCTTTTCTGAAATTCTGGGGTATGTGATGCTAAAAGAGGCATCGCGCGTGCTGGTAAGTGTCTCGATAAAAGATAAACGAGCAGAGGGCCTCTGTTAATAGAACTGTGAATTGCTCACAAGTATCCAGCAGCCAAGGAGGGACAGCGATGATGATGATGATAAATGCAATCAGTAAGGACATGCTTCTGAGTTCAGGCTGTCCCTCTGCCGCCCAGGAGCAGTGTACGGGGCCGACGACTTCTTACCCTGTCTCACCTGGGTGGTGCTACAGAGTGACATCACCACCCTGCAGCTGGACACAGACTACATGATGGAGCTGTTAGACCCCATGCAGCTGCAGGGAGAGGGTAAGCCTCTTCTTCACAGCGCACGGTGGAAATGCAGGGCCCCCTGCAGCCGAGGCCTCCTACTGACCCGGAGGGCCAATTACAATTGGAGTAGACTACAAATTGCTAATCAACGACCGCCGTCAGTGTTACTTAGACAGGCTGTCAAACTGCAGGTCACCATTCGGATGTGTCCGTAAAGGATTATGGCCTTTAGTCCTGTGCCTCATTGGAGGGGCTTTCCTGAATATCAGCTTGCAGGAGTGACTGAAGCATGAAATTACGGGTGTCGCTGATAATGGGAACCTTGAAACAATGGGAAGCGTATTGCGTACAGCAAACAGAACCACGTGTGCAGAACACGGCGGTTACTTTTAATGTGAAAGATCACCATACATATTCTGGTATGTAGTGCTTGATATAAAAATGTACAGATATGTACAAGAAAATGCATAAGAGTTTATATATACCCACAACTATTTATATATAGATCGTGGTGTTTGAAAAAGTAGGATTGTTTGTCCAACTTCTGCAACATACAGTCGTTTCACATTTAAGCTGTTTATTTTTAAAATCCACTGTTGTTTCAAAATCAGAATTCACTTTTTTGGCCAGATGTACCTCCATGGTGCATGCATTCAAATACAACAAAGGGCATATGTTAAAACAATAGAATAAAACAGAACCTTTTAAAAATTAAGCAATAGTTGCAAGACACCGTCAGGAAAATGGTATGTAAAAAGTGGAATGTGACTGGAATGTCAATAGAAATGTGGTATTCTGGAACGTATCGTGCTGGGTAGGCAGGCTAGCTCTACACAGGACAGTTACTGCCAACACTCACATCTCATTTTACTCGTCTCCCCCATCCCCCACCCGCAGGTGGCTATTACCTGACATCACTTTATGGCTCGCTCTTCCACATCAGCGGCTTCCAGCCCCGCCTGGCGGCACGCCAGCTCAGCACCGAGGCCCAGCACTCCCTGAGCCAATGGCATCGCAGGAGAACTCTGCACTGCAACCGCTCCCGAAGAGCCAGGACCCGGAGGACTATCCGGAGGCCCGCCTCCAGAGAGATGGAGGCGGGGCCACAGGATGGAGCTAAATTGTCTGACTGTAGCAGTGAGGGCCATGCTGTGGAATTGCCTACTCTGATTGGAGCAGAGACCAGTGAAACAACTAAAAAGATTCTGGGGCTTCTCAAAGAAGAAGAGTACAGCAGGGATAATGCTTCCGGTCAGGACTGGGCAGGGCATGACAGGTTATCGGGGGATGGTGGCCCCCAGCAGAACACTGAAGCCCCAAAGACTGTGGGCAACGGACCCAATGGGAGTCCTAAAATTGAGAAAGAGCGACCTCGCAGTGAGCACAGGTCCCATGAGGTGCTCTGGACAGTACCGGAAGACATGGCCACCGGCCAGCTTGACAGAAGCAAGACGACCCTTGACCGAGATTGCTGGACCGACGGAAGCCACTCAAGCTAGCTACAGAACGTCTCTACCCTGCATAGCTGAGGGCCAACCCTGGAGGACAGTTCTGGCCCAGAGGACAATTTCTAGCTAAGGAATCTGTTAGGAATAGCCTATTATTACTGTTGCATTCCACATAAATTATAGTCAGAGGTGGAAATTTCAGGTCCAGAAAGCCAGACAAAGATTTTGACTCAACCAACCAGTGACTGATTCTTTATACTCAACTGGTTGGTTGAAACTAAATCATGATCTGGATTTTTACCTTCTGGACCTGCAATTTCCATCTCCAGTTATAGCACACACGCAGTAAGCAATAAGTGTATTGCACTATTCTGTAACACACTGGTGCAGCATTATTTCAGTTTGTGAACATTCATTTATTAAAATAAATGAATGTTTTTAAAGCATCTGGGCAGAATTAGTGCAGGATTATTGTCCCCCCTGGAAATAGGATTCATCTGGATCCTCCTCCCGCTCCCCTGCCAGTATTTGTGGATTTCCATCACATTGCATGGGCTCTGCAGAAGCACTGATACTGCAGCACAAACGCTGGCCTGTGATTTTTCTGTTTCCTTTATAGTAACGGGGTCGGCGGTGCCAAAAAAGAAACCCCTCCTCCTGTTGCATTTTAACTTTTTTGTTTTAATTTAAACTGAAAAGCTTTGCGTTCCGGTGTATTGGTTTCAAAGCCTTTGCAACAGTTGCGAATAACAATGATAATCTTTCAATCTGTACAACTTCCCATCCGTTAAACTTTTAAAAACAAAGCATCTGATGTAAAAAAAAAAAAAAAAGAAAAACTTTTTTTTTAAAAGCAAGTTCCAGCTCCAGCACGAACTTTAAGAAGTATTTTCCTGTACTGGAAAACTTTTCATGAAACGGCATTGACCTACTGGTTTTTATCTAATCCATCTGGTCTCGTATTACCAGGCCGATGAGTATTTTATCATCTGACTACCGCCAGAGCTGATTTATTTTGAAAGGCACAGCAGCGACGATCGCAGACTGAAGTGGGCCATTAGCTCTTAATTACAGGCTAAACAAACTGTGTACGTTTCATTGTCTTAGCAGGGCTTGTTTGCTCGTAGACGGCTGAAAAAACGAGCAGGAATGAGATAACGATTCGTTATCTCAGTCCTTTACATGGAGCCTTCCATCCGGAACTGTCACATAATTAGAGATTCCACTTGGGCATACTACTGGAATTATTTTTTGAGGGTGTCATACGTTTTATATATATATGTAACACACTATGGCTAATCACTGTCCATCAGCCTAAGATGCTGAAGGTTACAAAATCAAGTTTATCTCATGAGACTTAATAAATGACTTTTAAATAAGAATCATAATGATACTTCACCAATACGTTGGTCTAGTGCAGGGGTAGGGAACCTGATCCATGGAGAGCCGGTGCGGGTTTTTGGGATGACCTCTCAATCAGCCAATAAT
>JAODKM010000035.1:8030331-8042544 GCA_026780845.1 Petrocephalus sullivani | reverse complement strand
GACCATCTCTAAAGGGTTTGGACGCCACCAATCAACAGTCAGACAGATTGTGTACAAATGAAGGAAATTCAAGACCACGGTTATCCTACCCAGAAGTGGTCCACCATCAAAGGTAACTCCAACTGCAAGGCGTGTAATAGTCTGAGTGGTTACACAGGACCCCAGGGTAACTTCTAAGCAACAGAAGGCCTGCATCACATTGGTGAATGTTGATATTCATGAGTCCACGATCAAGAGAACACTGAACAGCAATGGCTTGTATGGCAGGGCAGCAAGGAGAAAGCTACTGCTCTCCCTGAAAATATTGCTGACCGTCTACAGTTTGCTAAAGATCATGTGGACAAACCAGAAGGACACTGGAAGAAATTTTGTGGACGGATGAAGCCGAAATAGAACTTTTTGTTGTAGATGAGGAGTGTTACATTTGGAGGAGGAAAAACACTGCATTGCAGCATAAGAACCTTATCCCATCTGTGACATATGGTGGTGGGAGGGTTCTGGTATGGGCCCATTTTGCTGAATCTTGGCCTGGATGGCTTGCCATCATTAATGGGACAATGAATTCTGAACTGTACTGGATAATTCTAAAGGAAAATGTCAAGACATCTGTCTGTGAACTGAATCTCAAAGACAGTGGGTTCGGCAGCAAGACAATGATCATAAACACAAGTCGTTCTACCAAAGAATGGTTAAAGAAGAACAAAGTGAATGTTCTGGAAAGTCCTGACCTGTATCTAATTGAAATGTGGAAAGACCTTAAGCAAGCAGTTCATGTGAGGAAACTTGCCAACATCCAAGAGCTGAAGCTGTTCTGTGTGGAGGAATGGGCTAAAATTCCTCCAAGTCGATGTGCAGGACTGATCAACAGTTACTGCAAAAGTTTAGTTGCAGTTATTGCTGCACAAAGGGGTCACACCAAATACTGAGAGCGTGGTTCACTTACTTTTTCCACACGCAGATGTGTTATATGATCATTTTTTTTTTTAATAAATACATGACCAGATGTAGTAATTTTTGCGTAATTTTTCAACTAAGTACCTTCATCTACTTTTAGGACTTGTTTGAAAATCAGATGATGTTTTAGGTGACTTTCATGTAATAATATAGATAATTTTAAAGGGTTCATAATCTTTCAAGCACCACTGTAGTTTGTCTGACCTGAAAATAATTCTACTTTCTGCTCCTGTTTTTACAATTGAGCAAATAGATCTGCCTGTGTGAATTTATGAAGTGAGCAGCTTGTTCTGCCTTATTTGGTTTTTGTGGCTGAAGATGAAGGACGAAGCAGGTCAGGATGTGACTGAGGAGGAGCTGACTGGTTCTCTTTTGTTACACACTGATGGGAGAAGGAGAAGCAAACGAAGTGTGAGACCTCCAAACCCAGGTGATTATTCACTATCAACATGTACCATCAGTACTGCAATTGTATTGGTACATTTGGATGCCATAGTTCATGCTTGAAGTTGCCATTTCAAACCAGCAGTGTTGTTACTCTGTGCACTTCAGGCATGTCAGAGATTGCAGTGTGAACAGCAGACTGTGATCATAACTGCTTATGGAGTAACACATGCTCTATAGAAGATATCTGTGTTTGACTTGTTCACTTTTCTCTTAACCCTGTCGTATCTCAGTACTGACTGACATGTTTACATCTTGCCCCCAGCAAGGAAAGCGGGTGAATCCTCCCAGATCTTCGCTGGTTCTCAAGGTCCATTCTCCTATACCACAGACCTGCAGGGACATATCAAAAGATCTCAGACCAAGGAGTATGTTAAGCAACTGGGTGCTGGATTTGTCAACACGACCCAGTGTTCACCAACTTCTGCTGGTCCCAGGGCCACTCAGCCCAATACAGACAGACTCGGTACCGCGGAAGAAGTGAGTACAGACACTCTGACAGCTCGACAGGTTTCCCAGGGTAAAAAGACCTTCAATATAGTCAGAGGTTCTAAAATAGACCGGCAGACTCAGACAGGGGTGAAGTCCTATCAGTGCTCTGATTGCGAGAAGAGCTTCAGTCGTTTAGGAAATCTAAATAGACACCAGCAGATTCACTCAGAGGAGAGGCCCTACCAGTGTTCCCAGTCTGGGAAGAGCTTTTGTCAGTTAGGACACCTAGCGGAACACTTGCAGATTCACACAGGGGAGAGGTCCTACCATTGCTCCCAGTGTGGGAAGAGCTTTAATGAGTTAGGAAGCCTAAAGGCACACCAGCGGATCCACACAGGGGAGAGGTCCTACCATTGCTCAGAGTGTGGTAAGCGCTTTTGTCAGTCGGGACACCTAAAGGTACACCAGCGAATTCACACAGGGGAGAGGCCCTACCAGTGCTCCCAGTGTGGGAAGAGCTTTAGTCATTTAGGAAACCTGAAGAAACACCAGCAGACTCACACAGGGGAGAGACCCTACCAGTGCTCCCAGTGTGGGAAGAGCTTTTCTCAGTTGGGACACCTGAAGGAACACCAGCGGACTCACACAGGGGAGAGGCCTTACTATTGCTCCCAGTGTGGGAAGAGCTTTTGTCAGTTGGGACACCTGAAGGAACACCAGCGGATTCACACAGGGGAGAGGCCCTACCAGTGCTCCCAGTGTGGGAAGAGCTTCAGTTGTTCAGGAACCCTAAAGAGACACCGGCAGATTCATATGGAGGAGAGGCCCTACCTGTGCTCCCAGTGTGGGAAGAGCTTTTGTCAGTTAGGAAACTTAAGGAGACACCAGCGGACTCACACAGGGGAGAGACCCTACCAGTGCTCCCAGTGCGGGAAGAGCTTTTGTCTGTCAGGACACCTAAAGGAACACCAGCGGATTCACACAGGGGAGAAGCCCTACCATTGCTCCCAGTGTGGGAAGAGCTTCAGTTGTTCAGGAACCCTAAAGAGACACCGGCAGATTCATATGGAGAGGAGGTCCTACCAGTGCTCCCAGTGTGGGAAGAGTTTTTTTCGGTTAGATTACCTACAGGAACATCAGCGGACTCACACAGTTGACAGTTCATTATCACAGTCAGTCCAATAAGTGTATGTTCTTGAATTTTTTTACTCTTTTTGTGAAATGCCTTTATGTTGGGTTCCCCTCATCAGTCCTGCTGATCTTTAGTATTTGTTTTACAAAGATACAGAGGCAGTGTTTTAGTAATTGCAGTATATTTTTAAGGTAGTCTGCAAAGCGGATTTAAAGACTTGACAAAATATACTGCTGAGTATTCCATGAAAGAAGATTAGGGCCCACGTGAAATTAATTTCAGTGTTCTGGGAAAAAGTCTGAATCCTGACAGTACAGTCAGAGGCTGGCTGCAGACCTCAGGCCACCTGCAAGATGCTGAGAGCACAGAGGTCCCTTCTTTGGTTAGGGGCCTAAGTGGAGGTGTCAGTGTTGGTGGGAAATGACTGGCAGGAAGGCTACACATTAATTGATTTGGAATGTATGAAAATTTGACTTTTTCAGGAGGCAACATGAGAAGTTAAATATTGTAGTTGTTACAAAAATATTGTGTGAACCATTTGTAACCATCTGAGCAAGTGTCATTTTCATCTCATGAGCTTTATTTGTGGTGAGTTTTTGTGAGTCATTGTATTACTATTGTCATTTTGAAGACAAAGTTAAATATTTGTGTTATTACATGGCATGCTATTTGTTTTATTTGGGTTTGCAAGTCGTGGTTACCGGTTTGAATGGCATTCTTTTGTGTCAAATACAGGGAGTCCTCGTTTTACTACACAGTTCCGTTCCTGCGACAGTAATGTAACCCGAATTTTGGTGTCGAAACACACCGTAGCCTGAGTCACTTACCTATCCTAACACAGTTGTAAAATCATCATTTAGATCATAAGGACGATGGAGTGGAATTCGTGCCACCTTGAAATGCAAAATGCAAAAACAACTTCAGCATATACGGGAAAACAATTGACGCAACGTATCGTTTTACAGTGAAACACAGAAACTGTGCCACGTGGAAATGCAGTGTGTAACAGGCATTGCTTTTCGGTGAGTGTCGCGAAGAGAACGGGACAAAAGCAAAACCATCATTCCACTGCTTTGCATCTTATTTAGCTACCATCCAGAAAACAATTAGCCTAGAAGGGTTTGCATTATACACAATTAAAAGAAGAAATTGTACATGCTAAAATCGTTCCACCACGAATGACTGTAAAAAAAGTTGCCGCACGCAGCCAAACTAGTTCGGCCACATAGTGCATAGGTACGAAGTTATCGGTGTAAATTGAAACAGTTTTTATGGGATTTAGCGTCATAAACTCTAAACGTTTGTCGAGAACCTCATAACCCGAGGACTCCCTGTACTTTTATAACCCTTTACTGGAAACATTTGACTAAAACGGTTTTTAAATTATTTGAGCTTTACAGATTCTGAACAAAAAATTGTTGCAGTTCCAGTAAAAGGTTGCCTTTTTGATAATTTGTGTTCATTTACTAGATGTGTATATACAGTACTGTGCAAAGGTCTTGGTACATCAAAAAAAAAATTTTATTCTATTTATCTGGGTAGTAAGTATTTATTTGCTCAGGGAAAAAAAAAAAGAATTTAACATTAGAGCAAATGCAAAAGTAACATAATCAAAACTAACAGGAATGTCTTCTGTTACTGATGCCTTGTTTCCCAACCTCTCCTTAAGGGACACCTCAGCCATTCCAAGTATTTGTTAAATTTCACTGCCCACATACTTAATTGGTTAATTGGTTAAAAGTTAATGAGGTATTGATTAGCCTTCGCTGGTGTGTTATTGGGCAAGTAAAAAAAAAATGGGTGTATTGGATGTTCGCTGGAAATACTGTGGTGACTTTAGGAGAGGTTTTCAAATGACTAAGCCTGCACGCTTTGACAGACATTAAATATCTACATCAACAAGAAGATAATTTAAACATTGTTTTCGCTCAAGGCCCAAGCGTTTTGCACAGTACTGTATAATCTATTCTTTTATGTTGTAGGTCACATTGTACTCAAGCCAGTTAAGCAACAAAATCTCAACAACAAACATTCAACAATGATGCATATACAATGGTCTCAGGTTATGTTTGAAGCTGAATCATTTGAATCTGTACCTAATGAGAAACAACCAAACAGCAACTTCCTAAGTTTGGACATGTGAAAGAAAAAAACTTTAAATATATATAAAATCTGTTGCTTCCTAATTGGGTTACATATTGCCACTTTTTAGGCCTTCTGAGATTTGCTTGTTGCTACTGGTCTTTATTTTTGTCAGGTGTTTTGCAATATCTCATCTTTTGGGGGGTGGCTAATGGTTAGGGAAGCATGCTTATGATTGGAAGGTTGCTGATTCGAATCCCTGACCAGCAAGGTACTGCCCCCAGGCACTGCTCCCGGGTTCTAAATAATAGCTGCTATGTCGCGATGTCACACGTTTTCTTGTTGTGCACTGTGTACTGTGGTGTATCAACAAAGACAGTGGCTTTCTTTCAGCAAAATGTAGAGATCCGCTGTAGCAAATGGATCTATTGGAACATTCCATCTATTCTCCTCCATCAGCACATCACAGTTTCATCTCAAGGAAAGTGGCCTTTGGGGATGCACTCTTCTTTGCATAAATTCACCTCCTCTGTGACAGTGGGTTTCACTCTAGCCTCCGTACTGTGCAACTCTGGAAAATAATACGTCAGATCCAGCTGGCCAGATGCAGGTTCATCACTAGTTCTTGGCCTGATTCTGTGTGAGTTCCTCGTGTGTACACCTTCATTAAGGTCATCCTGCAAGAAAAAGAGATCTAATGTATCACTTAAGTAAAATTTATATTGACAAAATTAGGGACTTTAGTGATGGCCAAATGAAGCTTTATAAACCATTTGCTGTATTTTCTGACTGTACTATATGGAGGTCTCTCTTTAAAAAAAGTAAAAAATTGGCCCCAGTGCCAGAGTTTGAGCCTTATTTTTAACAACAGTGCCATTTAATGGGGTCACGAAACACAGCAAATTGTTCAGGAAGCTTCATTTGGACATCAATTATTTAGACTATCCAGTTGAACTGTGAAGTTAATAATTATCCATTAATTTTAATTAATTTTCTCTTATTCGATGCTGGGTCACATGGAGCTGGAGCCAATCCCAGAAGCTAGAGGCAAGGTTCACCCTGGACAGGTTGCTAGTCCCCCACAGGGCAGTGGGGGTCAGTGATGCCGATGTGGGAGGGGCTACTGCTGGCTTTCAATAATCAAGCATTGGTTGTCAGCTCCTGTCCTGGGGACCCAGTCTTATTGGCTGATCCAAAAGTCATCCCAAAAGCCCGCACCCACACCGGCTCTCCATGGATCAGGTTCCCTAGCCCTGGTCTACTGTTTAGAAATAACAGTTACGTGTTTAGCAATGGCACCTAGGAAGGATTTCAGTTTCTCATTGCCTCAGACCGATGATGTAATGCAGAGTATTCTGAAAGTGGTCAGAGACTGACTCACACACCTACTTTGCTGGATCAAGCCTCCAAGGAACAGCCTCGATGGCTCAGCGGTTTAAGAACCTGAAGGTGCAGCTATTCTATGAGGCTTAAGGCTACAATACAGGACAAACCCCCAACCTGGGCTGGACAGGAACGCAGATAACAGCTTGGTAACAGTGAAATGCTAAACTCAGAAGAGAGAAGTTACTTTTGCCCCAATTTTAGTTCCTTGTTTACACTAACACGGTAATTACACAGCTTTCAAAGAAATTATTTCACCATAAAGTGATTTGATCCTTTGTTATGGACGCACTTAACATAGCCTTAGCAATATGCTTAGCAAGAAATCAATATGATGTGACTCCAGATGAACTTACCTGTCACGGGAGGTACTCTGATCATGATGGTGGTTCACCCCAGGCGAGGCTCTGCCACTGAACCGGAGTTTCCAGAAATGCCTTGGGGGTCCCGGAGAAATGGTCTGCCTTTGCGTCGGACCCGAAGCTTTGCTCCCAACTGTCTATATGTGTGTATGTTGAAGGAGAGGAGGTGGGATATGCAAGATCTAAAGGATTCTAGTGTACCTGTACTTCTGCATATGGAAAAGTAAACATCATTTCGTTAAATCATTAAAGTATTTGAACTGTTTCAAATGTTTCCCGAAAAGGTCAAGGAAAGCAGACATAAGAGTACATGGAAAACAAAGACAGATTGCTTAAGGAAAGCAAATCTCTATTGACAGCAGAGATTGGGTGTCCAGCCTGACCAATCACAACGCCCCTTGTACCTTCAATGACGCCCAGAGCATGGGAAATGTTGGCACCACAAGCAAGATCAAGAGTGAAAACTGTAGCTTCCAGCACAGAGCCCTGTTGCATGGGATTTAGGAAAACAGATTCTGGGACTCCTGTAGCCTGCTCCAATCACAGGAGCACCAGCTGCTCATGAAGACCTCACAGCTAAGCAACAGAACACTAATGATGGTCCAGTCATCCACCCATCTTAAAACCTGGGAGCCTAACTCAGGCAGCACAGGGCACAAGACTGAGGTGCACCCTAGACAGGAGGCCAGTCATATATACAGTCATATTCTTCAGGCAATTTAGAGACGCCAATCAGCCTAACTGCATGTCCTTGAACTATGGGGGAAATCCACTTGATACAGGAAGAATGGAAAAAAAAAACTCCACACACGCAGCAGTGTAACCACAAACACTGGGAGGGGTAACAGTATTACTCTGAGTCTTGTGCAATCCTAACGATGGTCTATTTATGATAAAAAAAAATACAGGCAGTTAATACAGGCAGTCCCCGGGTTAAGAACGTCCGACTTATGGACAACTCGTACACACGTACACCCCAGATCACATACAATGATTCGTAATAACGAATGTGCGCTACTTTGTAATTCACGAGAACACTGTACAGTAACTTACTTTTATACTTGTACAGTTATCATTATCTACGGAGTTATTTTTCCGGCATACCTACAAATTTGAAATTAAAGGCTGTCTGTAATACACAATCCTATGTATATATCCATCTCAGTGCATTAAGGGCTGGAGCTGTACCCTCCTGGCTGAGAAACCAGTCTGTTTAGGGCTAGTTTTCACCTAATCGTTTATAAATCCCTGCCTCCGCAGGGTGAGACATTATTCCAGTGGCCCTGGGGCAGTTTTTCGGGATGAAGGGCCTTGTTTAAGGGCACAGCAGGTCCAGGAGTTCTCTGGCAGCGAGCCGCACTCCAGCTCCTGCCCACTTTCTGCCCCCGGTGCTGCTGCGCACCCTTATCAGTCACAGAAAACTGCAAGGTCCGCCACTTCCGAATGCTGCTTGCAGCTTTTTGCTTACGCTTAGCATCACGAAGACTGCCCCTCTGTCCAGGTGGCGGATGCAGTAAGTAGAAACTAACTTTTTTTCCGTAACCCCCCTCCACAGGTACATCAAATGTCGCCACCTAGTGGGAGACACCGGTAGCCCGCACGTTTTGCCCCGTTCATTAGCGTCTCTGATCTCGTTACCAGCAGATGGCGACAGCAGCCCGGTTCCGACCTTCCCAGGAATACCCGATTTCCATCAGTCAGCAGTTTTATTTTCATTTCTGGAATACAGGGAAAACATTTTACATTTCGCATAGGTATGGATATGCAAATAAAATGAATCAATACTATACTCAATACTAAACGCAACATCAATGTGGTCCTCTAGCCTCTGCCATATTTAAATCTAAAAGTCAGACAATGCCAACTTTTATATCTCTCTAAGGCCTTTATTTTGGAACAAAGTCAGGTAGCCTCCTGTGATTATTTCATTAGCTTTATTTTTTTCTATACTTTCTCCCTATTTAGGCCTGCTCTCTCCATATTTGACGGAGCAAGAGAGGAGGGGTGGGTCTTTATACACACATAAACAAGTTTCCCCATCTGCACAAGCACTCCCACATATAAACACTCCCTGGAACATGCGTCTGCATAATCCCCTGGTAACATATAGGCCCACTTAATTTCAACGCACATAGTCCAGCTCCACCCTTAAACGGGGTACAACCGAAAAGCGTTATAAGCGATTGGCCTGCATCCCGCATTTAAATTATTACAGCGTGCCTATGCATATACACTTGTATACGTATACGTTAGATTACGTGTATCTGGCGTAATGTACCATACATCATACGCTGGGGTTAAAGATCCAGTAACGACACACGGACTGTTCCAGTTTAGATTCATGATCAAGCACTCATTATATATACATGCATATATAATGCATACATTTCAGATGCAATACAGATGTACAGTGATCTCATAAATAAAACACATTGCCCTTGGGAGTAAGGTTCTGAAAACACAGATGGTTAATGCCTGGGGCAACAAGGCAAAGGGAAAGAGTCTCTCTGCAAAGGAAGAAGAAAACGGATTTCCTGCCATTTTTAATGCACGATCTCACAGTGCCACTGTAGTACCGAATGCACACGATTTCTAAAGGCACGCTCTCGCCATTACGCAACTTAGCTGCCATAACGGTGCTACAAAGCCCTTTGAATGTGTACATACTTGAAAAGGAAATTTAAAAAGAATTGCTCAATAATGAATGAAACCGTAATAAATGAGCAAATAATAAAATCCCTAAATTAAAAAAAAATCTTAAAGTAATAAACTATGAATAACTAAAGATGTCGTAAGGTTTCACGTTTCAGTTTGTGCTGCTTCCATGCCACCGTATTTATATTTAATTTTTCATGACGCTCCAAACCAGGTTCATAGTACGGACCGCAGATTATAACTGGACGGAGTAACATAGGTCGCGGTGTCTAATATACCACCATATAAGTATAACTTTTCAGCATATGAATATTCAACAAAAGAACAGTGGTAAAAAATTATTATGATGATTGTTATACTTGTATAATCATTGTAATAACTGTAATGCTAACAATAATAATAATAACAATAAATGTAACATACAATATAATCATTATTATTACTATTATATAATAATAATAATAATAATAATAAACAGATCTATGATGACAGTGTAACAATGAGCGACACGGCATGACGTCACATCCTAGGGCCGAGACAATGTCAGCTGAGGTCGACTGGGCCGCTTTTTATTTTGCGCTGCATTTCCGCTATATGTGCAGCAATTTAAAATTCCTTAATGTAAAATGAAAGAGCGCCGTTATTGCCCCCCCTCCCCCCCCGTCCTTTACAGCGCCCTACCCGCCTTGGCGACCCGCCGGCTCCAGCGTATTGTCTTACATTCAGCCGAAATGCCTCAATACGGCCGGCCTCTGTTCTCGGCATTTTTTTAAAAAAGCATCGAATTCTCGTGTTACGGTACACGGCACAGTAAGTGTGTATTATATTTAAAAAATATATATTCCCAGATGAGTGGTAAACTGAGAATGGTTGCGAAGCAATTACCTAATCCATGGCAAAGTGCGGCTGTGTGGCGGCCGTGGCAGGTGGCCGGCGACGTACTGCAGGCTTTACTGACCCTCACAGATTTTTATGTTGAGCACAGCTGCACAGTGTGTATTTTTTGTAGTGCACGGGACTCCCAATACCACGTTTATGATCAGACGCCGCTAACTGGGTTTGCTCCTGGGTCAGTAGACACTGCTGTCTGGGTGTCCATCCATTTGCATGACATCCCGACACCTTAAAATACTGCTGCGGACTCCAAGTCAATGTTGGGAAGAGCTGCCCTCCACTGTCTAACGTATGTATGAATTAGCCCCAGCTTTTGGGGTTTTCAGCCCAGTCCTCTTCTCCTTTTTTTATCTTTCTGTGCCTTTTCCTCCCGCTCCCTTAACTCCGATCTTTGTCCAGAAACAAACCTGCTTGTAAGTATAGGAGCTCGGAGACCCCTCCCTCCTATTTGTTTCACTTTCTCCCCCCAAGCCGCCCTCCGCCATCCGTTCCCACTTGTCTGTAGCCTGACAGGTGTGTAATTGGATGATTAATGATCAGCGGTGCAATGCCCCAGCCCCCTGCAGGCCCTTGCTCATGCAGGCATGCATTCATACTCTCGCACAAAGAATGGGCCACTGACAGACCCTCACACACACACACACACACACTTGTATGCACGGTGCATACACAAAGACCACCCCTATACAGACTCTCTTCCGCTCACATTGACGAGACCCCAAAACAGAGCTCATTAGAAACACTGGCTCACATCTTTGGTGAGTAAAGTCATATATTAAAAGGCACATGTGTGACAGATTCTCTTACATGCATCACCAAAGTCTGTTGCCTTATGGGAAAATTCAGCCAATCAGAGCAGGTCTGTACAGCAACCCACAAACTCTGCTAATATTTCGGGCCGAAATCTACACATTACAGTAGCTATACTGTTGTGATGGAATTGCAGAATGACATGAGATGAGTCTATGCCAGGCTCGGCTAGCCCATGAAGACGGGGGACACGGATGTCTCCGACCGGCTCGGAAGAGACCCGGCATACTTTGAGATCCTTCTGTTTTTCTCAGGAACTGAAGCAGAAGGCCTCCGAATGCCAGAAATTTTCCATAGCCCTCCATTGGTACAGGCACACCGCGGGCTGAGACCCTAATGCCGAGCATCTGTGTTACATCACACCTCAGAGCGGCACCGACCTAATGAAAGATATCGCTGAATTATTTACCTGCCTTTCATACACTAGCCGTCCTTTGCGCGTGACGTGTGACAGTCCAGGCTGTGCTAATGTGCAAACATACCTGTGATGCCATTATGCTGCATTGCCGTACCTCCCAACACTGGCTGTAGGTGACTGTAAGGTACAGGAATGGACTCGGAGGAACATTTTATGCACCATTGGGGGTACATAATGTTGTTTGGACCTTGGGGAACAGAACTACCAGGGCCGTATCCTTTTTTCTGACAGCGTAGGACAGTCACTGAGCTGACACTAAACCTTGCCTTCAGTTCCAGTGGCACTCCTCTGCAACACCACTGCACACGTACTAACACACACATCACACTATTGCCCTGTGAGTAGCACTCTGGATAACGCTTAGCGGAGTACATAGGTAATTTGACGCTAATTGAGGCTGGGCTTTGTTGCTGTACTAAGACAATATTTGAGAAGAGAGTTGTTGTATCCGCAGATCCTAAATGTACTGGAGTGACAGATGGCCTGGCTGAGAGGAAGAGGAGCTAAAGGGGCTCCCAGGGGTCGTCACAGAGGGTCAAAGACTCGAGACACTTCCTGTTGACCCCTGGGCAAACTCTGACCTCTGCTGCGAGCCACATCAATCACCTGAGGAGACGTAAGGGGGTTAAAGGCAACAGGGCTGGCGG
>JAODKM010000035.1:8000020-8027737 GCA_026780845.1 Petrocephalus sullivani | reverse complement strand
AGATGTGCTGCTGTAATTGCTGCAAAAGGTGAACATACCAAATATTAAAGTTAAAAGTGGATAAAAACAGTAGGTCTTACTTCATCTATTTGCCATGCGCATCCATCTGCATATTTCATGAACATTATGAAATTAAATTATGTTTTGGAGGCAAAAAAGTAAACATTTTCAGATCTGTCAGGTATTATAATAATTTTGGCCCCCACTGTAAGTATGGTACTCATTAAATGCTACGCCTTAATTTTCACGTCCTAAACAAGAGCACTACCCTCTGGAAAAGGAAGTAACTGCACTCCAGTGAGACTCTTAAGCATTACCTTTTTTATTGAATTATTTTTGTTTAAGAAGCCTAGTGTGCATCTGTTCAATCAAAAAATTGTGTGCTGAGAACAATTCTCTTACCTTTACAAACCTCACAAGCACTGACAACTATCGTTAATATTCCACACAACTGTTTTCCTAATTTTGTTAGCCAGTGAAATAAAGACTACCAGAGGGTTTAAGCTTGGTACTGTGCACCACAATCCTTCTCTCCTCACGCGGTCGCAGTTTCGATGCTAATGGAAAGATCACACACTCTAAACGATCCTGTTATACATCAGAAGCACATGAAGACAGTCACCGACATTCCTAAAGAGTGTGTCGCAGACAGAATAATAATAATAATAATTCAGCTTGCTTACATGCATCCTTTGCAATAAAGATGGGATACAGCCCTTTCTCTTTCAGGGGTAACATACTGGAGATGGTGAAACTTGGGGTTTACACTGACAGCAGATTATCCTTCAGGAGACTCTTAATTGTGGCAGGAAGTCACCTGCTGCTGGGACTGAGAAAGCTCTCAATTAGCAGTTTAATTTTATGGACTATGACAGTGCCCAAATAATCTCTCTCTCACACACACACACATTTGTATTCACATCTTTGTGGAGACAGTCTATTCATTTCTATTGACACACCCCTAATCCCAGCTATGACAACCCTAACCCCTACCCATCTCTAAAGCATAAGTGACCAAACAAAATACAAGACTTTTGATATTTTTCATTTTTCAGTTGCAGTCACAGAGAGAGAGGGAGAGCTAAGGGGCATACGCTGGGACAGCACGTTGCCGCACACCACCACATGACAAACCACCTCAGGGGTGACGACTTGGGTGCAGCCATGCAGTGGGTGATACCTCAGCACCACACTGCTCAGATGGAGCTAAAGAATGTAGATTAATGTCATACCCAGGATGCAGCATTTATAAAATTGAGTTTCCCCATAACATAATGTATACATAACCCAAACAGATTCACATTGTTTTGTGGGGAATTAGTGTTGCATTTTCAAAACCAGTGACTCTGTGTGACTCCCACACACAGGAGACCTTGTGGGCGAGGCTGGGATTGAGGCTCCTAGGAGAGCGAGGAGGCTTGCTGCCTGGGATTGAGGCTCCTATAGTGGGGAGGCTTGCTGCCTAGGATTGAGGCTCCTAGGAGAGCGAGGAGGCTTGCTGCCTGGGATTGAGGCTCCTATAGCAGGGAGGCTTGCTGCCTGGGATTGAGGCTCCTAGGAGAGCGGGGAGGCTTGCTGCCTGGGATTGAGGCTCCTATAGCGAGGAGGCTTGCTGACTGGGATTGAGGCTCCTATAGTGGGGAGGCTTGCTGCCTGGGATTGAGGCTCCTATAGTGGGGAGGCTTGCTGCCTGAGATTGAGGCTCCTATAGCGGGGAGGCTTGCTGCCTGGGATTGAGGCTCCTATAGCGGGGAGGCTTGCTGCCTGGGACTGAGGCTCCTAGGAGAGCAGGGAGGCTTGCTGCCTGGGATTGAGGCTCCTATAGCGGGGAGGCTTGCTGCCTGGGATTGAGGCTCCTAGGAGAGCAGGGAGGCTTGCTGCCTGGGATTGAGGCTCCTATAGCGGGGAGGCTTGCTGCCTGGCCTGGCGTATGCTGGAAGGAGGCTGCAGGAGTGTCACTGTGTCACATGCTCCCCGCTGCAGCACTCTTCAGCCACCGGGTCACATGCTTCTTTATCTCCTGTGCACATCATAAAGGAAACTCACTGCGGCCGGCCTCTAATGGAACGGGGGGGGTCAGCTGCATTCATCGCTTCACTGGCACGAATGGCTCTTAGACTTCTGCTCATGTTTTAGTGCCAAGACTAAGGTAACAGAAATACATTTTGGAATTATTCAGCGTTCGACGAGCAGCAGGTCTCACCCTCCCAGCCGATCTGCATTACTGTTCTACTCCACCACCTACACCATTGTTTTAAAACTGTAACTAAACATAATGCAGGACCAGCATAATGCATAAGCAAACTAAGTGGCTGCTTAGGTGTCAGCGGCCACCAGGGGGAGCCCTGTCTGATTGAGCCTCTCACATTGAGAACGAAGATGCCAAATGTCAACTAGGTTAATTCAATTTTGCTTTGGGCCCAGAAAATGGTTGGGCTGACCCTGATTAGGAGCTTTTGGCTTCCAAATGGAGGACTACCATGTCCTGTACAGTTCTCTCTCACTTCTGCCTTGCATATTCCCCGTCCCCATGTGCCTGTTTAATTCCCGCTTACCTGCCGGGCCTTTCTGAGAGCTGGCGAGTCCCGGGACCCAGCAGAGTTCATGTCAGCACAGTGGGCAGCACCCTTGATGAGGACAGCTCTGTCTTTGTTCTCCATGGTCCCGCTACGCACCACGCTGAGCTTATGCCATGGATCGATGTCACCTGGGAGAGGGCACACGCTGTGCTAACACGGACAACCCTTACTGCACAAGACCCCCGATGTACCGTGTCTGTCTTTTCACTTTTCACTTCCAAGAAAAGGTTATTCTCCTGGCACCACTAAACCAGCCAGGATTACACCTCAGCATTTATTAGGGTCACCACTTGTCCGGATTTCATACGGACAGTCCGGCTTTTCAGCCCTCTGTACAGACCGCTGTTGGGTGTCCTCCTCCCATCCACCTCCCCGTCAAAATCTAGTGCTACTCTCTCCAACCCCAATTTCACACAAACGTGAAACACCAGCACACACACACCGCCAGTGCTGAGAACTGCCATGCTTGCAATTATGTTTTATGACATTCTCACAAGATAACGAGATAAATATCGAGATAGATATACCAAACACCATTATTTATTCCTATAGTATGTGTACAAGACCCCCACCCCGCTCAACAACTTTTCATGGGTGTCCTCCTATTTGGACAGAGGTGTCCTCCTTTTTAGACCTTAGTCTTCCTATTTGGACACAGGTGTCCTCCTTTTTAGACCTTAGTCTTCCTATTTGGACAGAGGTGTCCTCCTTTTTAAGCCTTAGTCCTCCTATTTGGACAGAGGTGTCCTCCTTTTTAGACCTTAGTCTTCCTATTTGGACACAGGTGTCCTCCTTTTTAAGCCTTAGTCTTCCTATTTTAACACAAATATCCTCAATTTTTAGCCTTAGTCCTCCTATTTGGACACATGTGTCCTCCTTTTTAAGCCTTAGTCCTCCTATTTGGACACAGGTGTCCTCCTTTTTAAGCCTTAGCCCTCTTATTTGGACAGGTGTCCTCCTTTTTAGAGTCATGCCGGTGGCCACCCTACCATTAATAAAGAGCACCCTCTGTGTCTGGGGATGATCGCCGCCGTAGAACTGGTTGGTGAAGGCGATGCGGGACTGTAGGCTGCCCTGAGGTATCCCAAACACCAGGGGGCAGAGTTCCATCTGGGACTGCAGAGTCACCATGCGTGCGAAGGGACAGCTGGCATCCTCGCAGGTCTCGACTGCACACACAGAGAGGGCTTACCAAGAAACGTGGGAAAAGTAGGTGCACGGCCTCACAGTGAACGCCTTGGAGCCTGGCATAGGGCTTGAAGTGACATCATTTTCTCCCGGAGCACCAGAGGGGCATCATAGTACCACAAGTATTTAAGTTAAAAATACCCTCTGTTCATATCGCCGACCTCCTGAACTGGTGTATTTTCCAGTGATCTGTAAGTCATATGCTTTGCTTCTTATATTATTCACATATAAGAAGAAAATGCTCACAATTCTTCTAGAGTAAGAGAGCTTTAGTGAGCAGCGTCCAGACTGGCACTGACACCTAGCAAACTTCCTGGTGTCTGCCATTCGCTCTCCCTGTGGCTAGAAAGCTCTCCTTAGGCAAAGCGGGGTCACCATTCACCCCCAAACACCTGTCATGAAGCACACATCAGCAAGTGAATATCCTGCTAATAAAGCTACCAGTGAACAGCACCTGTAAACTTTTCTTTATTATTATTATTCTGTTGACTGCAAGACATTTTGGTTAAGCTGGCACGGGAGTACTCTCGGCTCCGGCCGTGGCGTGTGGGTAACCACTTACAGAAGCCGAACTCTGTGCAGGTCTGGTAGTACCACTGCCGATACCCAAAGCCAGAAGACTTCAGCTCCGTGTTCATGAGCTCCAGGACAGTCTGCTTGTGCGAGACGAACAGGCAGGGCTCCTCCACTGCTGCGCGATAGATCTGACATGCAGAACAAAGGGTTTTCCAGACAGAAAATTCTGTGCTAGCTATAGTTTAACGACGTCAATAGAATGAAAATAAACCAAACAGCGACTGGGGGGGGGGAAAGAAAAATCAAAAAATGTATTTAAAAAATTTGAATTCCTTGTTGTTATAGGTAAATTGTGGGAAGACGTATTTTGATTTTCTCTGTAGAGTGCATATTATATACATAACTATAATAACCATAATATAATATAATATAATATATTTTTAGAGCCAAAGAAAACATGACCTAAAAAAGTTTTTATCACAAGATTGCAAGAAAGATCTTCTGATGTGAAAAAGTACAGGACTATTAAACCTGTCAAAGATATGTGACGGAAAAAGAGAGTATTATAAGCTGGATCACACATCACATATTGAGTGAGGCAGAAACAGATTTTCTCTGCAGTTCATAATGGAGCTCCTGTGTCCAAATTATGGATTTTTTCTATTCAATGTTGTATGATTTTGTGAGGGTTTATGAATTCATTAATGAACTTCTACAAGAGTATAGTGCATAATAGAACAGTGTTCGCAAAAATGTGGAGGGAGGGAGCAAACACATGGACTGTCTGGGGGTCCCTGAGGGTAACACTGTAGTAGAACGTACCGTCGCCAGGTTGATCAGCCTGCTGTAGGGCTCCGCCCCCAGCTCAGTCTCTTCACTCTTATTGGTCAAGATGTCACATATCTGGGCGACAGTCATTGGCCCTCCCTCCTCGTTGTACTGCACAGTTCCCATGAAGATGTCTGCCAGACTCTGAACCAGTTCCGACTGGTCCTCCGGCTCTACCGGCAGCTCACAGCAGCTGAAGTCCTTGCCTACTTTCGTCACATTGCCCCCCAAGATGGCTGCTTCCAGCGCAGAAAACGCCTGCCATACTGCATCCAGGCACTGATGGTCAGGTCAGGTCAGGTCAGGTCACACAGATACCCGCCCAAAAAAAGCACAACACAGCACTATAAGGAGATACATATATGCACATGCATGCACCAATACTAGGGGAGGAACGGTGAATGTTCATTGAATAAATGAATTAATTTATTCAAATACATCTGTAATACATTGTATAATAACACAGCATTATACACTGCCAGGCCAAAAAAAAAAGTTGCACACTCTAATATTTCGTTGGACCGTCCTTAGCTTTGATCATGGTGCACAATGGTCCATGCATTGTTTCCATGTGCTTATGCAACATCATAACACTTTTTCCCATCCAGACTTGCACTCGTTTTTCACAAAGATCTTGTATTGCTGATAGGTGAGTTGAACCACTGCATAAAGTCTTCTTTAGCACATCCATAGACTTTCAATGGGGTTAAGGTCAAGACTCCGTGGTGGCCAGTTCTCATGTGAAAATGATTCTTCATGCTCCCTGAACCACTCTTCCACAATTCGAGCCTGATGAATCTTGGCATTCTCATCCTGTAATATGCCCATGCCATTAGGAAAGAAAAAATCCCTTGATGGGATAACCTGGCCATTCAGTAGACTCCGGTACATAGCTGACTTCACTTTACTGCTGCATAGTGTTGCCAAGCTGTAATAATGATCCAGACAAGTATCTGCTGATTGAAATTCTAATGGCGACCTTTTTTTTTGGCTGGGCAGTGCATATCGACTCAACTGAATGTAACAAATTTTTATTAGATGCAAACAAATTATTACTAGATATTAATGCTGTGTTAGTACATAATACTTTGTTGTACATAAAGTGAACTTTTAACAATTAAATGTCAACTCATTTATCCTACTTTGTTAAAACTGAAAGAAGTAGCAGAAATCCTCAAATTACAGCAAACCGAAAACTCCACAAGTATGCCTAACCCTAACCCTAATCCTAACCCTAACCCTGATCCTGAGGGCCAAGTTTCCCCATAGTGCTCTTTATTTTTCCTCTGTATTTTAACATTTATAAATAAATTCCATAATAAATTATTACATATTCCAGGGAGTGACCACGCATTATGTAATAATAGTGCACTGTGTAATAGCTCGACAAAATGCAACAAATTGTCATGAGATGATGCAGTGTTATTATGTGACGCATTGTTACACGCTGTGACAGCGCATTATGTAACATCACACAACATTATGTGATGAAAATTTGTCATTACATAATGCAGTGTTATTACATAACGTGTTGTTACAGCCTCATTTACAAAAGCCCGAGTCCTCGGGAGCTGCAAATCAGGAGTAAATAACATCACGCACACATGCATGCATTTGTTTTACAATTTTTTTTTAAAAGTATAGCAAACAGCACCTTATCTGAGCCTCCAACAGCTTCATTAGTAAGACTTTCGCCCACTACCTGAAATGTACAAATTCTGCTGTTTCAAAACATGTCATGTTAATAGTCATCATTTTAAATGAACAATATCAAATGTTTATCACCACATGTTCTATCAGCTATTATTTCAACATTTATGTAATTAAAGTATATCTGAACAAAAGCATGGTACTTAACTGGGATTTTTGTCCACTTAATCAGAAATGTGTGTTTGAATATAGACTAAAGGAGCACCTGGTTGTAGCTGGAGAAGTCCAGCGTGGCTCTGACGGGGGCCGAGGACGCCACAGCTCCGTAGATCAGATGAGGAAACTGAGAGGTGAGGATGGTACATGACATTATGTCAGAGAGCCACAGCACAACACCTGACTGTAAGCTACAAGGATATGGCAATGGGAAGGTTAGTCTGCATGATTTAATGGTCTGGTTGGCAGCGATCATGTGAGTCACACTGTTTGTTATTTTACTGGGGGGGGGCTGGTACCTTGATACGAAGCCAGGCAGACAGCGCTCCAGCGTAAGAACCTCCAAAACTGATCCAGGTGTTGTGTGTTGACAGGTCATATCGTTCGCTGATATATTTGTGGAAGACCGCCAGGTCTACCAAGCTTGAGTGGGAAGGAGGACAGACAAAAGAGGTAGGGATGGAGAAATGCCAGTCTTCACCTCTAGGTGTCACTCTTTGCCGTTTCACCATCTTCTATGCTACGGGTCTCCTTAACTTGCCCTTCGAAGGCAGCCCTAGTCATGGCACTCACGCCTGATGGCTGGAGAGATATCTCAGGTTCACTATGTCCAGGCCGTCCGGGTTGATGCTATGGCCATAGAATCTGTGCTCTAGTGCCACCAGCAGGGCCCCATTTTCCTCTGCCATCTGCACATGATGCCCTGTGTTGGGAGACGGGGACAGATCACAAAAATAATTATTAGCTTCCGTATCTTCGGTACACATCACATACTTATACGAATGGCTTTTTGATTTGCGTGCATAGTGGCATTCTACTCGATTTCATTAACATATCTGTTGACGTCGGACGCACCGTAGAGCACGGATAGCTCCGAGATGGCACCTTCTCCACCAATGTAGAGGAATATTGGACCATTGGGACTATCCCAGTACTCTTCATTGACAAAAAACCTCTGCGAAAGAAGCCATTGAGTAACGCAGGTTAGCCGAGAATCACGATGACATTTGTGAGTCCTGCACCATCTTCAGTGTGTGAATTTACAGCAGAGATCATTGCTAATGGCAAAAGACGAGCAAGGTCATTGTCTATGTATTAAGCACTAAGGACATTCATTCTGACCTGCACATCCAGTACAATTGAGCCTGGAGTCTATCCCAGGAGTATACCCTAAACTTGATGCCTGTCTATAACAGGGCACACACTCAAACATACAGGGTTATTTAGAGACACCAATTAAACCCTGCATGAATGCACAGAGCCAGGATGAAATATTTGATCCCCCAACCCTGGGCCTGGGAGGCCACAGAGTGCTAACCACTGTGTCAGTGTAACGGCTTGTGTGTGTGTATCAGCTCTGTATCAAGCTCTGCAGGCCTTATAGCAGCATACACCATATTAGCTTAAGCCCTCCTGTCATGTGAGGGAACAGGCCTAAACGGTGCATCGCTACACCTGAGGAATGGTCTGCGAACTCTGGCTGTTAAAGTGGTCGAGGGGCTGATGCAGGCGTCCTTCTGTGACCCGGTATGCGGGCCGGGGCCTGGCCGCCGAACGCTGCAGCAGATGCTTCTGGGCCTTTTGGTTCTGTGCCCGGAACACGCTGTCTTTTATCTTTCTCAAAACCTGTCCTGGAGGGGGGTGATATTTTTAACTGGCGGACAATGGCAAAGATGAAAAGCGTGGGCAGGGAAGAGCCAATGTTTCAGCTTCGCTTTGGGATAAATTATTGAAAAGGTGGCAGATTGTTGCTTGTAGTTCTCATATAGCCTGCTTCTATTCTACCTTGCTGTGTACAAAAAGTGTCAAACAAATAAATGTAAATGCAGCTGGACATGTAAGGAAAGTAACATCATTTAGTTGCCATGGAAACTGAAGCCAGCAGACCATGGAATTATGAATTAATCTAAATCTGAACTAACCTGAATCTAAAATTGTAACTGTAACTCTAGTACAATACTTCTCCCCAGTAGCTTTAGTTATATTTTAATAATGAATTTTATTTAAACACGAACAACCTTATAAAGCATTTCTGCTGATTTATTAGGTTATTAGATTATTAGGTAACTCAGCAGGATTAAATTGTACAAATTTACAGTAACTGTCTCAATCCATTGCCTTCTGTTTAGGCATTATGACCTTTATACACACAGGGCAATATAAGAAAACATTTAACATTTTTCTTACGACCTTTCATCACTGAAAATTTAAGAGTAATAAAACCTAGAAAAAACAAACGACTGAAATTCAAGGACTTGTTAACATTCAATTGTTTGATGTTCAGTTGGATTTCAGTTTTCAAAGCTGGTTGAAACATTAACTCACCTGAAAAGGCGCAGTCAAAGAGCAACACACAGCAAACCAGGGCAGCACGCATCCTGATAAACTAGTACAAAATAATAGTTTCCTGGAAATAAAACTCAACACAACCTGATGATCCCTGTGTAGGTAGTCTGTCTAAACGAGCTGGTAGCTGGTCTGCATACCGCATACTCCAGTAGGACTGTAACGGATGAATTGTGGCTTGTGAAGCTGATGCCTTTGTAGAGTGTAAGTTACATCTCCTCAGCTTAAGCATCTGTAATTTTATATTTTACTAAAGGAAAGAAAAAGTGGTCCGTTCTGCGACGCTAAAAGGTGCAAGACATGCACTCCTATGGTGTACCTCATACTACTGATGTCAGCGTAAAAAAAAATAAAATCAAAGTCTTAAATGTTCAATTAAAACATTTAATCTGACCTCTTACAAATAAGTAGCAACATGGGACCTTCATGTTTATAATGTATATTGATAACTCTTTAGTACAGATTTCTCCACCCATCTACTAATTATATAACCAGTTACGCTGGTCAGGGCACCAGATTATCGGCCACATCATTCGGGAACAAAAGGCAGTTTAGAGACATGCAAACTCTACTGACACAGAACTGTGGCAGATTTCAACTGACAACCCTGAAGGTGTCAGGCAACAGTGCACATCCATTCATTTTCCAACTGGTTAGTATCATACAGTATCATAATAGTATACTTCATTTTATTGGGTGTAAAAAAAAAAAAATTTAAACAGTACCTTGAATACTGAGACAAGAATTCACAGCCGTTACAAAGCCATTAACTGACAGAATTATATGATAAACTCTCAGCCCTCAGAAGATTGACCGTTTGCAGCTCATTGTGACACCTGCCAAAAGAGGGATTCACACACACGCCATAGGCACTTAAATTATCCCGAAGAGAAAGCAAGTTAGCTGGGTTAAGGTGCCCCGCTAGCTGCGGCCTGGCTGCCGCGCCGTCCCTCAGAGCTTGGAAAAGGGCACTTCTTTGGGAGTCTTCTTCTCCATGCTAGCCTGGGCGGACTTGATGACATCTTGGGTCTGTAGCATGCTCATGTTCCACGTGGCCTGAAAACATGGGGAGAGTCAGCGTGGCAGGCATGAGGGGGGCCCGTACGCGGCCGGGCACTGAGGAGAGTCAGCATAGCAGGCATGAGGGGGGCCCGTACGCGGCCGGGCACTGAGGAGGGAATGTATAGGTTGAACCTAAACACCAGGTACGCTCCCATCAGCAGCGTACACAAAAAAAAGCCCAATCAACGTGATGAATATTAGCAAACTTGGGAGAAGAAACACTTAATGTAGTTCAAAGTTGAATTCTTAAAAAGGATTAATTTGTGTGACAATACCATATTTAAACAAGTGTGTGACTGATGAAAATTTATGAGAGCTAACAGGGTCTGTTTAGTGTAACCATTTACTATTTAGTTTCATAAATAAAAATGACTGCACAGTTTCTCACGCCCTTCACCCACTCGAAGAAAAAGGGTGCAGCCGGCTCTCAATACCAAACCGACCGGTGACATCATATATGTTCCTTTGCTCAATTCGGTTCCATCAGACACCTGCAGTCCTCCTACTAACAATATGTAGGGCAATCCTACCAAGGCTTTCAAAGAACTAAAGCCAGTCAATTTGACTAATCTGCAAGCCCGAGTCCATTGCCAGCAGCTTCCTTCTTTAAAGCCATCTGTTTTGGGCCTTTGACGGACAGGAGTGAATCACAAACATGAGGCTTATTCTACACAATGTTGCTTTTTATATTTCGGCCCATCGAAGATAAGCCACTTATCTGCCTCACACAGAAGTCCTCCATCTGTCTGATTCTTTGAGATTCTTTTCCATTTTACAGTGAAAATATGAGCAACAGTTTTACACGCGTCTGTGCGGCTCTATATTCTACCACATTCGTAGGCCTGTCACGATAACTTCATCAGCTGGACGATAGTTAAGGTTATTGCGATAAGCAAAATTATTGCCATTTTAAGATGGCTTTCTGCCACTGGCATAATGTGTTGGCGCTCATGCATGTGGTGATTGAAGCCTTATAATGATAGAAATTCCGCCCTTATATATTATATATACACACATACATACAAATATAGATGTAATCCTGCAAATAGTTCTCGGCGAATGGGGTGACCAGAGATAACAAAAGTGGAAAGAAAACCTCCTACAGGCAATTTAATCTTTGCTGACGCCATCCATCATCGTGACTAATATCCATTCCCACTACTCCCACTGTGGGTATAGGTTTCAATTGGCCAGTACTGCTGCAGAAACACCATCACAACAACGAACACGCAAGTACTTGGTTTCAGGCCTGCTGACCTACAAAGCTCCATGTGTCCTGTGGAATATTTAAGCACGTTCCTCAGGAGTACCCTAGCAGCCTTTGGGGAATCAAACCAAGAAAGACGATGTTGGAATGCTTTGCATGTCTTCGCGTGAAGCACCTTACCACATACTCAAGCCCCTCTGCCACACTGTGGTCTCTGGAGTAGATGAGGTTGATCTTGGTTCCCTGTACGGCCACTGGGCTGCGGGATGCAATCTCCTCTGCCAGCTCCATAGCCCCAGAGATCATGGTCTCTTTGTCTGGAAACACGCGACTACAGAGAGGCGATGACAGGGAGTTAGTGCCGTCCCTCTAAGTCTGCAATAAATAAGGATTCTTTACATTCAATGCTGCTGCCTGCCTTATTATAAACCCTTCTGCACAACATGTTGTTATCTTCTGTAATATTTATACATTTTTCACTTTATTAATTACCCCTGTATTCCATAATTATATTTTATGCATATTTGCCTGTGTAGGGATTACCTGAGCCTCGCTACATGTATTACATGTACAGATAGAGGAACACACTGTGCATGATAAATGATAAAAGACTGAGACAGTTAACGGCTGCTTGCAGGCTTGCCGGAACGCGATAAAGACATTGGAAGTGATCAAGAGATTCTGCAAACAGCAAACGGTCTTGCAGTCTGGCAGGGCAGACAAAAAATATGTACCTGACCAATCCGCTGCTCTTTGCTTCGTCAGAGTACATCTTCCGGGCCGTGAGAGCCAGCTCATTGACGAGGCTGCAATGAAGAATTACTGTCATGCTCACCCGCAGACCCAACACCAAAGCATATGAAATAATTACCTGGGAAAGAATGGAGCGGAACAGAGCGATATAGCATTAAGAAAACTAACAATGTTCTAGGGCGTGTGTCCCCCTCCCCGAGACTCCATATTTTCATTTTTTTCCCAGCTTCCAAAACACCCATGCAAAGTATTCAGAGTTCCTGATTGGCTGGCAGCTGTAAGGGAGCAAAAATGTACACTGTCTGGGGGTCGCCGAGGACTGAGTTAGGAAACACCACTCTGGGGCACGTTCTGCCTTAGGGAGCAAAAATGTACACTGTCTGGAGGTCGCCAAGGACAGAGTTAGGAAACACCACTCTGGGGCACTTTCTGCCTTAGGTAGCAAAAATGTACACTGTCTGGGGGTTGCCGAGGACCGAGTTAGGAAACACCACTCTGGGGCACTTTCTGCCTTAGGGAGAAAAAATGTACACTGTCTGGGGGTCGCCAAGGACAGAGTTAGGAAACACCACTCTGGGGCACTTTCTGCCTTAGGGAGCAAAAATGTACACTGTCTGGGGGTCGCCGGGGACCGAGTTAGGAAACACCACTCTGGGGCACTTTCTGCCTTAGGGAGCAAAAATGTACACTGTCTGGGGGTTGCCAAGGACAGAGTTAGGAAACACCACTCTGGGGCACTTTCTGCCTTACCTTTGGCTCCCGATAACCTTAGGAAGACGCTGCAGAGTCCCAACATCTGCTGCCAAGCCAATGTCCACTTCCTGTGGCAGACCATGATGTCAAGTTGTGCAACACTCAACTACCTTTACAAAAATTCACCAAACACAAATCCGTCCCAAAGAACAAACAGGGGGAAAAGATTTGAATAAATGGAGTTTTATATTATTAGCATCACCGCTTTCATGATACCCTCCCAAGAATTGTCCGCTAGGCATGTATGTTTCTACAGGAATGGTTTCTTTGGCTCAGTGGGACCATACCAGACATAACTGGGCAGACAATGAAACCTTCCTGTTTTACCAAATATCAACATTGATAGCTAGAGGACATGGAGGGAAGCCATGAACAACTAAGAGACCAGCAAGTCATTTTTTTTGCACGTGCATTAGGGTATGTTTTAGAATTTTAACCTATATAGGAGTTTGTTGGATAAGTATGGATTCAGATTTTTAAGCTAACCAGTTAGCTGGAAGATCCGGCAGACAAAACTTACTACCAACTTAATACTATATAGTTCATGCAGAGTCAGTATTATGAGAAAAATTGCTTCCAGAAGGATATAGTTTTCTGCGATGAGTGCTTGACATGCTGAACTGTAAAATAAATTACAGAGCTCCTAAACAAGCCCTCACATGAAATAATTTCCCAAGTTTATGTTTTCCTCCCTTGTGAAAACAATTACCTTCTGTTTCGTTTGGTATGCGAGCTGATTACCACAGACTTTGACTGACAGACAAGTTTATTTCTACGCTCGGATTGGTCTATAGCCTAAAGCAATTACACATCACACAAACAAGACTTTTCAAAGTACATTGGCCTATTCCGGGGGGGGGACAGGGAGGTTGATTCGTTATTCATTGAGAATAAAAAGCATTTTTTTAAAGGAAAAACGCAACATTGGATATTGGCAGATACATAAACAAGCCTTTACCTTGACCTGGAACCAGGCATCCTGTGTGCACAGGCGGATATCACAGGCGGTGATCAGGTCCACGCCTGCGTCAGGGAATCATCAAGGGACACAAGGTGACTACAGGTTACAATCAACTTATTTTTATGCCTATTATTGAAAAAATAATAATTCAGTACATAATACAGTACTGAAAGTTACATATGTACTGTACTGTACCTCAAGCTGGTGAACTACTAAAGCCGTGCAATATTTTCACGAGCAGCACAAAGCGTGTACAATTGTTATTATGATCCATTGCATTTAACCAAAATTTTTAATATAACAGGCTTAATGGCAACCCGTTGGTAAGCATAATTTTTCCGTAAGTCAGACATCCTTAACAAGGAGACCATGACACTCACTCTGATAAAGCGGTTTGGATACTGGTTGGGAGGTATTTGTTAGGCTGGGGTGCATGCATGCATGCAGATGAGCATGCGGGCTTACTCCTCACCTGCTCCCACACAAGCTCCATGTACTGCGACAACCACAGGCTTTGGACACTGCGGAGGGAGAGAAAGCACACACATACTCAGTGTCCTGCTCACAACGCATCTCACGACAAAGCAATGCTGAAATTTGTAAGTACTTATACAGTACACATAAATGCTGAACTAGAAGAAAGTAGAAACTAGGAACCAACCTTTTCCATGACGGAAAAGGTCTCCTGATACTTCCTGACAACGCGGCGCAAGTTCCATGAAATTCTAGCGGCATCGTCTCCTACCGGTTGGAGGATATTGCCAGCCATGTCCATCAGGTCGATCCCTAAAAGAGAGGACGCCACACTTGCTTTAGTTATGGGAATAGCACCTGGGCATTTACGCTACGTCAGTTACAGTGGGCAGCATGCAAAGACTCAGCAAAGTTCCACCCAGCTACCTGATGTGAAGACTTTGCCTGCTCCGGTCACCACGACAACGCGACATTCAGGGTCCTCGGCGATCTGGGAAAAGCAGTCCACCATCTCACTGGGAAAGATGGAGAGGGGATTAAGTGCAACCCTAAAAGAGCTCTCAAGTTCTACATACTCTGCCAGTACAGAGGCAAAACACATAAAGATGCAGGAGAACAGTAAAGGGTCAGCACTGATGTTGATATTTTGTATTATAAAACCGATAGGTGATCGGCATGCATGCTGAAACGTTACAGAAGAAAAGAGAATGAGACAGAAGGTGATGGTTTTCTTTAAAGCTGCTAAAGTGAAGGGCGCAGTGACTGGAGCAGACGCGGCCAGACCTCCAGAACGCTTTGTTCATGGCGTTGCGCTTCTCCGGTCGGTGCAGCTCCACCTGGGTGATCATGCCGGCTGGACGGGTCACGGACAGGGTGGTGAAAGGCGGGGTTGGACCTCCTTGGGTAGACATCTCCCGAACAGCTCTAAGCCCCGACAGCCACAGTTCTCTGCCTGATAACAGAAAAATCTGCGGTTTACGGAAAACCTACAGGAACACACGTCTTTGGGACGATTCTTCAGAATCTTCTTGCCTGAACAGCAGGGTCCAATGTGCAGGGATTAAAAAAATCAAAAGCTTTTACTAGAAATGTGAGTGATTTGGGCAACCAGCCGGGTTAGCTCGTTATACTGTTTACTCCAGTAAAACTGCTAGACCGGCTTCACTACTCAGCAAATAAGACGCACTGTATTAAATCTAGCAATAAAAACAAGAACGACGTTTATAATAGCATGCACGTTGTATTTCATACTGATCTGTGATCAGTACAACTCGCTGTAAAATTATTTTATGGGGTCACCGTCCAGACAGGTGTTCAGAAATCAAAGGTCAGTGTGCCAAAGACCGCAGATTCGCGTTACAAAAAAACTGGAGCATACACATAACGTGTCACTCATTCCTTTTGGCTTGCTTTTTTTTCTGCAAGCAGTTTACGTTCCTTGGAAGTGGCTAGGCTTTTTTCCCCGGTAAAAATACCAGATCGCCAGCGATATAGTCTCCAAGACAAACACCTTGCACCGCTTTTCCTTCCACTTACTACTATCCATCACAAACTCCACAAATGCTAACTCATGGGGTTTTAAAAGATACAGCTCGGATGCACACAGATAATAGATTCACGCAGATTGGGGGAAAAAGGTTCAAATTGAGTCTCAAAATACTAAACATACTTACTAGAGCTCGATACATGCAGTGCCACTTACTTCTTTTGACAGCAGAGCTGACAAGATAAGCCATTGACCTTTGCGCGTCCTTTCAGTTTTGCGTTTTGCGACCCAAAGGCAGCGCTCACAACGCCAAAACTGCATTAACAGCCGCAAAATGCGAAACGTAAATATTGTCTCGACGGCAACTTTAGCTGGTTAATTTGTATCCCCTTGCAGCGCAGCCTGCGATCATACGGCGGCTGGCGCTGGCTCGGCGTACGGCGGCCGCAGAGGCTCAAACGCGCCCGGCTGAACCGCATCCGAGCTCGGCGTCCCTCCTGCAGCCGGAGGCGCTTCAGCCAGAAAAACACGCTCAGGAATCCATTGTTCTTGGCCTTAGCAAATGTTTATCTTACCCTTGACTCAGATAACCGAAATACTAATTTGATGCAAACCGAAAGTAATTTAGACATAAAAAAGTTTAAGTTTTATTATCATGTGCAGGGATGCTTCCTGATTTGTACTTTGCGTGTTTTAACTTTTATTTATACGTCGCTGTATGTCAACATAACAAATGTGCTGTTCGATATTTTAACTTAATATTAACTATAGCTACTACTAAAATAATGGTGATTGCATTCGATTATTAGTCATTAGTAGATGGTTTTAGTCGACCCGTTAATCACTTATAATAGGTCTCAAAGAACACCGGCCGCGAAATGTTTATAGTCTGGGCTTTAATCTAATAAATGTGTAGCTTCCTACAAAAACGCCATTTCGCCAATCCGCGCCAAACTGAAAGTTTCACCATTTTTCTGAATAAAAAGATAATAAACGGCTGTTTCCGTTCATGTGCTGCACCGCGACTCATAATGCTATACTCATACCAGTCTTACGTGAATTTAAGTGGATAGTTTGGTTTTCATGAGATCAGATTTGTATAGCAGTAAATACGAACAGAGTGAAGTCTCGTACCAGCGGTCATATTACATTACAAGAAGGTAGAATATTAAGTCATATTTCACTCCCATTCTTTTTAGCTTGGTGACAGGATTTTGCACTTCTAATGGTTAAGGGCACAGAATCTACCCTCCAAACCAGAATTAATCAGAAAATCAGTGGGGGGGTAAAAAAAAAAAAAAATCACAAAAGCCCTGCTTGATTCAAAGGTTCGAAACACACCAACTAGCCAAATAAGAGACCGTGCACAGAATCGAACTTTTAAATTTTATTTTGGAACAAACAAAAGATGCAATACTTTCTTCCTTTAACTTGACTTTGCAGGTGTAGTGCTGTAGACACAGCGAAATGTCAAATGGAAATTAAAAAAATCCCGGGAAAAAAAAATACAAAAGCATCCCTCTTAAGCTCTCCTCAGTAAAAACAACCTTCTGTGTGTCAGTGTCAGTCACATGTGGCTTCACGCTCCACAGTAAATAAAGACAACAAAACTGCACGGACTCTCTCACACGCTCATACACTCACACTCTCTCGCACACAGACACACGACTTGTACAGACAATACAAGATATTTTGGAGAGAAACTAAAATTGTGATGTGGTGCTAATCTGGTAGCAGTCTCCGAAGACCTGGCTGCCTCTTAATTTGCGTGCTGCGCGGTAGAGAAACACAGCTTCAGGGTGTATGGGTACGGGCCGTCTGGGGAGGAAGAGGGAGACGGCGCTGGTTACTCATGCAGCATCTGACACGCTCACAAAGGGAAGGGTGCCCGGAAACTCACTGGGATTCTTCATCTGGTAGTGGTTCATCATGGCCAGAGCTTCCATGGCATCGTTGATGGACTCCCACTCCAACAGCCCGGATGAGCTACGCTCACCTGTACCCCCACCCGAGGCGAGAGACAAAAAGTCCAATTTATTGATACGGCGTGGTTCCCTACTGCTTACTTAGGCTCTCAAAACATCCACCTCACAGCCTGTTAGAAACGACTCATAATGAATGCTTTAAAAACTCTTCCAGATGCGAGTACAAACCAACCAACTAGCAAAATGTTGAATACGCAAAACTTTCCATTATTGGCCCTTTATTAACAATGTACAGTTTCTGTAACAATTTCCGTTCTGCAGTGTTAAATGGAAACCATCTCATTGTTCAGTTTCACTACAACTCCGATCCTTGTGAGACTGAGCGGGGTAATCGATTCACGACAGCCTGCTGCAACGCCGACGACTTCACCCATACACTTACTCTTTCCTGTAAAGAGTTTAATGTTGGACGGACTCTTCACCCCAAGTTCCTCGCAAATCTGAAATAGGCCAATTTTAAAAAAATCACTTGATGAAGGGGGTGGGGGACAAAAAAAGTTTTGTAGTACCAAAGAAATGAACAAAAAGTACAGGACTTGCCTGCGTGAATATTTCAGCGGTGACATCAGGCTGAGCGTTGAAGAAGTGTAAGACGTTGCTGGGGTGCTGGATCCGGTTCTTGGCGGCCTGTTCCGGGGAGGTGAATCGATTGTTCCGGGTACCGTGGAAGTCTTTGAAGCTGCTGGTGCCATCTTCCAGCTCATAGGATTGGCCAGGCATAATAGCCTGCTGCTTAGACACACTGGTTAGGGAGAGATCACAAGGACCTTCATACCTTGCTTTTAGGAAACAAGCAAACTTTTTTCAATAATGTTAACATTGTATTATTCTCTCTTAATGATGTTCAAAACAGTGCAGCAGCAGCTTATATGCACAGACCACTTCATATCAGCCATACTTACACATGGAAATAATTGCAAATGCAAGGGCTTACCAGAGATTGAGCTTCTGTCCAAACAGGAAGTTGTTATTAAGGTGGGTAATGGCACGGTCCACAGCATAGCAATCCCCCATCTCCACCATGGCTGCTCCAGGCTTGCTCTTCATGAATTTTACCTGAGCAAAACAGAATGTCGCCGAAATTGACATTAGCTTGGCTTCAACTGATCAGAGGCGTAAACGAAGACGTCTTCCTTTGATGACTCAAGCAAAATAAATAAATAAATAAATTTAAACGTGATCCGACCTACCCGTTCCACATTGCCATAGAGGCAGAAAACGTTGAAGACCCTGTCAGCGTTCATCTTGGAGGGCTCAAGGCCGTACACCATGACGACGGGAGAGTCAGCGTGGGGGCTGTACTCCCCTGGTGGAGGTGGGGGTGGTGGGTGCCCATACTGGGGCCCTCCATATCGCTGGTTATGTCCCCCCCGTCGAGGACCCCCCATTGGAGGGCCCATACGACGGCCCTCGTAGTGAGGGGGAGGGGGTGGCCCGTAGCTCTCGTCATGATAATGGCCATGGTAACCGCCCTGCGGTCCCCCTGATGGAACGACAGACATGAATTTATGGCTAAACAGACACGGCAGGAAGTGAAAACTACCCACTAAAAACAGTGCTCTAGTGACCAAGCGGCACAAACGGACGGAGTGACAGAGAAACAGCATCTCCTTGCTGCCACTGCACATCAGCAGGTCATTTAGCGACCCCACCCGACTCCCGAGCAGCACCGCGACAGCGGAGCCGCCACAAGAGGGAGCTCTCCCTTCAAGAACTTGGGCCCCGAGAGCCTTACCATACTCTGGAGGGTGGTCTCCCAGCAGAGCCGGCTGCCTCTGACGCTTGTTGGGGTTGGCATTCATATCTGAGGAGCGAGAAGAGGGAAGGCAGAGGAAGGAAGGAGAGAGTGACGGGTGAAAATCACAAAGCGGCGACAGAGGAACAGGCTTGCACACAAGTTTAAAAACTCATCCAGGCACCGAGCGGAACAGTACAGGACCCATGCACTCACACATACCAATAAGAAGCAGGAGAGTTTACTCAGCCACATAAAAAGCAACCCTGACACTAAGGATGCTTAAGAAAAAACAGAAAAAGCATCATCTGTTAAAGTTGTTACCCGGTGACAAAACTACTCTGATAGCCCAATCATACACAGAACAATGGTGTCTGTCTGAGAAGACCAGAAACTTTAGCTAAATGCATCTGGGTAGTGGGAAGGGGGGGGGGTCCTGCAGTGAACGCATTTGACCCCCTCCACTACAAACACATCATGTGTGTTGGTCCATTTGACATCTCCATCTATAGATGCACATACGAAGGGTAGACGAGCGTCTCGCAAACTGCACACTGCACTAAACAGAAACCAGGCAATGCACACAGCACCTCACATCTGACATTTCAAATCTGCGGTATCAAAAGTATGCCGACTCACATACCAAGAAACCTCATTATGAATCTGCTATTGCGTGAGGGGGGGGAAGTTATACTAGAATTGCACACGGGTAGACAAATATAACAGAGGGTGTTAAACAAGTATTCATCACAAGCTCAGTTAGACATCAAAATATATACAGCCTATCAAATTGTAACTTCACACGCTGCAATGTTTCTCTACATTCAGCTTTAAGGAAAGGGTAAATCTATACTATAAAATTATAATACACATTCATGTAGAACTATGTATTGGCTTCAGTGATTTAGATCTGACCTCTATACCATAAATCGCTTAAAATTCTGGACATGTGAACAATGACACGAGGACGGTTGATAAGTTCAGCTTTCCTGCAGAAATCCCACTGAACTCAGGCGTGGCCTGAAGCCACATGTGGAATGGAATCAAAGACGACCCGACGCCCCCTGCTGGCAAAGGCAACAGCTTTATTTGCTTCAGCCCAGAAGAGAAAAAAAAAAACAAACAAAAAAAATTCGAAATGAGGGAATCTTTCAGGCTGACTAAGTGAGCCCTTACCATATCACACGCACATGGGACAAACGGGGGGGGGAATCTGGACTATTCTGATTCTTCTACAAGGAGGATTTGACTGAAGGCCCTGGTGTACACAGCTGTGTTAGTGCAAACTGCTGGGAGGTGTCACAAAGTCAGGGAGGGACCCTAATCGGAAAGGTCCCCTCAACAGCCAGGCAACATTTCACATGGTCATTCACAATAATAGCCACACAACAGGAACATCTTAGAGGCTTGAAGTTACTTACAGCACAGAATTAAAGGGGAGGGGGGCGAAACGGGTGGTTGTGAACATATGTTGCTGGGGGAGGGGGGGGCCCAGGGATGATGGATGCACACTTTGGCACCGCCACCCCGTCTGCGTTCTCTTCCGCTCCATTTTCATTTCATTCTTTCCATCCTTCCCTCCTCTTATCAAACAAAGCATAGTTTTGGTTCTTCCATTGGAGCTCGCAGGTTTGTTTTGGTTTGTTTTTTGTTTGGTTTTGTCTTTGTATTTGCTGTCGACGGTGCGTAGGTGCTTTTGAAAAAAAAATAATAAATTTCTGCTTACCGTGCCTCAACCGCAAAGCAGACATTTTGCACCGTTTCAGAAAGACGGATGTCCTCAACAGACACACAATGCCAAACCTGCATCACATAGGAGGCGTTACAAAAGGCGATAAGACTTTAAAAAGTACATAAGAGCTGTATTCAGAAAAGAAACCTGGATTTGGAAATGTTCAAGGGGGGAGAGTCAACACAGGGAGGAGGGATGTTGAAAAAATAGGTGAAGGGTTAGGGAGGGAGGGGTAAAAACACCTGTGTCCATGAAGTAATGCAGACCCTTTGGAAAAAAGCATGGAGTGTCTGCCTCTGTCTGTGCGTATGGTCACATGTCTTCATGCTCAGTGGCCCCTGGGTTTCTGTGGTGCTCCATCCCATCTGATTGGTTGGATCTTCCCCCCCTGTTACTCAATGGTTTCCCCCCTGTGGCATTGTGGTAAACGGCATCTTGTCTAAGGCGAACGTCTGTGAAGCATCTGGATAGGGTTCTGGGTGGTGTGGTGCCATGTTTGCGGTTGTGTTCAGCAGGAGGAGCAGAGCGTAATGCAGGTAGGAGGGGGGAAAAACCCACCAAAAACGAACAAAAATAAAAAAACCCACACACCCAAGACGAAGGGGCACAAAAGCAGAGAATGGGACTGTGTGAGATCTGCCTTGTGTAGATCTCACTCGTCTCATGTGAGTAGGCTTGTCTCCCTCTGTGTGAGCCGCACTGTGTCCCCCGTTTGCATGTGGGGTCTTTTCCCCCCCCTTCTCGAGATGGGTGTCAAAAGATCCTGACCGCTGTGAGGTGGCGATTCAGAAGCGTGACATTTGGTGCAAGGTGGGGACACGTGTCCTGCTTGGGTCACAAAAGTCAAGAGCAGGGAGAAGCATAGCTTATCGCCAACGCACCTCAACCCTTGCCCCCAACAAAATGTGTCGTGTCAAAGAAGAACAAGTGGGGGCATCTTCATGGCTCTGTTGTGCTGTTGCAGTAGCAGTAGAAGTAGAACGAAATGTCAGTAAACGCATGTCTGCAGTAGTAATGTTGGAAAATGTTTGATCTCATGGTCTTGCGGTGTCTATCCCTGCCCATTTTCTCAGGATGAAGGGGGCCGTTTTCCTTTGCCGTTTGATACAAGGAAAGTGAAAATGTCCTCCTTGCAGCAGTAGGAGCAGTCAGTGGTGGCGGTGGTGTTGTAGTGTTGATAGCAGCAGTGTGCCTCCGATGCAAATATGGAATGTTTGTTATCCCCAGTGTTCCGATGTTACGGAGCGACGAGTTCTGTTGGAGTTGCTGGTGTTCTGCAGTAGGTTCAGTGCTGTGGATAGCCTGTATATGTGCGCGGCGGGGATGTGAGGAGCAACTGGCCACCAGCAGTACAGCAGTCACGGTAGACAATCTTTTTTTGGATGAAGGTAGACGGCTGGAAATGATCCACAGCCACCCGACCGCTCCCCAATGAAGCAGATGTCGAGGAACCAATTTCACAGCACCCACACAAGCAAACAGTTATGGGGTTTTCAATAAACAAAAAAAAAAGAAAAAACCTAAAATGTGCAGACATACCGTTTCAATTCAAAACATTTTTAAACCCCCAAGCAGCCCCGGATATAATTCTGCTCATAGTTTTGAATGAATACCCCTATCGGGAGCGTGTACCTTCACTTTAAGTGGATTAAACTGACTAGTCACAGCCAATGCAAAACGTATAGGACAAATCAGCAGCTATAGCTACATTAGGCAGTTCCATTCCCTACAATACCTTTCTACCCATCTCAAAATGGCCAAGAGGTAGACACCGATCAATCATACACCGCGCAATTATCATTTGCTGCAGTTCTGAGACTAAGATGCATACAGATACCTTATCCCATCATGGGTAAGATGCCACTGACCAAGACCAGCAACAAACGGAACTGTGCGCCAGCGTTTCATGTATGCCAGATAACTTTATGAAGTCCTAACTCAACCTATACATCTAAAGTATAGCGAACTGCCAGACGATGTAATCATTTTCCAGAAGTCTACCACAAGTCTTTGCATAGTGTAATGTTAATGTTCATGTTCTACCACACCAAGACTCCTGTGTTGGGGAAAAAAATGCACAATTGACATTCAACATCGAGTGCAGTTTTCCTTGTAGCAAAAGTTCTCAACCTCTTCAAGCCCCACAAGAATGAGTGAAAGACTTTAAGGTCGATAACCACATAAAAAAAGAGCAGCTAGAAGTGCCTGTCTGAGAGACATTTAGTGCACGTGTGAGGAAAAGAGTTCATCTGACCCATGGTAACCATTGCTTGTATGAGTGAGCGGCAGCAGGAGTGACCCCAAGCCAGCCGCCCTCAGGTTGCTCCTCGCACCCCTGCCATGTGTCTGCACGGAAAGAGCTGCAGTGTGGCGTTAGGACAGGACAGGACCACACACCACCTGACGCTTTGACATAATGCCACCGACTGCTCTCAGGCCACACACATGCCGCCTCCTCAAACCCATCCTCTGAATTTAAATCTCAGACTGGCCCAAGCCATCTGAAGAGGAAGGGCACTTGAAGGGAGTGTATATAAATCTCACGAGCTCAGAATGATGAGGGATCCCAAACCAAGACCCCCACCACCCTTTTTAATCAGTGGCATTACACCAGAAGGTCTTTTTCCATCCAGACCCACCCACCCACCCACAGTGGCAGTAAGGGTGCTGAGTTAGGAGAAGCAGGTAGGCTGCAGTCATTACCTTGGCCACTCAGGTTGGGATTAGTGTAGTCCCAGGTGTCCTGGTCATTCTTGAAGACATTCAGGCGCGTTGGCTAAAAATTGACATACCGGTATTAGTTCGGATTTTGCCACGGCACAAGACAATCATAGCCAGTGCTTTTAGAACCATGCACATCTCACCTTGGCATATTCAATCTTCAAGGTGCAGCAACCAGAGTAAATGTCAGCCCCATTAAGAGAGGCCTTTGCCCTCTGGGCACTCTGAACAGAGTCAAATGTGTGTGGAGTTAAGGAAAATGGCAACATCTAGTGTTCAATCCAAGTATTTCCATTTGAAACAACTCTGGCATTTAGTAGTGTGACACTGAAGTAGTATTTTTTGCAGTAAAGGATATTCCACCATGGCCTGCACGCCATTTTTCCTGAAGATGACAATCCTCTGAACCGGGCCACAGTTGTTGCAGATAGTGTAGAGAACATCCTATGTAAGAAAAGGGAAAGGAGACCATTCAGATGGTAGTAACAATAGGGTCCAGTGCTATAAATACAAAGACTGCCCAAGACGTCTTAAAAACCCATCCCAAGAATCGCGTAAAAAACAACGGTGCACTGCTAAATTACCGTGGTGATGGGATAGATGGGGTTCATGATGGTGAGCAGCAGCACATTGTTGACGCTGCGTGAGTCGTCCGGGTCCCCAGGTCTGGATATCTTCTGGCTGGTGGAATAGTTGACGAAGGCGGGGTGCCCGGCGATGTAGATCTGGTTGTCCGCCGCGTAGCTCACTGCGTTGCAGGAGCCGTTCATGTCCTCGTACTCCACCAGGGCCTGGCGCTTCTTTGGCATCACGACCACATAGCTGGAGAATGGCACAGCACCGGGAATTACCAAAAGGTTCGCTCTCAAATGGATGAAAATAGACAACACTTTCACTAGTAAAGAGAACGTGATGCACTGATCATCTGACACGACATGGAAACATCATGGCTCTCTAAAAAAAAAAAAAAAAAAAAAAAAACAGCTGTGGGGTTTTACAATACCTGATCGGGCCAAACTCCTGTAGTGCCTCCACCAAGTCAGCTTCCATGACACCATCCACTAAGCCCCTCACATGCACGACAGGAGAGGGAAGAGTCTTGTGGGGGTCTTCATAACCCTCCTGGTAGCGGCAAGAATCAAAGCAGGCATAGATGTATCAGACTCATCCATGACTATGAGAGATCGCCCTACAGAGTAGTTTACGCACCCTGGCAGTTACCAAGCTATAGTACATGGGTCATGCAATTAACCGACACAGTGACGGGACAGGCAGGGCTGGCACTGGCCTGGGGCCCCAAGCTAGGAGGGTCCCCCCCCGAGGGCAGGGGATTAAATAGTACATTGCAATGACAAATCTGCTTTGTTTGTGTATTCAGATTTTCACAAAAGTGAAAATAAAAGGCCTTGTGCTTGTTAAACTCCTTGTTGATATTATTCATTTGCACTTCACACTTTAAAAAGGTAATAAATCCCAGCATGCCGGAGGGAGGCCCCCCGGAGTCCCTAGAATCGCGGTTAGGTCACATTTTAGCGCCAGCAGACGCGTAACCGCAGGTTTCCTCCCGAAATGGTGGCTGTTCGCGATAAGGCGGGAGCCTCCCACGCTATCGGGGGCCCGAGGCGCTCCGCCCGGCCGCATCGCGTCCCAGTTACCGCTAAAACCCCGGCACCAGTAACGAGGAACGCTAAGGGGGAGCGCGGCTGACGGGAAATAAGGAGATCAGAGTCTTAAGGGTCTCGGCGGCCCACATGTTACGAAATAATGCGAAGCGGTTTTTATATATATTATATACACACAAACATACACATAAATAAATGCAGAAGGTGTATATAGAGAGAAAGGGGCAGTGCGGAGCCGCCGGCTGGCTGCGCTAATCCCCCCGTCCGGGAGGGCTAGCCGCCCGCTACTAGGCCGCGCTACGCCCCGGCCTGTCCTACGCGGGAAGCGCCCAGTTCGCCGCGGCCGCCTCGGATTGCAGGTAACCGGGGGCCCGGCGCAGCCCGCTTATACACGGTTAGGCCCGGGGAGCGGGTTATGCGACGCTAGTGCTCGCTGCGGTGCGCACGCTGGCTGGCTAGCGAGTTAGCATCCGTGCTAGCGGCAGCGGGCGGGGGGAGGGGGGGTGCAACAACAAAGCCGCCATTACGGCCTACGGCCGCGGCCATTCATTCGATGGGAAAGCGGCGGTGGGGGAAAAGAAACAGGAAATATACGAAACTAAAGTGTGCATCGCGCACCCACGCTGCTCAGGCGGCCGGCGCCGACCGCACACCGCCGCGGGGAAGGCAGGAGCCGCGTGGGGCGGACCGGTCCGGGCCGGCAGGAGCGCGTAGCTGCGCAGCGCAGCCATGTAATGCAATTAACAAAGAACCCCCCCGCCAACGGTCCGCTTCTCGCGCTTCGCACAACTATGCCCCGGTATGATGGTAACCCGCTCGTTAGGGATGAGAAACGCCCGTTACCGTGGCCATTCCGCCGTCGTTATTCTCCGTTTTCTGCCTTTTGGTCGCCCTGCCGCCTTCGTTGTAGTAGCGACCCGCCTGCGCAGCCATGTTGTCCCAGTTAAAAAGCCTCTGTGGCGATGACGGTGAAATGAAATGGACGGAAAGCGAAAGAAAAAGACATGAGCAGGCGCCCGCCCGGCGAGGCAGCACCGCCGCACCCCATTGGCTGGAACCACCTGTCAATCTTGCGCAATGCGTAATATAGACCAATGAGTAACGAGAAACTGTCACCGCTCGCACAGGATTCGACCGTAAGATAGATAATCAAATTAACGAGTAAATCATATAGAATTTTAAAATACTCCTATAAAATATTTGGACAATGCAATCACTCTCCCAAAATACATCCCTGCATTTTTTGCCAATAGTACTCTCAAATTTTCGAACGAAATGTACTAACTAATAAGTTTAAATGGTCATATTTATATAAATATTCCGCGTATAGCTCCCGCTGAAAATAGTTTGTACCTAAACAGTGGCTTAGTATTAGTGGAAGTTTAGTGCACGGTGGAACCCATCGAATGAATTATTGGGATCTGCTAAAATATCATTAATACCACACCAGTAATATTTATAAAGGAGGAACAGACTGTACCGCTACTAATATCCGCTATTGAAGTGTACCAACGCCGCTTGCGCAAAAGGGTGTTGGCCGATTTAATGTGCCATTCCTCTTTTTCCTCCACCCAAGGTACTCACACCTATGAGCTCGACGATCGCACGAATAGGTTGGCAAGAAGAATGTTGTTCAGCTCCATCAATATGTGAAGGATAGTCAGAGAAACACCCCTGAACAGACTAATCACCACAAACATGCAAATCCGGTCACACAAGTTCAGGCAGCTTTCTTCATGCGTACATTAACGTGTGAGAACTATTAAAATCAAACTGAGAAGAGAACCATACAGATGTGTGTAGATGTTTTATTTAAAAAAATATCGGGGGGGGGGGGGGGGGGGAAAAAAAAAATCCTCAGCACAGAAGGGGGGGGGCACCGGGCCGGGAGGCATGCGCCCGA
>JAODKM010000035.1:7978446-7999920 GCA_026780845.1 Petrocephalus sullivani | reverse complement strand
CCTCAAACACACCGCACCCCCCAACCCCTTCCCGTCCCGTTTTGCCAAGGTGTCCCCCTACCGTAAAAGTCCCGAAAGTTGGGGGAAAAAAAAAAAAAAAAAAAAAAAAAAAAAGTTACCTTCCCGGGGAAATCCACATAAAACTGCGTTCACGCATCGTTACCACGTCGTCAGATCTGTCCATCTTGGCGCGCGTCTGTCACTAAAGGGATGCACATTTACAAATAAATGTTTCCATTGTTTCAAAAACATCGCTCCCGAAACTACGCGTTAGATTGGGAGCTGGTTCTCCAAGGAGAGTAAAAAAAAATCAGAAGACACAGTGCTTCTTTGCCGGACGTGTTTTGGGCATGTGTGCAAACGATGGGAGGCATAACTGGCTTATTTACATTAAACACGCCACAAGGTTACAGTGCAGATCAGCGTCATTTTATCGCTGATTACTTCTCTTAAGCGCCAGAGCGCTGACTGATGCTCAGGACGCGCAGTCTATCGCACATGTACCCCGGACTTTTTCGCCAGAAAAAAACCCCACTTCAAGTAGTTTCTCTGAAAAAGGTAAGAATTACCGTCTAACTGCGCGGATATTTCGGCATATTCCCGGCTAACGCCGATTGTTATAATTCTTACTTGCTTGTTCAGTACCAGTGCGCATTAAGCCGGGGATCTCTGCCTAACAGTGCGGACTGACTATCTGAGTGCGTGATTCAGAAACACAATTTAATGAATGTTTAGGGGAGCTCAAGGTCAACAGCAGCCCGTGCTTTGCTAAATGCTCTTATAATTGCTATACATGAATAAGACTGTTGATTAGACGCTTCCGTACGTCTCCGGCTATTTTTTTTTATCAAGGCTGTAGATTTCGGCTCATCAGAAGCACAAAACGCCGCTAGACTGTGCCGAATTGCGCGAAGGGACGACAATGGGCTTGTTTTTTCACCCTTTCCTTTTTTAACGGTACAATGCATTTCACCTATTAGATAAGGGTGAAAGGGGGGGGGGGGGGGGGGGGGCGGGGGATCAATACAGAATCCTGCGTTGCACATAGGCATCCTGGTTAAAAGTGTCCAGGCAGTACTAACTTGCAGCACAAAGTTCACTGGAAAACCAAACTGCATGTATCACACTGCAATTGGAAGTTTTCTAAGTTAAGATCAATTTGACTATTCCTTCTTGAACGTCTTCCAAATGCTTTAGAGCTAAAAAGAGGAAGTTAGACATTCAGAACAAGCAACGTCGGAATCCACTACATAGTACACCCGACAGCTAGACTGGGTCATGCTCTTAAAAAAAAAATTATAATTAAAAAAAAAAGTCTGATTTGACAATTGAGGGTGGGAAAAACACTTAAAAAAATTGCCTCAAAGCCATAGGCTGGGGGTACAGGGATAAGAGTAAATGGGCATGTGTGCAGTGGTAAGGATTCATCTCCGGTCAGTCTGCATCAGGAGCAGGGCTCTTTTTCGGGCTGGGAGACCTGGAGCGGCTGAAACAGATAGCAAGACATCATTGCATTGTACCGATAGCCAACATTTAAATCACAAAAAAATGCAACAGCTCAAGCACTGCATCATAATTGCTTCACAAATTCTTGTCAAAGAACCCAAATGTCCTACTCTGATAATTTTACAGTCAAGGTTTGCATTAAACCTAGCACCGTAAAAAAAAAGGGCATGGAATGGATCCTAACTCAAAAAGGGGGTCTAGCAGTATTGACATAACTGTGAAAGGATTAGGACTAAAAGCACTGCACTTATTAAAACAGTTAAGGGCTCATCCTGTTTGCTTCAGGCCGGGGGGGAGAGCCGAGTGCAAGGCTGAAGTTTTTGAGGAAAAGCGCCATCCCTCCACCCCCACCTCCCAATGTACCTCAACAAGCTCAAAAATCTGCCACCAACTAGCCTTCAGTCCTAGACAGCCGGAAACCTGGCGTTTGGAGAACACCAATGCATACTTGGGCTATAAGGAAGCCCAATAGACATTGAAAAAGGGGCCACCCATTTCAAAACGACTTCAGAGAACAAATTTATAACAGAGACTAAGTCTCGTTAAACACACCAAATCCAGGGATTACAGCCACAAAGGGGGGGAACAAAAGCTCAATTAAAATGAAGCACAAATGACCATCCCTCCCATGTTTCCCCATTCCAAACACACCTACATATGTGTAACGAAAATCCCAAGGCAAGCATACTGATGTTATAGAAGAGGTTTGGAAGTATTACAATGCGTACAGGGCTGGATTCTGAAAACAAATGACATCGACTCTGATTTGTTCGTTACCTTTGGAGACAGTGGCAGAAACAACATGAACAGAGACGTGACGGACGCGAGAACTTGAAGACACACTGGAAGGTCTTGAAGTCTGATCTCTCGCCAGCTCTCCTTCACCGCTCACTCTCAGAAGCTAAGCGAGAGGCTGGAGCTTTGAAGGGGGTGGGGTATTAACGACTGATCTCAGAGCAGCATTCAGGTGGAGAATGCAACGGTCAGGTAGGGGGATGTCGAACCGTGGCGTGCACGCGTAGGAAGGGTCGTTGGAAAGTGCGCCGGACGACCTCCTTAACCCCTTGCAGCGGAGGCTGATCTCTGGTCAACTTTAATCCCCCTCTCGGAAGTTAAACACAGCAATGATGAACCTGGTCAATGCTTCTGCCAGTGGACTCCCCCATCTACAAAAGCCTGCAGCCATTCATCACAGGAGTCTGATAACATCAAGATTTTTTTTTTTCCCCACTCTGAAGCTAATCAAAATGAGGCTGGATCAGAGGGACGAAGAAGGGGGGAGGGAAAAAAATAAAAAGGGACCCCACAGCCTTCATACAAACATCGCCTCCCGGTGGCTGATCACATCAGCTCTGCGCGTGTCTCTGAAGCTAAGCAAGGTCTGGCCAGTTCATTCTTGGATGGGTGACCTCCAAGAGAAAAGAACATCAAAATCAGGTGCTTTGGAGCAAAAAAAATAAAAAAAAATGGGGGGAAAAACTGACAGGGCTTGGCGTCTGAGCTAGCATCCCTGACTACTAGGATGCCTTATACCCCAGACCAGCCTGATCATCCAGCTCCTCCGAGTCTGCAGTCCCATTTGCAGCCCTGGACATTCAGGGACGTCTACAGACTTAAGGTGGAGGCTGGTTTCCCCAGGGCATTGGGATTTGACTAATTACTCTGGTAGATACAGCTAACTGGCTGGCAGCTACCAAATTCATAAAATGGGAGGCAAAATTAAGCACAAGTATATTTCTCACTGGCTAAAATGCTAAGCAACCATGTAGGCTGACCCTTTTTAACATGCTCATCCTGACACCTGAAACACCTTCCTGCAAAGATAATCAAGCATTCATAACAGCACTTGCATAAGTTTCGCTCAAATATAGAACTGCATAAATTAAGGAATCCCTGTCATTACTCCCCTGACAGTGTCATTCAGAGAGACAGCGGGAGTTGTGATCCTCTGATGTGAACTTACCTGTCCCTTTTGGGGCTGGGCGAGCGGGATCTGGAGCGAGAATGGGAGCGAGAGCGGGAGCGAGACGTGGAGCGCCCTCTGGGCCGGGAAGCAGAGCGAGAACGGGAACGTGACCGAGACCAAGAGCGGGAACGACTGGAGGAGGGAGACAACGAAAGGCATCAATCAATTGATCTTGACTAGTGTAGTCAGTGTGGGACGATTCTATTCTCATTTAAGGCCATCATATATGAGAACCTACATGCAGTGACCCTAAAGTATCATGGCATTTAAGATTCTGGTGGTTTCACAGCATATGATGGTATTCCCCCCAGTTCACCTTTAGCGTGGCAGCATAAAATAAAATGTTGGTTATGCTATTAAAGTATATTCAGCTCAGCAGCGATGCTTAATTGATTATAACTGAGTACTTGGCTCAAGTTGCCTCACTGACATGTTTTACTGGATTATGTATATGGCTAGATGACATGTTCACAGTATATATATTTAGCTTCATAACATTCTTAACTGATATTAATAATTATTATAGTGATAAATCGATAATCAGAGATTTTGCTTTACCTATATGTATTTAACTCCAAACCTGATCCAATTTTCAGGCACAAACTGAAGCAGTAGCTGCAAATACTTCAATAATGCCGAATACAATTATAATGCCGAACAGAGAATTACAAAAGTTACTACTGCTAGAAGGGTAGGCAGAGCTACTCAGTGGGGGGGGACTCTTAGTACACTCTGCACAGCGGTCCATAGTGCTTCTAGTACCAAACTATCATATAATTTGCTACATACTGAAGCATTATTTAATACCAGGCATTGTTGGCTGGCATTTAAAAAAAATAAAAAAATAAAAAAATAAAATAAAAACACAGACTGCACAGGAAATTAAAACTGGCAAACTGCCTAGCACGGTGACCCTGAAAAAGTGGATTTACACTGCCAACATGAAGCAATCTAGTTCCACCCTAGGCATACAGTTGTGCGACGATATCCATCGCTGTAATTTTATCTATGACAGCTGTGTAGTACCAAATCAGGCCAGATTTGCCCATTTCAGCTGCTAAATACTCTCAACTGACTAAAAAGTCATAGCCTTAAGAGGACATTCCATGGAAAGCACACATTGGAAAGTGCCTTCATTTCTGTGTTAAGGGGACAACTAGATGGCAGCCTACCTTCTCACTGGAGTTTTGGACTTGTATCGAGTTTGAGAACCAGACCTAAAAATGGGAGGAACGCTCAGTATAGCAGCGGGCAATGTTCAGTCACCAGGTTAAAAATGGTCAAACCAAGCTAACACATTCCCAGGCACTTCCACAAGAACTAGGTCTCTAAAATCAGCCAACTTGTATTTAAAGATTAGAATTTCAGCAAAATTTGAAGTGATAACTCACTACAGAACAGGGCCATTTAGCTTAATACACTTAATTCATTGCAACATGATATATATAACATATAGTTACAGGAGTCAATACAAGCCAAAAAATGGATTTGAGGTCATCCGTCAGAATATAACATTAGTGCTCAATGGCTTAGAAACAGTCCATACATTTATCGACCCATTAACTACACGGTTACAGGACATTACCTGCTTCTCCGCTTAGAGTGAGATGGGGAGTGATTCCTGCTGAGAGGAAGAAAAAAATCAGCACAGAATCCAAGGCAAACGGGCGAGAAAGGCGTGTGGAGCAGGCAGCCCAGCAGAACCTACCGATCGTTGCTCCGGCTACGACTGCGGCTACGAGATCGGTAGCGGCGACCCCGGGACCGGGAGCGGGACCGGGAGCGAGACCGTGACCTGGGGAGAAGATGACAGGCGGAAGTCACCGTCACAAGAGCTCGGAAGGACTCCGGGAATGTAGCCGAGTGAAACCGAGGGCCGGGGGCCCTACCGACTGCGCCGGCTCCCGCCCCTCTTGCTGAAGCGGTAACAATCGTAGGCGTAGTGACCGCGGTCACCACACTGGTAGCAACGGTCGTTCGGGTCAAAGTGGCGCCGGCTTGGCCTCCCGTATCGCGTCTTCCGGGACAACCCAGTGGACAACTCTACACGGATCCGGGTCCCACAGAGCACCCTGGTGGGAGAGAGAGGGGACAGGCTGCATCACAGGTGACAAGTCACACGGCGACAACGGCCACCTGTAGGGGAAGCAGCAGAAACCCAACAGGAACCGCACAAACCGGGCTCACTCACTTGCCATCCATGCCCTTAACCGCATCCTCCGCATCCCGGGAATCCTCGTACTCCACGAAGGCGAAGCCGGGGGGGTTCCGGGCCACCCAGACGCTCCGCAGAGGCCCGTAGTAGCTGAAGGCCCGCTCCAGCTCGCCCTTGGCGGCGCCGTTGCCGAGGTCGCCGACGTAGACCTTGCAGTCTAGGCTGCGGGACGAGCTGCGGGACGACGAGTAGTACGACATTTCCTGCGAGAGGGGAAGGAGACGGGGAAGGAGAGGCGGAAGGAGACGGGGAAGGAGAGGCGGAAAGCCGGATCAGCACGCGTGACCAGCGCCGCCGTCGGGACACTACAGCAGTCCGGCTGGCTCCCAGTAAGCAGTCTGGGCGCCATTCCCAGGGAGGTTCCCACGCACACGTGCAACGCCATTAACAATGACACGATACAACACAGGCATTTACTTAAATCGACGTGCCGGATATAAACTCCGTATATTACCACCATTAGTATTAAGGTACACCTCAGCATCGTCTAATTAGTCATTGCGTGTCTCCTACTTAATGTTAATGGCTAATTTCGACATTTCCCGACGCCTGCTAGTGAGAGAGCGGCGCTACGTCCGGAAGGCCGAATGGCGCGGGCGGCCGGCTAGGCCCCGGCCGGCGCTACAGCCGCTACAGCCGCACTACCGCACCTTCGCCCAAAACGGCCAGCGGACAAGGACGGATTATCCGCGATCGGGGCTCCCCGCACGCATTCTGCATCCCAACAGCGGGCAGGAGTGTGCGGGCCAGAAACGCGGCGCATTACCAGTGCGGCTCGATAAACAATGGCCGCCGATCCTCACAGCGCTGCTCAGCGAATCAATGTGTATCCCCTTCCGGCCGCCCAGAAACGATCGTGCCGAGCGCCTGCCTTCACAAAGGGAGCTAGCGCACTACGGCGAACTATCCGCAAGCACACGCGTTAGCTGTATATGGCGACGGGTGGGAAAAACAACGTTACAAAGGTCCATCTGCTCACCTCACCCCCTCCGTTCAAACTCCAGTGACTCCGGGTGAAACGAAAGCGACCCGGCTGAGCATCGCGCATGCGCAGTTTATAGCAACTTCTGCTTCTATGGAGAACGGAGGGGTTTCCCTACAGGGGCTTGATGTAGCCCGCTGCGCGCTCGTTGTTATTTTCGCCGATTTTCTGTGTTTTCCAAGGTTCGCTAAAATTCCGAGGAGACTCGGGCCAATGGTGACGCCGTTAAGTGGCGTTTTAAAGAAAATCCGTCGTGTTTTTTTTTTGCCTCACGCTGACACTCCGCGACAGTAGGTGGCAGTGTCCACTTATAGCTTAGACTGCATCGCGCCACCATCGCGAGGACGCAAACGGTCACATCCGCTCGCGTTTTAATGCCTCGAAGGCACGGTGCCAGATTAGCATAATAATAAAATACTCTGAAATCGATCAAATGTAACACAGTAAATGACTGAAACATATTCCTCTATAAACAAATTGTTATTGGGAACCCTTATGGAATACTGAAATGGAAAAAAAGTGATTGTCATTGTTGACACACCACAGCACACAGCAACAAAATGTGTCCTCTGCATTTAACCCTTATGTGACAGCAGTGGGCAGCTCTTGGTGCCTGGGGAGCAGTATTGTGCTGGACAGGGGTTTAAACCAACAATCTTCCAATCACAAGCCCACATCACTAAGCATTAGGCTACCACTGCCCCTCAAAGAGTTCCTTATGGAGGTCTCTGCTCTCCACATAATAAATCTGCTCCAGAACTGAAATGTAAACCAAATATGAGCCTCTAACTATATGCTTCTAACTTAAGGTGAAGTCATGACATTGATTTGCATGCTTTCTTGGCTCAGATTATTATGCCTAGAAATTTTGGCGTTCTGTCCTCTAAGGATTTTTTTTTGTCGTCTACCTACCTGGGATTCCTTGTTACTATCACTTTTATTACTTGCGATCTGTCTTCATACTGGCTTTAAATTTCAATATTTCTGCATTGTCCCTAGTGCCTTAGGCTAACTCTGTGAACAAAATTGCTATATTAAAAAAATGTAAAATGACAGAAGTGATCTGGTGTTAATTTAAAACTTAACGTGAACTCTGAGCTAATTTAGGACTTTGCTCCCCGGACTAATAAAATAGATTTGTATATTTGGCCTTACATAATTTCTAAGTGTAGTGTAGTGTAGTGTAACCTTGGCCAATACATTTTGTGAGTTTTGCGTTATCGCATTGCGGAGATAAGACATTCAGAACATTAATGGAATTCAGCAATAAAGAGTTCCTGTACTATTGTTCTGGTTTACCATCAGTGATAACTTAACTAGGTAGTTATGTGTCAAAGAGCATATTGCCCAAATTTCTGCATCCAGAAATGGGTTGATTTTTTCCCTGTGGTTAGACCTATTACATGATCAAATTTTTTGCCATAAATACCTTCACTTGATGAAAACTTTCAGAACTGTATAACATAAAAGGTTTTCTTAAAATTGAAGGTAACATAGATTGACATATGGGGTATATTAGGGGTGGTTCTATCTATTAGTGCTCATTATTAGAATGATGATGATTCAAATCTTGTGGCCAGCCGAGTGGTGGCACTGTTGTGGCTTGAGCGAGGTCTGTTACCCCAATTGGTCTAGTGTGCTGGATGCCGACTGACCCTGCGCTTTGACCCACAAACCTGCTCTTACCTGTATATGTGCCTGTTTGTCTCATGGAGAGCAAGACGGGGTAGGTGAACACACAATTTCCTTGTAGCGGTGAATAAAGTGTTATTATTTTATTCTAATTAAGGATTTCAGCAAGATTTTCTTTTGCAGGCCTCATGATTTTTCATTCGCTGAGTGAGAAATGCTTATATGGGTCACTTTAAGCACTTTGAGACAATGTAATGTTGTGAAAATGCACTATACAAATAAAGTTGAATTGAATTGAACTTTTTATCCTAAGTGTCCAGTACCAAATTTCTTTCTTTCTTAAAAATTAAATTTATAAACAAGTTGATATCTGTACAATGCATTAAAGGGCTGTGATTTAGAGGACATAGAGAAACAGGAAACTTTAACTCAGATGGATTATAACTATATGAAGCTATTGGTAAAAAGAAATTTCTCTATTTATCAAATAGAAACAGGGAAAAGGGCTTTAATTCAAACATTTATATATGCAGGTCAAGCACTTTTTTACATGGTCGGGGTATTCATCCATCCATTTTCTGTAACTGCTTATTCTATTTAGAGTTGCAGGGGGCACAGAGTCAGTCCCAGAGGATATGGGTGCAAGGCAGGGAACAACCCAGGAAGGGGCTCCAACCCACTGCAGAGGTAGGGTAATCATATGTAATTAAACTGTAATTACCAATTACCAGTGTTTGGTTAATTTCTGGATGTGCCTTGAGTGTTACTATTATAAAAATCTGTTAAATTATTTTTGGACCTTCCCTTTATTTCTGACATTAGCACATTAGTATCTGATCTATTGGCACCTCATCTATAGTCCCACATAAGACATTAGCTAGAACATAGAAGAACCATATTAAGGTTGTAGGAAAATAGAATGCTTTCTAAGTGTAGTGTACAAGTTGTACTGAAATGTGAACAATTTCACTGAGTTGTTTACATGTCACAGCACATGTGTGCTCAAATCTAGCCAACTGAGTAATCCAGAAGTGATTTACATTGCTATGCTGTGCTATTGTGAAAGTATGCTCCTGCAGTTGCTGAAAAGCACTCCTGACAAAAAACACTGATTTATTTGGGTAGTTGAGCTAGCATGCACCTTGCGTGTCCCACTTTCATTCCAATTCCTTTATGTTCCATACTGTATTTGCTTATTATGTTGTAATCAAAAAAGTTTTTCAAGGAATTTGAATGTGAAGTGAAATACACCCTGATCTCAAAGTCAATATATCTGAATGATCAAATAATGAGTGATTCTAATTTATTTATTAATAAAAATAGTCACGTGCCCATGGTTCCTTGAGCAAAGCTCTTAACCCCCAGCTCCCTGGGTACCATAAGGTGGCTGCCATTTTGTTGTGACCCTCAAGTGTGTTCTCACCTGTATGGAAAGCAAGATAGGGCATGATGTAAAGAGAATTTCCCTATGGGGAATTATAAAGTATCTCTATTCTATTCTGAATAAACATAAATAAAAACACAGACAGAAAGCATTCAAAATAAATTAACTGTATTCAATAAATCAGCTGCGGTTATTTTTTTTCTAGTACACATTACACATCATGCCATGTTCTCCAAAAACAAGTAATCATCCTTGTTTTCTATTTTTTTGTTATATATTTTTTGAAAAACAGTATACAGTACTGGGTACATATTCTCTTTAGTCAGTCATTATTCCTACAAATAACAAGCAAAGAGTGAGGATCACATATAACTTTACACAAAATGCACAAGAGAGCAAGACATGGGGTAAAGCACCCCAACAAAGGAAGGGGAAGACAAAGAGATACGTACAAAGAGCATATACCAACAAAGTCGTAACAAACCAACAAGGAGTCAACAGCAAGGAGATCCATTCAGTTCACTGCCTTTTCACATTGATAATTAGAAATTCATATTTATTTTGTAAAAAATAATAGTGATAATAATAAAGATTCCAAAGCTTATCAGGTATACAGTTGACGCATTAAGCACTGTCGATATCAGTATCAGATGTTGGGTGACGTGCAACGGTCACGCGGGACCATTTCTCCCAGCATCTCGTCCAGCTGTGGTCCCCAGTTCCGGTGGCTTGTCGCATGACCTCCAGCCACCCTCCCTACTACAGAAACCAGCACGTCATTTCTCTTAAGAAGACGCAAAGTCGTTGAAACAAGGATGTCGGTAAGGGATCATGCTATGGTACCAGAAACTCATGCGTTTACACATCGGAAGCACAACCAACAGAAGGTAGACAATTGAAGGCAATCACACGTTTACAGCGATGGCATAGTCTGCGGTCTGCAGTCATTTTCGGCACATTTTGAAACAGACAGGACTGTCGTTTTAAAGATGTCACTAAGCTAACCTACTGACTGTTAAATCCCTCCAAACCTATGCCAGTATTCTAAACAAATCGAGACAAAAATACTGTTACAGCGTACCAGCTTAACGTTATCATGCGTGCATCTCGCTTTGCTTTTATCTCAACATTGTGTATGAGAAACAATGGTTTTCATACTGGGAATGAGATATGTCTGCCATTGTTCCATGGGGAACCGAACTGGTGAACAGTAGGAAAAGGTCACATTTATGAGGGTTAAAATGTTTCTTTCAGGGAATCCAAAAGAGATCTTTTTTTTCCATTAGGTAATCAAAACAGATCCAAAGACTTTTGTACTCTTCAGGTTCTTCTGTTTTAAAAGGCAAAATGCTCTCAAACCGAATTAAAAAAGTTATAACAGTCAGCAGGTGTAAGGTAAATATGAGAAAAAAAATCCTGAAAGTATAACACTAACACAAAGCAAACGAGCAATCATACTTCCTATTGTGAAAATGATCACACAATGGTTATAATCAAATATAAAATGAATTAGAACACATTGATTTCCTTTTTTCCCCGGAAAAAAATAGAAAAATATCTAAATGTTTATTATTATAACAATAATCTGTATAATTATATACTCTTGCATTGCATGTGGAAATACAAAAGTTCCCTCTTAAAGTTCAGAGGGAAAGTAGCGTAAAAGTGTACAAAGTCTTTTAGAGCAGACCAGATTCATTATCCAAAGGTAGTAGTCCATGATACAGAAATCCTATTTCTATTGATAAAAAACATCCTAACTGAATATCGATAATGAGCTACAGCACTAATGAAGTGGTTAAATATTATTGAAGCCTGTCAGCCTCACACACAGAAACCCATCCATATACAGATAATAAGTATCTATACATATATAGCCATGTAAACATATGTTCATTTAAAGGTTAAAGTACATACTGTACATATATTTTAATATTTAATTCCTGCTTATTTAAATGGTATCAAACATTTTGATTACTCATGTGCGAGTTGGATTGCTATAAATCTAAATTTTAAAGATCCAAATTCCAGTTACAAAGTCACAGTTAGACAGATAGACAGACACAATTCGGCAATTGTAAGATTCGCTGAATTTCAAGGTCGTTCATTTTAGTTATATTTCTTATAATCTGTTAACACTGATTTGTAAACAGATTCTCAATATACAACATCCCTACTAACAAAAGTAAAAGGAAAAAAACGTTTGGGAGCCTAGGTTAATGTTACCCACTTTTTTCTCTTTGCTAGAGTCAGTCGAAGGACACGAATAAGGAGAAGACATGGAGGGGGACGTTGCCATGGAAACCCTTCTGCATGCCAATTAATATGAAAGGTCCTACCCCAAACACCTCAGAGCTCGATTTCTGGATCTCGCCCAACTTTATACTGAACACAGCTACAGTTCATTTAGACCAAAGGTAAATTTTCCAGGAGTTCTATCATTTTTACAATTTGTGTATAGTCATTATAATTGAATTTTAAAAAAGGTTTAATTAATAAAACTTATATAAACATCAGAATCTGCATGAAGGACAGTAAATCAAGCTATCGTTCCCTTAACACATTAGTCTTATAGGCCAAGTTGCGATATACAAACAAATGTTTCTGATATACTGGAAACCTTTGCCATTGGCTGAATTATTGCACTTTAAAACTTGTGTTTTAGGCATAAGATGCCGTCTCACAGCACACTGTACAAGTTGGCAGCCTATTGCACATTTTCCTTAGTTTCCTGTACCTGCAGAAAACATAACAGTAACAGGAAATACAAATAATACATTGACAAACCAAGACCCTGGGGGAAAAAGATATGATACCCTCAATATGTTTTTTTTCCTGAGAATATTATGTTAGCAGGGTCCTGGCAGTAATCTTAGTCTTTGTCAGTCATCAATCAATCCACAAAGTGGCTACAGCTAACATTATATTCCCATAGTAATAGCTACCTCAGTAAAGCATAGCAATTTAATAAACACAAATAGAAGACAAAGGGATACATTTAAACACAAACAGATGAGGTAACAGTTATAAGAAACCACTGGAGGAGTTCTGTTTCAACAGTCTCTGTCAAAACCTCCATCGCAGTCGTAGGCTCTGGTGTTACGAAGAGCTCGAAGGACCAAATGAATAACTGTGGACAGACGGTGACCCCAAGGATGGAACTTGAATCCGTGTTGTGTATCTAAATTCCACTAAACAGAAGGCTTCGGATTACAGCTGGTTTATATGATCTTCGATCAGTAAGTGCATCATCTGCCTGGACCAATGGAGAGCAGACATGCTTCATAATGACATAAGCCACAATATAATCTATACATGTGTCTGACATTCTTACACCCTTCGTAAATGGAACAAATGCTCTTCCTGTGCATATTTTGACTTGAACCATGCAGCCACTGTGTTCAACAACTCTGCCATGCACCACTACCTATCACAAGAACGAGCGAGCTGAACGGCACTCACTTAAAGCGTTACAAACTAGAGAATTTCACAAAAATGGCATAATTCAGTTGAATGAACAGTATTTAACACATTTAATACACATTTCCTTGTTCTGCAGTGTGACCTTTTAGAGAACAAAACCCACTTCTCATATCAGCATGACCTCTGTCCACTGGACCCTTTGCTCCCAACTAATACTTTAATTAGTAAAATAAGTAAGTAATATAATGCATTTTGTAGCATTTATTGCCAATTTAATTAACTTAAGATGTCGTTGATGGATGATTTTGTTCTTTTGCTTTTGAATATCTTTCTGAGTTCTGACTCAGACTAGAATTAACTAAAACTGCATGAACGCGATGTCACGATAATGTATTTGGGTTTGCTTGGAATTATAGCAAAAATGACTGTATATCTGAACCCTTGGTGCTATTGCCCCTTGAGTGCTTTTGAGTGTTACCAATTTACAGGTGCCTGAAAAATAGTTATTTATATAGCACCCAACTGAGATAGGTTGGGCCTTCACTGTTGGGGTGCAGCAAATATAGATACACCAGGGAAAATGTCACTAACAATTTAGTCAAAGGCTGTCAAAGCTAATTAGAATCTGAAATAGCAAGCTATTGGCTAGCTAGAGTGACACATTATTTCAGAAGGTTTCATTCATCGATTCAACCAGTTAAACAGTAAAGGTTTGCAGGGAGTCATTAGCCTATTCCAGGCAGCATAGGGCACAACACCCTCAAGCGGACGTCAGTCCATCCCAGGGCACACAAAGACAGACTATGTCTCACACACTATGGACAATTTGGACATGCCTTTTGCCGCAACTGTCTGTTTTTGGACACAGACAGGAAACCAGAGTTCCCAGTGGAAACTCGTGCAACATGGAGGGAGCCTGGAAACTCTGAAACAAAAGCAGTGCCCACCAAGCCTCCTCCGATATATATTTCATGTCAGTCTAAAATCTCTAGGACAGCCAGGAATGTGTAGAAATATATAAATAAATATTCAGTGAATCAGTGCAACAGTTGTCACAATCAAGCAAATATTCAGCACTTGCCACTTTCATTTGATTTACTTAAAACCATCCATAATATCATTTGTACAAGAAAAAAATATAAGTAATCTGGGCAGATGTGTTAAAGAAAGAAATACACAAATACATAAAACATAAATTAGATTACTAGTAACCAATATTTAAGTGCCTAAGCCATTTGCTGTCATAAAAATCTGGTCAGAAACTGTGTGCAAGCAATAACCTGTCAGAACTACTTATACAAATAAAATATATGCCCTTATTTTGTTATAAGTAAAAGAAGCCTTTTGCCTACCAATAACCATTTGATATGAGTTTGCTATGGTGTGAGGTCAAAAGCAGTTTTAGATTTTAGTGCACATACAGACTTCACATCAAAATGGCTATAAACATGCACCGTTGGCTCACATGGTCTAAAATATGATCTTACTTCTAACAGTTGAACCAAAGAACTTTATCATGTCCATTTTGAACATCACCATGTATGTAATGGTTAGTAGTGGTAGATGAGAAGCTAACTAAGGACATGTATTCTTCATATCACAATATTAATAAATTTAATTCAAACAATTTTCAGTGATCCAATCCCTCAGTTATTTGCAATAGAAACTGCCAATTCAAGTAGTAGATGTGGCAGGTCCTCACACTGCGTACGAAGAAGAATTTTCTGTTAAATTGTTCCTGGAGCCGGTCTTTTCAGTTTTGATATCTGTGCCGACATTTCCATTTGGATTATGAAACAGACATGGAGCGTTTGGATCAGATACAAAGTAAGAAGGCCTCATTTGCAAATTAATCTAAATAAAACATCTACAACCGGGGTAGATGGGAAACTTTTGTGCGTGCAATGGCTTTGGGAAAAAGAGGATTTGGAACTAGGCTGACATTTTCCAAGAAAACCTTGATTGGTAATATCTTGTGCTCCATGTAAGCAACAGGCCAAGGTTAGCCCTACAGGGCAGGGACAGGCTTTTTCCAAAAACCTCTGTGGCCCTGAATCTGACAAAAACCTGCTGCACAATAATTTCAGTTCCTACCAGTACGAGGCATCAAACCCACTAATACATCTATTTTTTACGTCTTTGCTATCTCTCCTCTTACTTTCAACACTGAGTGTCCATATTTACTTCCATCCATCTGTTACCATCTGTCTCTCAGACTCCACCACATTTTAAAACCTCTATAAACCTTTATTCCGAAGCTATTAACTTCGGCTGCTCCCTTACACAGCATTCAAACATCTACTAAGCGTACCGCAAGTTCATTTATATTATGACAGCATTTTTGTCAATGGACAAGATCACAACCTGTAGTGGTGTTTTGTGTATGCGTGCGTGTGTGTGCGTGTGTGTGTGTGCGTGTGTGTGTGTATGTTGTGTTTTTCAATAAAGGTTCCCCAAGAGCCTTGGAAATGAAAGGGCAACAAGATATTACACTGGGCCCCATGCACATTCCAGGATTAACTCTGCCCACGTATAGGCAAGATATACCATTTAGAGTGTGCATGGTTTCTTATTTTTGCCCCGTCCCGCCTTTTAAAAGCCTTTGATGTGGCAGTAGGCTTCTAAGCTGGAGAAGAGGATGTAGAGGAACCAGAGACCAAAGAAGAGGAGGGTGGTGAAAACGCGTGCGATACGCGGGCCGCCGAGCTCGCCGCCGATGGAGGGCCTCCGACGGAGCAGAAGCACGCCCATGCTGATGAAAGCAAAGATGGTGAAGAGGGTGACTGAGAAGGCTAGCGAGCCGGGCTCCACGTGGAAGGCCTTCCCCTGCACTTCCCAGTACACGGCTGCCACCGACCACGCCACCCCGATTCCCAGGAAGACGTTGACCGCATTGCTCCCTGTCACGTTACCCACAGACGCGTCGGCATACTGGTCCTGGATGGCAGCCACCTTGCTGGCAAAGGTATCTAGGAGGAAGAAAAGGCTGTTAGGTCTGTGCAGCCATTAGGCCAGAACAGCGGGTAATGTCTTCCGCGGTCGTACAGTAACCCCTCATATTCATGGTTCCCGTTAACCACAAGTTCGCCATGAATACAATTAAACGGGAATATTTCTGGAGCTTGTCCAAAGATTGCAGAAACTCGCAGACAACATGCAAGACAAAAACGGTGCTGAAAATGATTTGGGTCAGATAAAATTATATAATATATAAATATAGTAATACATAATACTTGTTTGAATAAATGCATATTATACCTGTAATATAAAAAATCTCGGCTTGGGTATAACGCAACTCTTTCTCTCGACAACCAGCCCCACGTGTTCACTGTCTTCGTGACCGTGGAATCTCACGTCCCTCACAGTAGCTTTTAAACTTTTCAGCTTAAAAGACTTCGTATGTTATCATTCAGGCTAGTAGGCCACCTCGCATAACCCTCGCTAATGTGAAGGGGTTACTGTACAGTGACACTGACAACTCACCAGGAATAGAAGTTCCCAGGGCGACAAAGACCACAGCAGTGACCGTGTCACGCAGGCCAACAGTGCAGCCAAAATGCGACGCCAGGTCACCGATGACGGCGGTGAGCATGCCGATGACAGAGATGGACACAATGAAGCAGGCCCAGCCGTTCCAGTACTCAGTGGGTGGTACGCAGGCAAACAGAACCTTCCAGAACACTGTTACGAAGTGCATGACATAATCGAAGCAAGAAGGTCGGCGCTCCTCGCGCCCTTCCTCATCCTCCTCCTCTCCATCACCTAGAAGAGGTACACATTTAATCTTAATTCCACATTCGCCCACATACAGTGAAAGTGCACCTTCATAAATAGCTAGTAAGGCAGTCTGGAAAAATGAAGCCACATTATCTAGCTAAAGGCTATGTCAGAGATATAATTTATAAACACTCCATTTAAAGAGATACAACAGAGAAACATACCGAGTCCCTTTATATGTATTCTGATCTGCATTTATTTTCAAACTGCCAATAAAGAATTTTGCAAAAAAAAAAAAAAACAGGCATTTAATCTGTAGTTCTCCAAACTCTCCACCAGGAGGGGCTATAACTATGACGATGCACTCCAAACATCCAAGAGGGAATAGCTTGCAAGAAAAACTTTGCTTTGTGGAAATCATCATGCACAATCACAGTTCAGCGTTTAGTACATTAAACAGGCGCGAGCTCTGCGGTAATAGAAGCATTACTGGCAATGGCCGCTGTTGTTTTCGGTGACATTTGAATAAGCAGCTGACCTGCGCTGACGGTTACAGCTTCGACGAACTGTTCCCGCCATGAGTGAGTGCCGATCACAAGGGCCAAATTGGTCTTCTTAATAAGCTTGTCCACGGTGCTCTGCCAAGCCCAAGAAGGGAACATGATGAGCAGCCAAACACTGACTGGGCGATGATGGAGGCCGGACCTTTGCTGTCGCTACGGACACCACAGGCTAACATCTAATCTTAGCAAAAACAAAATCAAGTGTGGACTTTCTGAAAAGGAGCAAACGGATCTGGTTATCCTCACACAGACACACAGGAGACAACGAAAGACTGAAGAAGGGCTGAAATGTATTTTTTGGAATCCCTTAATATCTATAAAGGCACACATCACATGCGGGTATCTGTCTGTCTATCTATCTATCTATCTATCTATCTATCTATCTATACACACATACATATATACATACATATATATTGATGTATATATACAGAGCTCAAACCAGAGATAGAGCAAAAACATTCATTCATTTCCAGTGCATCTTCTTTGTACAAAGGAACCATCTTCATTATAAAACATACTACAGAGTATGTGCTGGATATGACTGAGGAAGTGGCACCACTCTGATTGGCTGGCCGTCAAGTCAGAGAGCTGGGTCCAGGTTGGTAAGTGAAGTCGGAAGCAGGCAGAGAGCACCCGAGCGCCCTGTCTAGGCACAGGGTGGGTTTCATGCAGGTGGGGTGCGACCTACCGGATTGAGTATGCCATTGGGAGTCATTCCCTGTCGGATCTGACAGGTGAGAGGATGTCAGTGTGGGTGACAGTTTGTTCTTTGGGGATAAGCATAAGTACGTTTTCGTCACTGTGTTACTGGGGGCTCTAGCTGAGAAGCATTATCACAAGGACATACAATGTGGCAAAGGGAAAATGTAATCTGTATATATTAAGTTGCATTACCGCTTTCATATTTGAATTCTCATACATTCATGGAAATGAATTAAATAAAAATTTTATATACGTAATTATAATCTAATAATATAATACATGCAATTTGAAAGTAGTAATAACTAAATTAATATTATTATATAATAGGCTATAGTTTAAGAAACCTATTTCTGTATTCATTATATATCATACATCACCAAAAAGACGGGGGTTCACTGTTTCTGTTTGTGTGCTGAGTGAAGGTCAGCTTTCAGGTGCATAGTTGTGTAATACCTCCTGCTCTGGTATACGTTACTACTGTCCATGTGCAAGTGACCCATAGCAACCTTAATCCCAGTTGTTACGCAGCCACACATTTGGAGCTGGAAACAGGAGGCGCCCATGTTTGAATGACTTCCGTCAATACCCACATTTGGTCAATACAGGATGGCACGGCGGCTTGAACGGGACCAAGCAGCAGCTCCGCTACCTTAAACTCGTAAGACTCCTCAATGACCACCTCCAGCCGGCTGTGCTCGCCCAGTACAGGCTTCCCCATCTCAGCAATGCGGCGCGCCTCTATCTCCTCTGCACTCAGCTCAGTCTCCTGGTCCACTGGCAGGGGAGGTGGGCAAGGAGCAGGGACATGGCAGGCAGACACAGGGAGGACGGGGAGTAGGGGGGAGGACCGAGAATCATGGGAAAAATTAATGGAAGGAACCAATCGGAGTTCGGCTATGAAGTAAACCAAGAAACTGAACGTTACATCTCTTCAGTCAATCGATAAATGTTGTACCATCTTCAAGTTTACTGACACCGAATAACAGTTTTAAATATCGATGCCGGTACCTTAATTGCAGACTGTCTCAACTTTTTAAGCTGAAAATGAATCCAATTAGCAGAAGGAAGTCACAGCTTCACAAAGTGTGAGGCTTGTTATCCGAAAGTCTCCGTGATGTAAATAGCTACGGCCAAAGCAACGCAAACCACGATATATTAGTGTGTGTTAATGAAGTGGCAATGCTCTGTGGTGTATTTGTTTGTTACTCATTAGCAAAAGATGGCAGAAAGAGGGGAAGAAGCAGTCCTCAGGTTCAGGGCCTGTTTGTGCTGATCTGTGAGGGTGTCTGCTCGACTGTTTCTAATTATGGCACAAACACAACAGCTCCCATCCTGAGCTTTGCGTCTCGGAACCGGAATTCTTTATTGCTGTAGCACAATTGTATATACAACAGTATACTGTTTGGCTCCCCCCCAACAGCAGAATCAGCAAACGACAAAAGCACACATTGTTCCTCACTGATGCTGCTATTAGAAGTAAGCAGGACAGCTTTTTGTGTCTATGGTACTATGTGAGATACTGAATCCTGTGACATCACCACCTTTTTGGCATACTTAACTTGCATTAACATTGTCATGCTAAACTGCAGAGCTGTTCCTTAAAAACTACGTACTAAAAACTGTTGTACCAAAAAGCTAAGACCTGCTCCTGCCAGTGTTCTTCATTCTGGGATGTCATCTGTGTGCACGTGTGAGGTGTAAATTAATAACTAGCTGACTTCATACACATAGATGGGGTCTTGCTTGGATGAATAAGCCTACATCCTATCCAAACTGAACTGCCTGACCTGTAATGGTAGTTATTCTGTAATTACAAACACCAACCAGACCTTCCGATTAAAAATGCATACGTCTATATAATCAATGGCAACCGCATATCTAATGTATCTGGTCTGGTTTTTCTTTTTTTGACCCGTAGAACTCAGATCTATGTTAAGGAGATCCAGAGAGGGATTAGGGAGATGCAGCTATTCCAGCATGCCAGCTTGGACATAATGGTCATCATAAAAATAGGACAATCATGGGACAAATGGGGTGTCCTTTTAAGCTCTGGTGCTGATGGAGTTTGTTTTGGTTTCGTCTTAAAGAGCCAGGCCCAGATGCGTTAGTGGGTTTGAGGCCCAACGCCTTGCCTGCTGTGGCTTTAAAGTATGCTGCGGTATGTAATATACAACAAATCACAGTTTCATAGTTTAAAGATACAAATTAAGCAAACTATAAATAATTAAATAACTAAGCACCAAAATATGCATAAAATAGGCAAGTCCGCCCTCTATCAACATCACTCTTTAACCGGAAAAACAAGGTGACACTTTTTCTAATACTTCAAAAATACTTATTTGTGTATTTTTTTGCTTTACCATTTATTTTATTTAGGGCCATTTCTTTCTTATTCTGTGTGCGTAACAGAGGTTGTGTTACGATAATCATCGGCGGCGAGGACTAGAGGACTGGATTTAACTAGATCAGAGGTTTCAAAGACTTCTTAAACCAGCTAAAGCCTCCACAAACACATAAACGTACGAAGCGCTGCTGTTCCCAAAAAAGCTGTGAGGTGCCCAAAGATCTCATAATATTGCAGACACTCGTCAGTGTCGGAGGGGGATAAAAAAAAAAAAGTACAATGTACTTCACTAGTAAACATGCTCAGCCTTACCTTGGTTTAGCAGTAGAGCTGTGATGAGAAAAGACACAAAAAAGAAAAAGAAAAAAACAAACAAACAAAAACAGATGAGTGTCCACATGCCCAGGAGATCAGTGTGGTTATTATCACATTCAAAGTTGTCCCATTCAGATAAATGGATTGTCACTGATGCATGCCAAATGATCACTCTGACGGCTCTGTATCGCGATGAACTTTTCAAATTATCACCAACTGCCACATGTGATAAAAAAAGGAAAAGATCTCATCAGAAGGTTTGCATATGTTAATTCATAATAATAATGAAATCAGTTTACATATGACTTCAGAACCATCCCTGGTGAGCCTGACACATGGAATATCATGCAACACGGAGCCATGCTGTGATGACGGGACGGGATGGCAGAGATGGTGGAGAGACGCTATTTTTATTGCGGTGGGATGCGCACGCAGGACGGTCTTTCTCTCACTTCAAGTTTCTAGCCCGTTCATAATCCTTCATGCAATTCAGGAAGGGGATTTTTCTTTTTCACTGACTCAAGGTGACAAATAGAAACGCAGGTAGCAAGTATCAGGAGAGCACCTAGATGTAAATACATCCAGGTGAGCCATACCATTTGTAGCCTGGGAAGGGGGGGGGGGGGGGGGGGGCCCCCCCCCGGTTCCCCCCCCCTTGAACAGAAACGGGGGGCGTTTCCCCCTTCTCCCCAGTCATTCACAAAAAGCGTGGGTCTTCAACA
>JAODKM010000035.1:7934548-7959629 GCA_026780845.1 Petrocephalus sullivani | reverse complement strand
CCTCCCCAGGATAAAATACACTGGCAGGAATCAATACAGCACCCCTGAGAGACTTTTGGCCAGCCCAGAAAAGGCATAAATTTCCTTCAGACGACACTTAGCCTAGGCTCAGAATAAAATGTGGCTATAACATTATTGATAGGTTTTTCCATCTGATGGCTGCGTATGAAAACTGCAGCCTTCAGACAGATAAGCAAAAAAGGAAAATTAATAAATGAATGCAGGAATGAATGGGGGGGGGGAGAGAGAAAACTGCCAGGAGGATTAAGCTAAAGCTAAATCTTGACAGGATTACGGCAGCAAATATAATGAATGTCTATGAGTGCTTACAGGAATAATCAGGTGGCGTTTCCCTCTGGCTCCATGAGGCGATATACAGCCGGCATGACACACAGAGGTTTTCTCCTGGCCCGCGAATGGAGGGAAACACCCCTGAATATATGCAGTTAGTAAAAGAGCTCGATTCGTCCAGGCAGGAAGGAGCCGCGGATATGAATGTGAATTGCATGACTCAGGGACCGTCTGGGTGTGGGTCCATTTATCTAGCGTTTGGCCACCGGGGGAGAGATATCAGGAGATAATGGTGATGACAGAGGCATGGGGAGTGCTGTGGTCCCCCTCCCCCCCCCCAATACAAACTAGAGTTCCAGGCAGAAGATTTTTTATAAACAACCTGAGCTCAGCTTTTGTATCAGTTACACTGGGGGGAAAAAAAAAAATGACCATACATTAGAACCTAATGCGGATGGTCGTTATTGCTGTCTGGAATCAATTAGTTTAATTTTAAGATGTTTATGGTCGATAAAAGGAAGATTGTCTTCTGTTCTTCTAGGTCGGAAGCACAGACCATTTCACTTAGCCGTCTTTGGGCAAAGACAGTGATGCCAGCAACGACGATGCGAGGACACGCAACGAGGGGAACTGTGCACAATTCATGGATGAAACATGCAGTTCCCCAAAAAAATAAAACAGAATGAACGCTAGCAAGCTGGGATGTGACTTCAGTGAAAATAAATAAATTACTGTATTCTGTGAAATAGTTTGACTGCACGTATCATTCAAAGGCACGAGCCAAACGTGAAGCATAAATATAGACGAACAGGAGCATAAATTATAAATAAGAACAACAAAGCACGTGGTAATAGGTAACAGGTGATTGTAATAGGCACTCAGAGAAGCATAGCTAGGGTACTTGTGTCTATAATTAAATAAATACAGACTTCAACAAACTCTCGCAAGCCTCAGAATCAGAATCTATGCGATCAGCCCCTCCCCAGGGCTGCCTATGCTAATGAGCGCGTGGGCTGGCTTGATCTGACGGCTCCGTCCCCCAGCATCCAAACGTTGCCGTCCTTTATTGTGTCTCACCTGCTCCCACCTAGCTTATTGTTATTCCGAAACCCAGACCAAAGCTGCTATCACAGCAGATAAACAAGATGAATTAATTTATTTATTTTTTTGGTTCTATCATGGCCACAAGCCCTAGCTTTGAGTAGGCGGTCAAATGGACTTTGATGTCACGTCAGCTGCTAAAACCATTTCACGGCCATCTCTAATGGTCCTAGGAGGAGCCGGCTTGCCTCTAACTGCTCTTCAGTGCAGCGTGTCCAATTGGGCTTGGTGCAGAATTGCATGGTGGTAGACCAATACCCAGGCTACCTCGTGGCCTTAGCCAAGTCACGGCAGGGGTGAGCGGAGGTCGCGCGTTGTTCGCATTCCCAGCCTGGCACGCGCTGGACATCTTCCTCACGCCAGAACAATATAGCTCCGTCGCCATGACGTCACGTGAGGGACTGCATCGGGGGTCATCAAATGCACACTGGAGAAACACCACAGCACGCTGAGCTTTTAGCCAGGTACACAAACCGCTACATTCTCCGGCCCAGGATCAGACCTTCCTCCATCCTTCCATCTAACACTGCTTCTAACATCAATCAATAATTCCTTATTTATATAGTACCGTTTCAACCACAGGGTTTACAGTAAGTGCTTTACAGGCATTTCAAAGAATGGATGGATAAATAAATAGATATAAAAGAACATCAAAAACAGAGGACTTTAACCACCCACATTCTCGGTAGGAGACCTTAGACCACCCTATCTGGTCTCTGTGGAGGACCACCTGCTCACGTTCTCATACAAGCGTGCACAGACCCCTGCCACACTGGGACCCCAACCCAGCGTCCTCTGGGAAACTCAAGCCCCAGAATATTTGGGGGACCGAACATGCGATAATGTGATATAATAAATAATAAATAGCCATTGCTTTACAGTTGGCCGATAATCAGGCAGCTGGACATGTTTACGTGGGCTTCTGTCCTGCAGATATACAAGGTGTGATTAAATCAATTTATTTTTAATTCAAATATTATGAAACTGTGACTGTGATTCACAGCGCCATGTGGCTATTAATATCATGCCTGTAACCAATTTACAAAATCGCATTATCACATCACTTGATAGGGGCCCTTGAATGCGTAAAATTATACAAAAAATGGGCAGGCGTGGCCCAGAATTTCTAGGTATGCCACTGAATATACACTGTCAGAAAATGGGGTACAGCCCTGGTACAGTTTTATTCAAGGTACAAACAACATGAATGTACCCCCCAATAGTAAAAAACAGCTTTCTCAGAGTTCATTTCTGTACCTTATATTCAGTGGTGGGCAGGGTTCTGCTAATCTGCTAGTTAGTGAAGCTAACTTTAGCAGATTAGCATTCCCGCTAATTTTGAAGATCGTAAGCAGATGTTCACTTACATTTTGCCCAGACTACCTTAAATATGACCAGTTGTCCAGCTAAGCAAGAAATCCTGCTTGGTGATACAGGTCCTCAGTTGTAGTTTTTGGGTTCTGATTGACAGAGCTATAGACCAATAAAAAGCTGAGACCCTCGTTCCTAGTTCAGGGAAAATGGCCCCATGCTTGCTGTCCCTAAGAGGCCTCACTGAGGGCAAAACGTCAGCATGGGCCAGTTGCAAAATAGGGCATCTCTGACAAAAACGCTTATATCTTACAAACAGAATATTATAGGAAGAAATTTTAAATGCAGATTTATCCCAGAGACTCTACAGAATCCAACAATACCCAATTAGGCAAGTCCTAAATATCCCCTGGTAACTACTCGAGTCTGACAAATGGGACTTAAACAGCATTAAACTGTTTAAAAGTTTAGCTCTCTAAGTACGTTTTAAGGGTTCCAGAGCTAAGAACCAAACCAAAGCTAAAATCATATAATAAACGTTAGCGGTTATCATCAGCTTCCACTAATTTCAAATTTTTTTTTTTTGTGGTACACCGGTTAAGCGGTATCCAATTAACCTTCGGAGCTAGTGGATTAGTGGTTATCAATCGAAGCTAACTTTTCACTTAACCGTGTTGACCACTGCTTAAATTAGACTACTAGGTACATTTGTCTACAGCTAGGATACAGTTGGCTGACCCTTGAGGGTACAGTCCCTATGAGAAGCAATGGTACCTCAAAGGTACAAATTAGCACTTTCTTTTCTTACAGAGTGCATGAACAGGTCTAAATCAAATTACCATAAAAATGTAAAACGCTTAGAGAGCCAAGAAGCAGATTGGTACGGATGTTGTGATATCTGCAGTTTAGTCAGGCTTCAGTAGTACTGCGTGGTGTACTGGGCTCCCCCTATGTTGTCTAACACAGCTGGTGTGCTGTTTCATGTCTCTTAGCTCCGGGCACTGTCTCCCAGCTGTCTGCTTTAGTGAGAAGCCAAAGCCAGAGGTAAATGTGTGAGGCGTTCACCGCCCGCACGCCCTCACACATTACGGTACACGGTGCAGCTGTGCAACCAGCATTTGGGAAGGATTACAAATTTCACAGGAAAAAAAAATGTCTATTAAAGTGCAAGTCCAGGAAGACAGAAGAAATAACCTATATCAGCTGTTAGAGCTTTTGCAATGGGGTCATTTTATTTAACAAGTAACAATCTCATCCCGAGGTAAAAACTGCGTTTGTAATGAATAGATTTTTATCTCAGTATGGGAAAATGTCACAAAGAACAACTGGGAGAAAGCTATTCTCATACAGAAAACAAACTACTGGTTCTGACAGTAACACCAACTTACTAACGCCCCATCTATCAATCTTCTAATTGGGTATCCTGGTCAGGGTCACGGTGGTCCCTGAGGCGAGGCACAGGGGTGCGCCCTTCCATGGACAATGCTGACGAAACTGTTTTTCGCTACCTCATTAAAGCATATAACTGGCGCGCAAGTTCGCATTCGCTAACTGAAGCTTAAAACGCGCGGTCATTTGTTGCGCACGCACCGACATTTATGTGCGCAGATGCACATAAAATAAGTACGCCTCTGCGCTGATGCGATAAGAAATAGCCATGCATATCATTTCATATGCCGAATGCATACTTGCACATCAGTTATGTGCATCCCTGAATAGCACATCTTCAAACCAATAATGTCTCTTTGCTGGTAATAATGGGATATTTGCTTTTAAATTATTTTCCTGAATGAAGCACATTGACATGGTTTTTTTGCAGTACTGTAAAATTGTATAACATGAGCTGTTGACTAAGAAACACAACAGCTTCAGACGGAGCTCAGCGATGGACTGTCTTCTGTGTGGCTGACGCATAAATGGCTCATTTCTAGTATAGGTCTGGTCTGGGGGCACCATGGTAACCAAAGGGTAATCTGAGGGTCAGGAGATTAATTTGTACCAGTAAGGCCAGCAAAGTGTTTTTGTTGTGCAGTGGCATGTTTTGAGAAAAATCAATTCATCTTTAAGGTAGTTGTCCATATTATGGCAAAGAGGTCAACTAATCCAGAAACCCACTCCAACTAGGGTTACTACTTAATCCATGTCAGGGAGGATTTTGAGCTAGGATAGGATTTGTAAACTGCCATTTAAATCAAAAGGACCTTGATTTCACTTAAGCTTTATACACAATCTGTGTAATATTTCATAAATGTGTGTCAATATTAACTTTATATTATGAGGTCATTGGTGTATTTGAAATGAAAATGTAGTATACAAACACAATGTATACTAGAGATTCAGTATCAATAAGTATAGATCAAGTACAGATTGATTTGTATGATTAAATTCTATATCTCTATACCTGTGAAAGGTACTTTAATTCAAATGTGCTTACCATTAGGAGATATCCAAATGCAAGTCACATTCAGTAAAATCATTGATTAAATAACAAAACAGCAAAATAATAAAAATCTCTTAACAGTGCCTGTGTTGTTTGAACTTGAATTTTTTTATGCATCTAGCTCATGTTGTTGTCCATCTAACATCCTGCACCATTAGTCTTTATGATTAACCACAATGATTTCCTGTTGACAGCCTAATTAAGTTTGCACTCCCTCTTAAAGACTGAACTGTACAGCCCTAGTCATCAAAGTGTTTTTTTCCAATAGCTGTTCTCAACCCCGGGCCCGAACGGCCCCTGTGTGTTTTTTTTGCCTATTGTTAGACGAGCTGCAAAACTGAGTCAGAGGAACTGTCCGGTGTGGCTGTATGATGACAGAATCAGCCCTGCAAGCAAACTGAAATCTGCCTACATGTTATTTCTGCATGAGACTTTCACATACAGCGCAAACAGCAATACTATGGAATTACGAAGGCATATGGGTGCAAGCCAGGAGATATTTTTAAGTAGTGGATAATATGACTCAGACCACTCTCTGTAGCACTCTGCCTCTAGGGCTGCAGGCTTCCCCTGTAATCTGAAAAACAAGCTGTTGTGACAAATCAGTCAGTGTAAATTGCCACAAAGTGTATATCTGTGCCAATGGATGTGTGTCTGTATAAGTGCCCCGTGATGGACCTGTCTCCCCTTGAAGGTCTACTGTACATTGGACCTTAAGCTTCATTAGGTGTCCTCCCTTCTACCGCGACCATAAGTGGTCATTAAAAATGATGGATGGACACAAAGAGACTGGCAAATACCCTACTTAGTGAATTTTTTATTTTAAAAGTATATTTAACGATCACCGCGACACTGTACCGGATAAGCAGTCACAGCAGTCACACACAAAATGGATGGAGGGAGGAATGTATTTAATAAAACTGAATATAATCAAAATTATTTACTAAACTTTTTTTTTAGAAGAAGCTATTGCAATATTACAATTAGGAACAAAATCAACATTTATTGAGCTGCTGACTGGTACTCAATACATCAAATAATACATTTATTGCATTTATTGAATTTGTTTGTTGTTATTTATACAGTCGTGGTGAATCTGGAGCCTTTTCAAGGTAAGCTCCAGATAGGGTACAGAAATCCAGGTAGGACTCCATATCGGATGCAGAGGTAGGATGCAGAGATCCAGGTAGGGCTCCAGATAGGATGCAGAGATCCAAGTAGGGCTCCATATAGGATGCAGAGATCCAGGTAAGGCTCCAGATAGGATGCAGAGGTAGAATCCAGAGATGCAGGTGGGGCTCCAGATAGGATGCAGAGATCCAGGTAGGGCTCCAGATAGGATGCAGAAATCCAGGTAGGGCTCCATATAGGATGCAGAGGTAGGATGCAGAGATTCAGGTAGGGCTCCAGATAGGATGCAGAGATCCAAGTAGGGCTCCATATAGGATGCAGAGATCCAGGTAAGGCTCCAGATAGGATGCAGAGGTAGAATGCAGAGATGCAGGTAGGGCTCCATATAGGATGCAGAGGTAGAATGCAGAGATCCAGGTATGGCTCCAGATAGGATGCAGAGGTAGGATGCAGAGATCCAGGTAGGGCACAATATAGATGCGATTCCACTCCATAACAGGGTGCACATATCAAATACTAAAGACAGTTAATCACAGCATCACACCGGACGCAAATGGTGGAAACCCATTCATAACAAGGAAATCTGATAATATTAAAAGTAATGTTTCAAATGTGATCCCAGGTAATCATGGGCATTTTGTTGAGGTTTTCACTAATGCATGCTTAACTAATTTAAACTGGGAAAATAAAGCAAATTTTTCATAGATAAATTATCCAAAAGTCTTTAGATTTGGGGAATTATGAACCCAGGACTATGCGAATGGTAAACAGCTGGCCACTTTATATACATATATATATATATATATTTCCCCTGTACGTTAATGATAAGATGTATGTCATCAAACAGAAATTATGCCTGGGTTATATCTTTTTCCACCTCTTCAATTAGTGAAACAGTTGCCGACACAAGCATCTCCAGCTAGGGGCTAAAGGTCCTTGAATTTTTGCCACAGTGCATGCTGAGTGATGGCATGCCAGCTCATTAATAACATCCCATGGCTACCTATCCAAGCATTGATGAATAGATGTTGCTGGAAAGTCATTAGAGAGCACATGCTGGACTTCTATTTCTATCGAGGGAGTAAACTGACCGCCCATATTACCACTGGAAAACTGTGACGATAGTCAATTACGTTTTCTAATAGTAGACTTTCCTCCTCTATATCTCATCCCACTTTCCTTGGTTCAATTCCCTGTCCCCTGTCATTGATTTAAAACATAACAGAACAGTTTATAAATATAGTTTATCCACGGACCTGGAATAAGAGGCCTAAGTATGAAACTATTTTGGACCCAGACACTCAGTTAAGTGGTTGAGTCCTTGCAGTGAAAATAGAATAAAGATATCTGTTTATAATGAGCAAGAGAAGCTTTGAGAGTGGTGTTGAAGTAAAGGTGAAGCTCAAAAAGGCAAAGAGAGAGGAACCTGTGACCTCCTTTATGGGATCTTGAACATGGGTTTGGAATGTTGTTAAAACCTAGACTGCATGATGCCAGTCACATACTCCACTCTCAGAAGTAAAGCGCTATCCTTCAGAGCCATTCACCTGTGATACATTCACAAACCATCCCAGACTTTTAGAGACTAAGGAAGATCATAAAAGACAACAGGAGATATACCATAAGCACTGGACATTTGTAGTTAATTCAGCTCTTGGTTGTAGTATTACAGGCTGGTTACTTCACATAAACTGCACCCATTCTAGGTCCCTACAGTGCATAAATATTCAGAGTCAACTGTTCCACAGTCTTCTGTATGCCGAATTCTTAAATGGTAAACGGGTCCATGCATTCAAAGCATCTGGTAGCATATGGCTTATCCGGACCTTGGGACATAAAAGGAGTGTTCTGATTCTGTGAGTTGTGGAGGGTTTTGCTGTCGATACATGGGCATTATCTGGTTTAAAATGTCTCTGAACCATTGAAGATACTTAAAACAAAGAAACGTACAACGCATATTTCTAAATGCTTAAAATGAAAATACCTGTATTAAACTATACCACCACATACGTCCACATCATTCCTACCAACAAAATGTACTCAAAGAGCTCTATCCATAAAAACCTATTTTTTAAACATAGTAATTAATGTACTGTCCTGTTTTCCTTTTGTTTTAGACAAGCTTTGTCATAGAACTGTATATCGTAATATTTGGACAGGTGCATTTTAATGTCACAGCAACCAACGACCTCGAAGGATACAATAGCAAAAGTAAACGAAATAGAAATATACAAAAGTCAATATCCAAGCAAGAATTGAAGGGAAGGAAGCTGTGTGTGTGTACGGCAATAATCAAGCTTAATGCAAAGCAACAGTCTTTAAATCAAAATGCAAATTCTCATTATTGTACAGAGGCATTTAATGGCTACTAACATAATATAATATAAAGCCAAATAATTTGTACCCTGCTATTCATCCAGAAAGAGAAACAGGCAAATAACATACAAACTGAAGGTCAACTTACAACGCAAAGGAATTAGTAAATCTGAGAGTTGATTAAGGGAGCTGAAATTGATGAAATTAATGATTGAAATTAATTCAGCTTTGCTAACATTATTGCCTCATACACAGCTGGTTAATTATAATTCTTTAACGGCTAAATCTTTAATGTTCTCTGGTGACAAATATCTACAACTCAGTGTAAGATAAGTTAAAGCTGAACTGCCGTCACACAACCTTCATGCACTGGGTTTTCCACAAAAGGTCCTGCATTCCCCGTTTTGCTCTTTGTGAGAAACATAATTTCTTCACCCGGTCCTCGAGGACCCCCAGACGGTCCACATTCTTGCTCCCTCTCAGCTCCCGTGGACTGGATGGAGGTCCTGGAGGATTGTGTTGAGAAACGGTGGAATAGACACAGTTGGGAGCAAGTTTTGGGGTCAGGGCTTAGTCGGCCAGCATCGCTGAAGCGGTTGAGGGGCTTCCACAAGGGCGCAGCAGTAATAAAATTACTCTGGCCACCACAGGATTCAAACCCATGATCTCCTGAACACAGACACAGAACCCAAACCCTACACCGTCAGAAAAAAAAACGGTACCAATTTGTACCTTTGCTTGTCACTGGAGCTGTACCCATAAGGGTCTGGCAATTGTACCCTTAGCTGCAGGTAATTGTACCTTTTAAAGCATAGAAATGTGAGGAATGTTTTTGTACCATTGGGAGTACAATGCTACATTTACATATAGCTATAGGGTACAATTGACAGACCATTGAGGGTACAGCCCAAGTGACAAGCAAAGAAACAGACTGGCACCCTTTTTCTGACAGTTACTCAGTAAGAAATCTTCCACAGTAAAGTAAACAATGAGATCCAAAGAAATACCAATAAGAAATCAGAATATTAGTACTTTGTAGCACTATTGTTGATATTAAATAATAAAGCAAAACAAAACACTGAGGGGAGATTAAACAGCTGATTGGAAAGGGGATTTGTGGCAGAAAACTAGCATGTAATGCTAGTAATCCCATGTAAGCTATATCCCTCACACATAAAACTGGCGCAAACTGAAAGATGCTGCCAACTCAAAACAATCCAGGCACCAGGCCATTTGCCCAGACCGTTGTAAGGGAATTAAGTTAATTTGGGGGACGGACAAAAAGATTCCAAACTTGAAATCACGTATTTAGACTGGCAATGACTGTATAATTGCAATGTAACTGTTTATTTGTGTGACAGGGTAAACCAGTGCATTCGATTTCACTGGGGACAGGACCTAAATCATTCTGATGCGAAACATGATCTTCAAAGGACAGAGGTTGCTGGACGCCGATTCTGAAAATGATGCCAATTACAGAATGATTGTAGTGATTTCACGGTAGCTTACAGAATACTTCAGTGCTTTCGGAGCAGCAATATTTTATGAATTAGGCTTTAACTAGCCCTGGACAAGTTTAATCAATCCAATGAGCACTATGAATAAAGGACTGCATGTGTTTGTATATATAAAAAATCCCTCCAATTAAAAGCAACTTGCACAGTTATGAGGTACATTTAACGGCCAAATGTCCATGGACACCTCTGTTAATTAGTGGAACTGGAAAATTAAGTCACACCCACTACTGACCCAGGTGTATAATTAAGCACTAATCCATGCAACCTTCAGCAACAAACACTGCCAGCAGGATGGATGGTCATGCAGAAGATGTTAATGACTTACACCTTGGCACCATCATAAGGATGCCATCTTTCAAACTGGCTTGCCAGATTTCTGCCCTGCAAAAGCTGCCCTGGTCAACAGTAAGTGAAGTTGTTGTGAAAACATTTGGGAGCCAGTTCAGTTGCAAAATAGGCTGCACAAACTTGCAGAAAAGGACCCTTTCACAGAACATCAGTATCCAACCGGAATGGCAGCAAATCCCACAAGTAACTATCTAACATCTAATGGAAAGTCATCCCAGGAGAGTAGATGCTATTATAAAAGCAAAAGGTGGACCAACTTTAAGTGAACACCCATGCTTTCAGGATGAGATGTTGGACAATCTGGTGTCTGGATACTTTTGGCCGTACAGGGTAATCCCATAAACCTGACTAAAAACATACAATAAATTAAATCACCATAAAGGCATCGATTAACAAAAAAGGGAACGGTTTCACCATGCATATGAGCAGATACATGTACGCAGCCATCCTGTCCTATTCCTCTTGGCAGCTGAGTTATTGTTGCAGGCTTGCTGTAATGAGATGCAATGTACTTAGTCTGACATGTGTTACAGCCTCCTGGATCAACACTGCGGTGTCTGCATGAGTAATTCGACCCCACAGATATAGAATTACTAGACTGGTTGCATGTTCTATCCACTGTGCAGTACTCCATCCTATCCAGTACTCCTTCCACGTGGATACATTTTCACTGTTGCCATACAGTGGGTAAGCAACATCATTTTATTACACACATATATATTTAATCTGAAATGATTGATAATATGCAAAATAGCTTCTCCGTAAAGTGGAATAAACACAGCTGTGATTACACCCATTGAATGAAGTATTAGCATTTTTTCAATTACAGTCGTCCCTCGCCACTTTGTGCTTCGACTTTCGCGGCTTCACTCTATCGCGGTTTTTTCAAATACAGTACTGTGCTCATTTAAGTATATACAATACTGTATATTCATTAAAAAGTTGTTTGAGTTGGTTGGACCACGAAAACGAGTCAATTATATCCTCTCCTATCCTGGCCACTGACTGGCTCAGCCTCATGCAAGTTGGTTTCTCTCATACACGCTTCTACATCGCTGTGTCTTATTTTCTCTAATATATTGGGTAATATGAGTGTAATGGTGACTAAAGGGTGTTGTTTCATGTCTAGAGGGCTCTAATAATGTTAAAAACCTTATTTAGAAGGTCATTTTCTATGCTGTAACTATGAAAATATTTGATTTATAAATAAAGAATCCTACTTCGTGGAAATTCACTTATCGCGTGAGAGTCCGGAACTGATTAACCGCGATAAACGAGGGCCGGCTGTACACCCTTCCTTCTGTCCTTGCCTTCTGATTGGTACTCAGGACGTGACGGGAAGCCGAGCGTTTGGCTGAATATGCCGGCGCCGAAGCGGCCCGGGGCGCTGAAGTCGTTCCCGTCGTCACGACGGGCAGCAAAGGGATCTGCAGACTCAGGAGACTGGGACAGACCCATAATGAGAAATAGATTTCCTTTGGAAAGACGAGAGCGACAAATGGACGCCTTATGGCCCCTGCCCTTTGATCAGGACGCGGGGGGGTGCTCCAGTGCCAGGGATTAATAACATCAGTAACAGCATCATTAATAACAGAAACAGCTGGCAGTATGACAAATATCAGGTCCCCTAACCGTTCGTTCTTCTCCTTAGGAGTTATTTATGTTTGTTACTGCTATATGTTTGGCTATTTTAGTGAACTTGTGTAATATCTGTGTTCGACATGCATGCATGTGTGTATGTGTGTCTGTTCATCGTGTGAGTAGTGCATGCACTGTCAAAAAATGCTGGTGAATAGAAGCATCGCTTCGCTGATATGTGTCTACATATGGCTATAGAAAGGTCCGCTAACTTGTCTGTTTACCTCTGAATAGAGCGCAGGGTGTGGATACTCGATGCCCTTTAACCCCAGATACATGGAGTCCTGGTGCAGATGAGACGCTCAGCCCCATTCCTCCAGGCCTTCTCATAACACGTAACAGACACTGAGGGCCTACATCATTAATGTGCTCCCTGACACGGCGGCCCATTGTGGGGTTGTGATTGAGATAGCGACCGTGAAAGTAGTGGCGTTGCGTTTCACTTTCCAGGGCCTGCTATGGTTACCGGGGCCCGGGGCCCGCCGACACCCAACGCCGGCTGTGGTCCGAGCCGCAGATTGCCCTCCGTTCACACCCCGGTCTTGGCAGAGACTCTAGACACAAGTGGAGTCTCGGTAGCCTGGATGGGTCCAGCCCGCCCCAAGCCGGACGTGGACGCGGGAAGAGCCACCCACGGCGCCTTGCCTTATCGCGCGACACATCCAGGTTCTGTTCCAGTGCAGTTTAACGTTTAGCCTCCTTCATTTTGCTTCCCGTTGGCAAGGGGCTGGGACACCTGAGCTCGGCTGATGTGCAGGCATACGGCTGCCGAGAGCCAGGTCAGGGACCTGGATGGCTGATCACCTGATACCCAGCCATGCCAATGATTGGGCTCAGCTGATTAATAACTAATCAGGGCTTCAGCCCCGTCAATGGGCATCCGCTCTGCCAGGAAGGTCTATGCTGCATTGTGTGGCCCGTGTGTGTGTGTGAGAGAGAGAGAGAGAGAGAGAGAGGGCAGAGAATGGCGGGCGATGGGGGGGGCAGGAAGGTCTGCATTATTCATGGGTCTCCCTCTTTATATTTCTCCGCTACTTCCTTTGCGTCATGTTGAGAGAAAAAAAAAAACAACGTGGCAGGAACTGATGGAGCAATGTGACAGGGAAAACAGGAACGCTCCGGTGACACGGCTCTTGTGTCATATGCACTGGACACCAGCCTTGTCATCAACGGGCAGTGTGCGGCAGGCCGTGGCCCTTAACGGTAGGTCGACGCTTTAACCGCGCCTCCTATCGAAGCGACGCCAGGAGGCCGCGGCTCAGACTGTCTCTGCCGCCCGCACCTTGCATGTATATTTAACACCCGTCTGTCTGTGCAGGATGACGTTCCCGTCTGTGTGCCTATAATACCCGGCTTTCCTCCTCTTCCTAGTTCTTAGAAACCCAATCTTTGTTTATTTTTAATTGCCTCTCTTTAGGACGACGGAAATCGATTTGCTGTGCCAACACGAACCGATCCATTCAGTCAAACTAAACTGAAGGTACGAAACCCAACGGCCAACCACAGAAGCCTAATACCAATCCCCAAGAGGGAGACCGCCAAACTGCCGTGGCTGATTCAAATCTGCACGCTAGCTTTCAGATTCCTCTCTCAGGTCATATTTAAGCGTTACAGCGGCTGTTAGCTAATTAGCCTATGATCATATTCAACGATTGCTGCGGAAAATTATAACCGCTAGGCAACGTGGGGAATAAGAAAAGCCCGGCGCTGGAGGGGGATAAGTTTGTTTTAATTGCAGGAAGGAGTTAGGCAGCCCTATCAAACTTATATTTTTAAGGAGGGTTTCTTCAAGCCAGTGTCTTTAAATCAGCAAAATTGCCTGATCAAAAATCGAGGGAATTGTGTGTTACCGCTAAGGTTCATACAAGGTTGAGCCACGTGATTGGCAGGGGGAGTCACCTTCGATGTCTCTCGGGGCCCCATCATCCTACTAAAATACAGCAACTGCTGTCAGCCGTTGACGTTAACGTCAAGGCTAATGCGATCCCTCCCACTTCCCCCCCTCGAGAAGGTACGACCGGTTCTTATTCTCCCGGGATCTTTACGGCGGATCACACTTGATGGTTTTGCCGGCGGCCATTTTCTACCAAAGAAAAAAAAAAAAACAAAAAAAAACAAATCCTTCTCAGGGTAGCTGCAAAGGAACACACTGCATGCCACCGTCAGCCAGCTCCGACTTATGAACAGCTGGGACTCAGTAAAAGAAGAGACACAATTGGTGCAAAGGGTTGAGGCTTTGAAGCAGGAGCCACGTGTTAGGGGTCCGCTACCATGTCGGGGGTTTCAGACGGCATGCTCTGGTCGTACCCTCCTCGGGGAGCCCGAGCACCGACATTAGTGGGAAGCCACCCCCGGGCCAGAAACAGCAGGCTAGCCTGTAAACGGAGCAGACGCCAGCACACACAGAGCAAAGCTGATGGCGACTGCGTACAGAGCGCTGCCGATCTTTAATAAAGAGGGCCGGCCGGCATGGTGGTGTGGGCACGGATCGCGTGCAAAACACGTTATTCCGATCCAGATGTGCAAGATGCACACGGCACATCTAAATATAAAATGTCACACAGATAAACACACTACATAATGGTCACAAATATTCCAAAAGCAATTCTTAATTTTAACAATAACCAAACCTGCCAATCTGACCTGTTCTGTAAACTAATCCAACCACAATGTGAAGGACACCTTTTTGGCCCGTAATACACATGTAATTTATAAGTAATGTGAGTTTGTGAGTATAGACATAGCTGGTGGCCACACAAACTCATGCATGTTGGCATACCTGACGAGACTCAGAATTCCCACATCGTGTATACCTGTTGAAATCCATAGTTCTGAACTTGCCTGGGTGTACGTCAGTCTGTCGATCTGAAAGCTGACCAACCCCGCAGCCTTCTGAAAACCAGCCCGCCCGGCTGCTGACAGTGGAAATCCATCTGGTTAGCGGTGCATGAAAGCCTGCCGCTGAGTGCAAACTGAGAGAAAAACTTGCCGGGCTGACAGGCTGCCAGGCGCATCAGCAAAACACCAGGACAGGGCCACGGGGAACTGGCCAAAAAACCGGTCCTAAGACCAACTCCATTAAACTTTGTTGAAAGGCTCAACCATTAACCACATTCATGAGAATCACCAAACCGAGCACTTAGTAACATATGAAGTTTCTTGCCAAATAGGCTTTGGCGATGTCTAATTTTCCATATCGTCATGCCACCCGCAAAACGACACGCTACTTTAGTATTTTGGTAATATGGTATACTGTGCTGTTTCAGTGGGGGGCTAGGCTAATTTTACCACAGATATAGTATATCAAATTACCACAAAATACCCAAAATACCACGGTATACCTTAATACCAAAGTATGGCGCACAAGTCATTTTAAGCAAAGAGCAGCAAACACACTCCACGGCACGGTAACGAAAGACGGAAGAAGGGTTTGTTTATTATGGTGTTCATTTTTGATGCTAACAGTCCGTGTCAAGACAACAGATACAACAGGCTGAAGGATCAGCAATATGTACTCAGCTGTGATTTCGAGGACAGTCACGGTATCGGTCCCCTAAGACAAACATTCCATTCTGAAAACCGAGCGCAGATACGGTGGAAGCTAAAGTGTATTTCAGAGGGACTCACTGGCGCTGCCCGTTATGTAACCCAGCCACCTGGCCCCCTCCTCCCCCATCAGCTGCCAGATCAGGCCGTGGCACTCGGATGCACCAGCGGGCCAGTCCTATCACCGTGCCAGAGGCTGTCGTGCGAGTGCCGTTTCCCCACAGTGCTCCTTCATCTAGGTGCTAATGCTCTCTGCTTGTGAACATCGCCTGGATAATAACGACATCGCCCGTCATGGTCCAGACGTCGTTTTTCAGCTCAGAGCGCGGAGCACGCACACTATTAAGGGCTGCACTTTCAAATGGAGATCCAATTCAATATGCATAATAATAGTCAGATTAACTATTGTCCCCCGTACATGACAGTGAGGCCTTTCTTTTGCTAACTACACCATTCGACCAACGTCGCAGTATAATGTTAGCATTTACACCATTATCAGGTGCAGCAGGGGTGACCACATCGGGTCCCTGCTTTCCTGTGATAAGCTCCAGGTTAATCACAATCCCATACAGGAGAAGAGGTTGTAGTAGATGGACGGATAGATAGATGGATGGATAGATGGATGGATGGAAGAGTGAAACAGCCTCATTGTTCATAAAATAAATACATTATATTGTAACTTTAGAATGCATTTGGTATTGTCTAGTTTAATGCTCTCAAAGCTACCAGATGACAATTGATGGAAATGAGGGTTGACACAAATATTTGTGGTATCTGCAGCACAACTTACAAATATCATCCGTCAATCAGGCGTCCCACAGTATGGCGGGGGATGGGAACACTCACCTGCCTCTACCTTAATTTCACAGACAACGACTCTCATTACACTGAGAGTCCCGTGTCTTTCATCGTGCACTTAAGGTAAGTGATTGCTGGAGATAAGCTTGCAAGGGTGGTGCTGACAGCGAAATGGGAATTAACACCTTTTTGAAGTTTAATATACCCTCTTGGCAGCTTGAGGGAACAGGTGACAGGTGCACCGTGCCACTGGAAAGCCGGCAGGCCAGGAGCACGGCCGACCCAAAAGGCCGAAGGAAGCCAACAAAGACGGGGGATGCGAGGCGATAGACAATCGCACAGATGGAATGCATAGAGACAGGAAGTGCAGAAACGGAATGTGAAAGGAAATTAAACACAACCAATCAGAAGCCAAGTGCAGATAGCTATATAAAGGGGAAAGTAAAGCTAGCTAAATGAACATGGCTATGTCTCAAATTTTAATACGGCCTTCCTGCGTCATCGGAGATGCCTGCCCCTCAGATCCATATCCGTCTCGGGCACAGGAAAGCCTAATGTTACCAGAGGGGCAGGATAATGGATTTAAGAAGGGAGAAAAGAGAGCAAAAGAGGTAAATATCTAGAGGGCTGTGCAGGAACAAAAAAAAGAAACAAAATGACAAATTAAAAAGGAATATCTGGTTGGGGAAAAAAGGCCAGTGCAGAGAAAAGAAAATGAAAATGAAGTCGTCAGCGAGGAGTAATAAATTAACTTGGGAGTATGAAGTGTCTTTTCAGTGTCCAGGGTGACTGGGTGATAGAGAGAGCGAGGGTACATTTATCACCCCCAACATCTGTCCTTGCAAAGTCAAGCACACCGGGCAAACGGCGACCCATACTACAGATAAGCACATGTAGGCAGCGTTCCCTGCGGACAGATGCCTACAGGAACACAGCTCCTAATGAAAGAGGCTGCATCCCTGGCAGATAACACACACACACACACAGATCGAGTATCTATAGCTTTGTGGGCACTCTCCATTCATGGGCATAACCCTAATCCTGATTTAGACAACCAGAGCCCTAAACTTAAACATAAGCAACCAGAGGAAATACAAAACTTTTGGCATGTTTAATTTCTTTGATTGTAGTCACAGATTTATAGAATTGAGTTTCCCCTTGTGGAGACAGAATAACAGCTTTTAATCATACTGTGGGGACATGCAATATATACATACCCACACACAGATAAAACATCCGCTGCCGCTGTCAGCCGCTCTCCGGCTACTGGCGTGGGGGGTCTCCCACACACACCCCTTTTGAGATGATTGCTGCCCTCACCTATCAAATCAGCCTAATACATTTACACTCACTTCATATTTACTGTCAGATGCTGGGGGTGGTGTTTGAGGGATAGTGAGATATATACGAGTCCCAGTAATGGCTGAGTGTGGGCTCAGGGAGCTTAGAAAGATGCATCTATCACCGACTGAAGAGGTGTTCCAGGGTTCCGGAGGTGTTTGTGTGGGTGTGGAGCCATCATCAAGGAAAGTGCTACTCCTTGTTTTACCCTGATCTGTCAGCAAACCAAATGCGTCAATTTCCACCTCATGTAAATATATATAGATTCCTTAGCAGGTGCGAAACAACTTAAAATGCATTTCCACAGTGGCGTACTTTTGAAAGTGCCATATTAAAATCATACACGGGAAAGGCAGGCTGTCACTAATTTCACGTTTTACTGTTGCAGCTGACAGAACCACTGTGCCTAACCGTCAGGCGATAAAACCATACTTGAGATGAAGGGGATCCCAACTCGTGCGTGAACTTGTCAGAACATCTCCATGTCACTGATACTGAGATAAAAGCGCACTGTCCTCCTAAAAGCGGTTGGCTCTAATGCCGAGCACAACCACAAACACCGCAATGCATCAGGAATGTCAAAGTGATTCAAGGAGTCACACATACATACACGGTGATTACATCTCATGGTCCATTCTGCCCCAATTGAGTGTAAATACATGCTGAAATGCTCTTTTTTTATTACACTTCTCACCTGCCATATGCTGAAATTTGAGTGTCTACTTTCTGCAGAAGTTATTCTCTGGCTCCCTGCTGTTAATGGTGTATTTTGTCCCACACTGCGGAAGGATCAAATGATGTTACATTTGTATTTATGTGTCTAGGCACAGTAATTTTACTTGTGACCTTAGGGGGATTATATGTTTTGAACTGTGGAAGTGAAATCTAGGGGGGCGGCCTGTGTGCTTGTGTTTAATCCTGAGATAATAAACTTTCAACGACAGAGTGTTAAATGACCAAAATGGCATCAAAATGAAGAATTACAAACATTTAATTTTAACCATTATTTTAAAAGGGGACTCAAAATACACATACACTGAAATACATTTACCTCAATACTAAGTATGCACATTGAGCTAACATAACTCAGCAACGCATGTCAGTATTACACATGCAAAATATCGGGCGTCTGTGCTTCTCAGTCTACGACATAAATGTAGGTTCCCTGCCAATTAGCTGGCAACAGTGAGCTGAAAACCAATGCTAATGCATTTAGCAAACCACAGTCTTTTTCCTGCAGGGGCACATTGCTACCCAATGCCAAGTCGGTGCTCAGGACATGCACTCTGTTGTCATGTGAACAGCTTCCAGCTTCAGGCTTGCTGTGCAATATTTAGGGGAAATTAAGTGATTCCAGTGATTTTTTTCTGTTAATATTACGGCAGAATGTTAATGGACGGAGAGCGTGTTGGGGGCGAGACGTCGCGCTCCTGGGAAAGCACGCCGCGTGACGGCAGTTCCCCAAAGCGCCTGTCTGAGCAGAGGCACAGACCTCCACAGCAGCGAGATAACAGGGGGGGGAAATCAGGGCTTCATTCTGGTGCTGTCGATATGGTGCGAGCTGGCGGCTCACTCGGGCCCGCGTCGTTTCACAGGAACAGTCTGAGACGTGTGCGTGCTGGTGTGCATATGTGGGTTAGCCTCCAATTAGAGTGGGAGTTTGTGTACTTTTAAAATCCCAAAAGTATACCACCTTAATTTCATCTATAAGAAGAAAAACCATATCATAACAGAACTATAATGTCAAAGACAAAACAACAGGCTTTGTTTTATTTGATTTATTCTGCAGAATTAACTGAGAAAATATTAGCAAAGACCTCATATGAATTCGTTTTTTTCTTTTATTGTTCTGACATTAATATTAGGCACTGGAGTGACAGATACGGTCCAGCGCTACTCACTGTAACACCGGAGACATTCTGATTAGAATGGAAGATTTTTTTAAATCGCTGCCCCACGGGAGACGAGGTGACCTTGTACGACTATTTAAAATCAATAATATGAAATATACAAGAGATTATTTTGACAAAAAAACTCAATTACCCAGCACTTACAGGCCATAAGAGCAAGCATGTGTGGAAGTCATGTGCTGCCCAAGACAGAAAATTATCCATAAATGTATTAAATAAAATGAGCAAGTATAGACTCACCTTACCATAGCTTGAGATGCTTCTTCTCTGGTGCCTCTTGACCAAAGGAAGCAGCTTCATTTTTTATATATATAGTAAAATTGGATGCTTTCACTCAATTCCATGATTTATACCTTTAAAAACATTGTTTTATGCTACAAATGGTTTCTCAAATATTGAACTTTGGTATACTTTGGAATACAAAAAATGTATCAAAAAATGTATCAAGAGGAAGACGTGTTATTTAATCATATATTGACTATGTGCGTACAGACTGGCGCTTGGGGTCATGTTCTTAAGATCTGCAAAGTCAGTGAAACGGTCGCCCACTCCAAATGGTGAATGACCCATGTTTGCTGATGGAGACCACAAATGCGAGTGACTCTGCGTGGGTGTGTGTACATATGGCTTTTCCTTTCTCCCATCCCTCTTCAGCAGTGCAGAGCACACGTTACCTCTCTTAACCTTGTTATTACTGCGTCTGACGCTACAAATTCCACTAACTCCAGAGACAAACCAGATCCCCCAAAGACACCAGAGCAGAACAAGCAAAGAAAACTAATAAACCTGAAAAACCTGATAAAATTTAACGTTTCACTCAAAAATATGAGAGATTTAATGCATTGTGTTTTGCTTTTATTGGATGCTTTGCTTTGGCACCATACTGTATTTGGTTAGACTGGGAAACTGCAACTAAATGCAAATAAGGTTGAAATGGTATCCCGTTGATCTGACTGAATCCAAATTCGGGAGATTGCTTTCAATGGATCAATGAAAGAAACAAGATGCATTTCCAGCCTTTGTCAAAGTCCACGGCATTTTATTCACTGTAAAGAGCCCTCTCACCGAGTCATTAAATATGCAGTCTACCTGTTAGAGAGATATATTCCCTCTGCCCACACCAAGGTACATATTATAAGTGTCCCATATACAAAACCACTGTAGGTATTCTCTCTACTGTAGGTATTCTCTCTCTATTCTCTCTATTCTCTATAGCCTCCAAGTGTAAAAAATGTGTTCCACAATCTAAGCATTTCTGCTATTACTTGACAGATGTGGCCATACGAAACCATGCATTATGCAAAATCACATATTAAACATAACTGGACTAGGGGAAAAAAATAGGGTTGGGACAGAACAGTCAAAATGTAACCAAACCATTACCTATTACGGTCACAGCATTCTGTGAGTTCAAACTTGTTTTGGGTATTAAAGGTATTCTTTTGTGTCAACCTCAAATTACAGCGATGCAATTCTTAGACACTTTTTACTTACCTGTGTCACTTATATTTAATCTGCAACGGAGATCTTATGAAAACAAGATGTATGTAATGTAATGTCTGGGGTATGTAACGAGAGACGAGGTCTACGATACAGTGCAACGCGAAAAAGTGTTCAGTTAAACATACAATGATTCAGTACAACTCAATACAAGTCAATTCCTCTCTGACTGGATGTGATTTAGATCAATGTAACACATACTGGTGTGTCCTGCTTTTGGAGGAATCATTCAAAATTTATTTTGCATTTATTTTATACTGCAAAAAAATAAAGTAAGCGATGCTGATCATAAGATAATGAAAAAAATACAGTAATTTGTAGTAACAGTGATAAAACAGGACTATAGATTTGTTATGCTTTATCGGGTTTTGGTCGATTTCCTACGAAATTGGGGGTATTGAATAGCTGCCTCTGTGTCATAGGGACTTGAACCAGATTTTCTATTCACATCAGTTTTCTTGATACACCCCAAAAAATCTGCACTTTGAAAATAAATAAGGTGGGCTGAGCTAAATACAAAAATAATATATATAAATAAAAAATAATATAAATAATTTTAAAAATAAATTGTACTCCTGTGTCGACCGGCATATGCACGTTACTCAGATGATTTCATCTGTGGTAGGAGCCAATAAGAAACTTGTATTGCGGAGACATCATTCCCCCGTTTACCTATTGCATATGAGCCAATCTGTGAATAGGAAACACAATTTATTTAAAAAAAAAACTTTGTATTACATTACACAGACAGATTGCCTATAGTTAATGCCCAGAGTGAATTCTAGTTCAGCACAAGATCAGAATCTTTCTAGCTGGTTAAAAGATCAACTCAAATGCATGAAAAACTGAAGCAATTCTCAAGCGATAAGAACAGGTGCGATGTGCATGACATCGCTGTGTATGACAGCGATCCAACAAGCGCTTTCCCCTAATTGAAAAGCATTGTGGTGCTGACATGGTGCAACCCAGAAATCACCCCTATTGTCTGGCCCTGAATGGGGAGGGGCTGCTGGAGACAGGAGGCCCTTGTGGCACACTGCTCACCCTCCTCTCCAAAAACCAATCAATTCAGGAGATTGCTTTCTACTGGATCAATGCCGGGTAAGGAACAAGGAACAGGGAAAAATGAATGCTGCATGGATGCAAATCTTCCCCACCAGTTTTAATGCAGGCAAAAGGTCCAAACAGAGCAATCTCATTCAGTGTTGCTTAAAATAAAGACTTTCAAAAACATTTTTCACATCTTACTTCTATACGGTAATAACAATGAAAGTTTGAGGACACACCTGACAGATCTAGATTGTATTAGATTAGATACAACTTTATTCACCCTAAGGGAAATTACTGTGCCAGGGCATGGCTCCCATAGCGTTAGATTAAAGCAACAAACAGATCTTGAAATACCCTAAATAAAATAACGAGGACAAGTGTAAAGACAATAAAAAAGATTAAAAAATAACAAATTTCAGGTAAGGTGCAATTTTGCACAGGAAGATCGAGATGACATGGAATTCATTCTTAACTTCTACATTACTTAACAGCTTTAAGTATAATTATAGTAGACTTACATAGCCTTTTTAAGTAAATAAAACATGGTAAAACAGAACAGGCATTCCCAGCGCGTAGAACCAAAATAAATCTGATATAAAGGGATGTGTGACTGAAACTCCAGCAGGGAGGACAGTAGGTTTGTGAGTCACAAACTCATTAGAAATCTCCTGCCCTCGACGCCAACGGGTCACAACATGGTGAGGGCATGCCCAGGAAGCCGCCTTTCCACGTCCATCTGCCTCCAGCATATGGTCTCGCAGCACTTTGATGGTCGACTCGAAACGGGAGAATACAATCTTCCGCATTCATTCTTTGGGGGTCCCCAGATAACGCCAAATTGGGCAACGTCGCGGACGCGCTCGGCACCCTAGTCATTGCATTTAATGCTGTTATCTCGCGCTCCTTGGGAATCCTCGCTCCGTGTTTTTTGCGCACTCCCAGCTCCCTGCCAGACAGTCCACATTTTTGCTCCCTCCCAGCTCCCGGTAGGGTGCAAAAACATGGACTGTGTGAGACCCCGAGGACCGGATTGGGAAACACTGTCCTAGACACGGTTACTTTACTGCTTCGACAGCTACTGCTCCGGCGACTTTAAGCAGCTTCCAAATTAATAGTGAAATGGCTGACCTTGAAGAAGACTCTGCTTCTTCAGATTATGCACATGTCTGCTTGGATACCTCGACTGTTTAATCACATTGACCTGTCGTGCTCTGCTCCATCCTCAGCAATAGATAAAATAATCGACAGACAGATTAATCAGTTGTTTTAAAATATTTCTTCTGACCCAAAATCGATTCCGGTAATCAATAAGGCACAGCTCTAAGATGTGTGACAAGACTCACAGTTCTAGGCTTGCAGCACGTGACTAACTAAGAACCTACAAGATTATTATGTGACTTGATGTTTAAATGGTAGGCCTACACGGTTTCATTTAATAACTTTATACTTGAACATATACTTTACTGGAAAAAAAATGGTCCTGGGATTAAATGTATATAAAATAAAATTACTCTGATGTGTAAAACAGCAGTTTAATTGTATGTATCCTTCTAAATCAATCTTATACTGTTCTGTTACATTTTGGAGAAATACATCTACTACTTCAATTACTATTAAGATTATTAAACTATTAAATCTACTTTTAAGGAAAATAACATACATCCTTAAGTACAAAATAATGTATACACTTAACCCCATCAAGAAAAACATGCTATCTGCAACCCACAACAACCTAAATGGTTAGAATGGACGGATGGATTTTAGAATGTTCTTTAGATTAGACAGCCAGACAGATAGACAGATTTTAAAAATGTTTGATAACGCAAGACAACAGGAACTGAAGCTTTAAAAGTCATCAAAATCAGGCATCACATACATCATGTGGAGGAATTGGTCTAGTGAGGTATATTTCTGGTAACATTCACCAAGTACATAAGTAAGTTGATGCAACATATTCAGGAGTGACAAGAAGGGTTTGGATACCCTGGTATTGGAATATGTGAAGCTATACGTAAAATTGGGCAGCGAGGCAGGAACCTTGGGTACACCACTTAATATATTCTTCCCACAAACAGCGTATTAGAGGAAATAGCGAGTCTATCACTTGTTACACAGCGAGATAAAAAGCTGGGATCAAACAGCGAGATCAATAATTAAGATTAAAAAAGAGATGGAATGAATGAAGAACATGGACAAACAGACAAACGGAAGCAGTCTGTGGAAAAATGTTCAATCAAGTTTCTGTGTATTTCTGGCAGGGTTCATGTGTTCATAGCTCTACACACTAAAGATCTGTGCTTGTGCTCAGAAGGTTGTGGGTCTGAAGCCAGTCACTGGTACAGTAATGGTATGACCACTGGACCCCAATGCCCTTAAGCCCAGCGGCTCCAGGGACTCTTCACAACCTCTGACCCTGTGTTCTGACCCAAAAGCTGTAAGATGGGACTCATGTCCATTCCGATGTATTCTGTGCAAATGTAAATACCCAATTTCATACTTCATTGCTACTGCCCTTGTCAAGTTGTGATGAGACTAAACCTCTAAATAAACTGGACGCAGTTCAGTCAGACTGGGGCCTGAACAGAGCAGCAGAGACCCCACATATCTGACGGCGTATGTTTGCGATATTGTCCTTGTTCGCGTTTGCCCTCAGTGCAACTTAGCCCACAAAACTTGATATAGCGGTGATGTCTTTAGTAAGTAAGCCGTACGGCGGCTGTCTGTGAACCCGTCTGTCTGTGTAAGGTCATACTAATGAACAAACAGTCCCTAACTTGAAAACTCCCTAAGTCGAATTTTTTTTTTGGTCCCATTGAGTTCGACTTAGCGAGGTCCGACTGTAT
>JAODKM010000035.1:7916798-7929041 GCA_026780845.1 Petrocephalus sullivani | reverse complement strand
GTCCTTGTTGTTCTCGTCATTGTCATCATCATCGTCGTCATCATCATCGTTGTCGTCACTGTCCTTGTTGTTCTCGTCATTGTCATCATCATCGTCGTCACTGTCCTTGTTGTTCTCGTCATTGTCATCATCATCGTCGTCATCATCATCGTTGTCGTCACTGTCCTTGTTGTTCTCGTCATTGTCATCATCATCGTCGTCATCATCATCGTTGTCGTCATTGTCATTGTCGTTGTCATCATCATCCATACAAGCCATATGTATGACAGTTAATTAATAATTAGTAATAATTAGACAGGAGAGGAAGTGTTTTTTGCATCAAAATGTACATATTCAACAAATCCTAAGCTAGCATTAAGTACTTACACGCTATCCAATCAGTTAAAGCATCCTTAACATAATTGCTGGAGAGCTCTATATAAACATTACTACCCATACAAAGACTTACTTTACTAACTGTACTAAAGCAAGTGGGCTGTCTTAGACCAGCCTAAATTCCTAACGTGGCATTTTATAAAAATAAAGCAGAAATGCTTGTCACGGGCTGCACAGTTGTTGCTGAGGTAGGAATTATAGACTAAAATCAGGGAATTTAAGACCCAGACTTTTTATTGCATCTATTTTATATCTCCAGCTTGTGTGAATAAAGAATGGATAAAAATGACTGAAAAATCTATAATTAATTGATCTGATTATGCAATTAAGAGCTACAGGGGAAACGGGAAGCAGCCAAACCCTTAAGACGAGAAGTGGATATTACTCAGTGGAAGAGGCAGTAATATGTGTGACTCACGTATAATGCAGCCACGTAGGGTCCTTTCCAGAAAAACACCTGCTGGTAGCCAGACAAATTTGCTGTTCTGATTCCCTGAAGAGAACGACTCTCAGAGTTACAGTAATCGCCATGTGGATACGTGCCCCGCCCACTTTTCCTCCTGAAACGTACCCGTCGACTCAACGGCACGACGAGCAAGTGCAAATAGAAACGGGGAGGAGGGCGAAAGGAGGGAGGGGAACACGCACACAGACGAATAAATGGCAAATAAAACCGTCCTGTGGGTTTCCATTACCCCAGTTCTCTCCCGCCGTCACAGGCCCTCGTCATCCTAGAAGGAGACGCACTCTCGTTTCGTAACCTCGGCGGCCAGAAGCTGGGCACCGTTACGCAATATTCACGACAAAGCAGAAAATGCACAAAAGCCGCCAACGAAAAAGCCGGCGGTAGGGCCGTCACTCTTCTGCGGCTAATGCGAGCCGCGGTATTAGGTTATTAAAGGGAAAGGACTCGCAGAGCCCAGCAGGAGTGCGTGGGATTTTTTTTCCCGCCATTTTTTCGGTTTTGACCCCGACTGAGCTGCTGGAGCACAAGTACGGCCACAGCTTTGCGTGGGACGTGTGATTTTCACTTTATTTCCTCCGGGCAACAGACACGTGGGTGCCAGGTCCAGACGGAACCAAAAAGCTGCTTTAAAATGGAACGCGGCCGTGAAGTCTGTGGACTCTTAAGCTGAGTGTTGTCCGTGAGTCGCAAGAAATGCTTGTGCAGTGGGACATTTGGCGGAAATTCCCATTCCGTTCTGGCCACCTGGACCTGACACCCTCTTCTGCATCATTTATAATCATGACAGCCATCTAGGCAGCGAGTTCTATATTACCTCGTCCTACACCCTGTCCCCTAGCAGCCATGTTAAATCGTATGAAACTCAACGCTACAAAGTAACCATTGGATTAGTTTATTGTTTCAAGGTGTCTGCTTGGGCAATCCAAAGCCCTAATTGACTCCATTGTTAAGTGAACGGATCCAGTATTCAAGACACTGTGTAGCGTGAGTTACATGCATGACAGACCATAATGCAAGCCGCGCATGATGAGCAATGACAACCGCCCGGCGACGGGCAGCGAAAGGCCAGCTGGCGATTTACAATCTGACCTTTCGCTTACCTTTGGCAATGCTAACTGCTGCTAGCCTGGCCAAGACGGAAAAACTAAGTGCAGAGGCGGTCAGTAAATATACTGACACACCTATGAGCCGGACGACCAACCGAACACACGCACGCACACACACAGGCACAGGGAGAAAAGTATGACCGTAAGCCTGACCCAGCAGTCAAATAAAAGCACACTGCACCCAAACTCTTTAACAATCAACATTTAACCTTCATGCAAATAAAGTGGATGATCACCTTCACCGCAGAAAGCCTGACCTTTCATACCATTACTGGACACCCACAGTGAGACTTGTGGTTTTAATTGACTAACCACACAGGCTGAAAGAGGTTTTAGATTTGTAGTTACTATTATAGGATGCGTACGAATACATCAGATCTTTTCTACATAACTAAACCTCTATAGGGACATGCTATTTGACGGTGACTGAATCTGCATCATTCATCCTTCCAGCCATCCATCCATCCATCCATCCATCCATCTTATAGTTGCTTATCTATCTCAGAATTGTGGGGGAAATGTGCATTATTCTTTGTTCAATTTCGCATTTACTTTATTAGTTCAATGACTGATTAAATATTACTTTCAAGCTCAATACTGATATTTTATGTTACTACTTCTATCCACTGAAGATTATTTGACACATACAGCGAGGACAACGCGGTGGACGGGTTAGATAAAGCATGACGGACTGCTGTGATGTAGCTTGATAGCATGAGCAGACGGAACCCAAGGGTCTGACACTGAACCATGGGCATTGAAATAGAGCAGCAGAACGAGGACAGGGTGGCGTGGAGAGCACCAGACGCCAGGGCAAGGAGAGCACCACTGGGTGAAGAAGGCATGCCGCTGTTTCAGACGGAGCAGGAATGATCCTGAGCCAGGAGCCTGCTGACACATAACTCTCACTCGGTACCACTGCCATACTGACCTATCACGTTAGGCGTTGTTAAATCCCTAATGCAAGATTAGACGATTATTGAATAAGGTCTTATCTGTGCCAGGTACCAGGCCACATTATTTTACTCCACACTATCAGAAACCATCATGGAATAATGCCAGCCAATGCACAAGAGCTTCTGTGCAGTATCTTCTTTCTAATACCCTGTTCGAATTTCATTAGCAAATACCTAGATTTAGTTTGCAAAACACAAGCCTTATGCCTTGTTACATTCTAATCAACAGATTAATGATGGCTTCGACCCAATAATACAAAGAAGAGACAATGGTATATATGAGACAGTAACATCGACAGCATTATTAAAATACTGTCAGATGGAGTTCCCACCATGACGACAGATGAATTACCCAATAGTGGGGCAACTGGTAGCTTCAATCCTGGAGTCCGGCCCATTGGAATGGGCCTGCACACCCTGTGTAATAAGTTACAGCAAGCATGCCTATTTCCATCCTTTCATGTTTGGCAGAGTCTGTACCCTATCAGCCCAGGAAAAAGATAACCACATATTCGATCAGTTACAAAAAAAATAAATAAAAATAACAGCATCTCTGCGCTTGTGTGCTTAATTATCTAAGAAGGATTGTGCCCCTGATTAAAATTATTAGTAATGGCTTAGTAGTTAAAAGCAGAAATGAACAGTCATGCACACAATAAAAAAAAACATACAAAAGTAGTAGGTAAAGCAAAACAATGAATGAATCGTTATTCATTAAGATGAGTGTCAGCGGCTATGGATTATAGTCAGACTGTAAAAGATATTTATGGGAGGGCTAGAGGGTCTCGGTAGAATATTTCAATACCTATCGGCAGCGGTGCTTTCAGAGCGAGACGCCTGCTCTGTTGACAACACCCTCGACACCGGCTCCCGGACATGAAAGCACACCCACGCACGAGGGAGCGCGAGCTTGCAGGGCGAGCCCCCTCTGACTGCGCTATTGCCCTACAGAAGATAGCATCCCTCTGCATAGTGTTTATTTTGCACTAGGTCTAAAGAAAGGGCAGGCTTTCTAAATAATTCTATCACTGCTCATTACACTTAGACATGCCTTATGTGCTGATCTCATTTTATATTCAGGAATATTCATTAAAAATGTTCACTTGAAGAGGCGTCAAAGTAATTTGCTTGAAACACTCGCACTAGAGCATAAGCCAATTCTAAAGCGAAACTTAAAAGGCTCCGTTGATTAAAATTGATTGCTTACTCGTTCTGCTTTTGAATAAGGGGAGGGAAAAAAAACTGACCTCAGCATTAAGTCAGAAGCACCAGGAGGTTTTAACTGAAGGTTTCCAGTACATTGTAGAATTAATATTAGGAGCAAGCGAGCAGAGACCTCGGTGGTGATAAAAATCTGGGACAAAATGCACCTCAAAATGACACAGATACATACATACAAACTAATCTACGTTTTGTGTGTGGTTGTGATGGGGTGTGGTCGGTGCGCCAGTTTATAAGGCATGGGGATGGAAGGCTGGATTATATCGACACCTTATCACTTAATAGGCGTCACCGACCGTAGTAACTACGGGCAAGAGGGAAAAAGCCGCAGCAGCGTGAACACCATGTGCTGCAAAGGAATGGAATTGCCTCCGCTAGTTGATAGGCAGGGAGGAAGGGCAGGGGAAATCCCAACTGCAGAAAACACCCATTCCCCACAAACGGGAGGAAAGCCCTGCTCGCCGCCCCTCCCTCCCGGCCGGCCGGCCGCCCCTCCATCATCAGCCGTCTAATGCACACAAAGGCACGGCGCGATCGCTGCGGTGCGTCCGGCCGCGGCGGCGGCTGCTTTGGCGCAGCCTTCCACATTCCGGAATAGTTATCAAACATTTTATGCCGATGCGTTTTTTCTTCCTCTCCTCTCAATCATCGTCAACTTATAAAAGTCGCGGCGGGAGATCAAACATTATGTCCGCATAAACGTCAAGTGTTGTTGGTGCCAGCGCACGGGATTTGTTAAATTGTCCATATTATTGTTGCCCTTTGGATTTACCAAAGCTTGAAGGGCAACGTCCCACTGTGTAAATGACCGAGTACGCCTATTAATTCTGTCAGGTTAGCAGGCGGGCTCTGACACAGCTACATAGCAAAATGCACACATACCGCAGATATCTGCCATAATATCTATTATTTAAGATGCAACCTTCACTGGGTTTAGAAAAACTGAATACCTGCGGTAACTCATCAAATTCTAATATGAATCACATTTACAAGTCTATCAATAAAGCGATGCAATATATTCCACAGATACGCTTTAAAGTAAAACAATTAGAATTAAATCATATAATAATCACAAATATGGACCGCATTAAAAGTACTGCCTCAAAAGAAAATGCAAACATCTGTTTTGATATCAGATACAGCAGCATTTTCATTAGCATTTAACTGAAATCCCCTCCCAGGAGGAAAGGCTACTTTTTTCCTCCCCTGCCCGTCCAAACGCCCCTGCTTTACACATTAAACATTGAGAACTTGAAAACTTGAATTACTGCAGCCTGCTAATTCGGGTGTCTGATAACTTCTCCCCCACAATTTCAATTGGTTCTTAAAGTACTGTGTCAACGAACCATAAGAGGAATTATTCATTAAGAATAAGGAATAAAAAAATAAAATAAAATACAACGCTCTTCGTTGTATTTCTAACACCGGGCTGATTCATTGCTCACTTGAAAATACAGTAATTCCTGTGACGACGACTCTTTTCCTTTGGAATTTATAATCAATTACACGATTGCCTCTGTAAATGAAAATGAGCGTTAAATAATGTCTATGTCATATGCTGCTCCATAGAAATAGATGTATCATAACATAGCAGTGATACTTGATAAAAACCTCTGATGATGCACATTGCAGCGGGTTTAGGTGTTCTGCGTAGTTTACTTACAACTATTTGTTATTATCGGCAAGCCAGTTTATTAAACAGCACGCACATGCTAATATTATAATAGTATTCCCGCATCAAGGCTAGCCATCACACTTTTGCCGTCTTACCTTATTTGCTAGTTTGTCGTGTTGCTCACTGCAGAAGTGGTCGCAATTAACATATTGCTGTGGTATTCATTGAAATTGTTTCCGATAATTTCTCGGCGCTCCCCGGGTACGGGCTTGACTCTCACGCGCTGTCTCCCTCTCTCTCTCTCGTGCTCTTTCTCTCTCTCTCTCTCTCTCTCTCGCGCGCGCGCGCTCTCTCGCTCTCACACTCACAAACACAAACAGATCCACACGCGCTTAGCCGCGCTCGCGCTGTACCCGGGCGAGGCGCGTGGCCGAGGAAAGGAGGGCGGGTATCGAGGCTGCTCGGAGCTGCTCGGAGCTCACTCTCCGGACTGCTCAGCCGTGTGCCAAATTCAGATTGATGCCATGCTATATTCGAGCTGCGCACTCTGCAACTAATCTCACAAGCCAGCACTTGGTGTTATATGGTTTCACACAATCCATCAGCATCATTATTATTATTAGTAGCAGTAGTAGTAGTATGTTGTTGCATCTATAAGCTGTTCTTTGCATTGGTTTGGATATTATAATTTTCCTTATTTTCTACGACAGCAGTTTATGGTGTTGATACTCCTTTTGGAACATAACCTCGTGGCATTCTGTTAGGTCCAGGTCCTTAACAACTGTGCTACCTAACTGCAAATTAATAGTGCATGTATTTTATAATAGAACTACATACGCCCACAATATGTATTTTGCACCCTCGTCATGCCATGTTTCAAGTATACGTCTTGTTCAAGTGTTTAAGTACACCTTTTAGCCCCAAGAACCCTAGAAAGGGAATCAGAATCTTAGTCATAATTCCTTCATATGGCTTTTAACTTACGAGGAGCCTCTCACCTAGAAAAGGCTCATATTATAACCAGCACTGACCCCACTACCACCCTGCATATTTTTTTTCCCATCAAAGAGAGGATTTCTTTATAGTGTAACTACAAACGAAGCACCAGGAGACAGAAAAGAGGGAAGAGGTCAGTGGTCTTCTACTGAAGACCAACAAATGGCAGAGTGATTCTGCCATTTTGATGTCACATCCTTGAGTATCTGCGGCACAACAGACTCAATAAGTAAGCAAGAAAATATTTATAAAGAAAAAATTACATTGCCCCCCCCCCCCAAAATAAAGCTTACAATGCGATGAACTCTATATGAACATATCATGGATTGTTGTAGGCTATGGTGACCATAAGTTATCTCCACTTAAAGTATCTTAGTTTTGCAAAGGGCGTTTGTCACAGACTGCCCAAAATAAAGCCTTGTGCACTTTCATACTCTTCTTGTGCTTATATGCATTTCCTCTATGTACAACTGTACATTCAGTCTACCCTTTCGGTCCAAGGGTGTAGTTTCGGTAGGAAGTCACAGTTTGAAGCTCACGCTCTGTGAAATACTGTCAGCTTGTGTTTCATGCATTAGACTCCAGGCTCACTGCAACCCTGCGATGGATAAGGTACAGAAAACAGATTTTTTACAGTATTTACAATCTCTTGTTGCCTACAAGAGTTAGCATGTCAGGTGAGGAATGGATAACATTTCTGACGTGCTCCCCAACTGTATTCCCACACTGCACCCTGTGGGGACAAATTAGAGTACGAGATGGAGTTGGACTTGTCATAATGAAGTTTCTCTGCAATATAATACTTTGTTTCTCTGTCATTGATTAGCTGAGGAGCCTCTTTTCTATAACACGAAAGCAGTGTGCCCCTCCCAGCCTCGCTGGTCATGTACATTACTTTTCCTCCTGTCTGTGACAAACCTGCTATCTCATTTCCATTTACGGATAGTGATGCTCACACATACCCTATGCCCTCTGGCATTCTATAGCTGTGTTTCCCACTGTGGTCCTTGGGGACCCACAGACGGTCCACATTTTTGCTCCCTGTGGAAGAAAAATATGCCTGGGAGCTCAGAGGGAGCAAAAACATGAACCAACTGTAGCTTCCCGAAGGACCGGGTTGGAAACACTGCCGTATAGTGCTGGAACTATTGCAGAACAAACATGGCTTTCTGGGCGTATTAGACAAAGCAAGGGGTTAAAATGACCGAAAGCATCATTTTTTCCCTGATTTATGTATGTATTGGGAATTACCTGTTAATTCACCGTGACACTCATACACCTCTTTGCAGTAGACGTTCTTCAGCACATATTAATGTCCCATTGTCTTTATCTATGCATACAAGGAGAGCAGCTGAAATCCTTTCACATGCAAGTAAGGTCTTTTTTGCTGCAGCCAGCCAGTGCAGAACCCAGACTCTAGCACAGAATACAAATTCTACTTCAGTTAGTTATTACACAATTGAAACTCAGACAGAAGAGGAGGAGCACATGCACAGTCAGTGGTCGTTGCATTTGTATTATTGATCGAAAACAATATTACTTCGGCACACTGGTATTTGAGTGGCTTGTGATTGGTGATTGGCTGTTTTATTTTTTTCCTATGAATTTATAATGGGGAAAAAGTAAAAAAAAAAGAAATGTGAAAATCAATGCAAGAAATGGTGGTAATACTTTACTTAAAGCAGTCATTATACTGCATTACACATACCGTCATAATGCATTATAGTGCATTCATAAAGTATTACAAACCCAGACATAACGATTTATAAAAAGGCATAACACATTATAGTCATGTGTAGCATGCACTATGAAAGCTCTATCAAGATTTAATCTATAGCGCACTATAAATATCTTCATAATGCAGCACAAAGCATCCTTAATACTTATACTGACCATTGTAATGCATTATGTAGGTAGCTATAGGTATCGATATATCTATATAGGTATCTATATATATTATAGATGAGTCCTTCATAGAACATTCATAATACATGAGAAACATGGATATAATGTGTTATGCCTTTTTATAAGTCTTTATAGCCATGTTTATAAAGCTTTATGAATGTGTTAGAATGAATGATATTATACTGGGCGTTATCAATATGGGCTTCATAGAAAGTGTTACCGAAAATGGTTTTTATTCTTATAGTAAAATTTAAAAAAATAAGTTAGTTTTTTTTAGCAATTCATGCTTCGTAAGAGTCCCATACCAGGCTCAACCTTCTGGTCTCTACGACCAGGTTTCCACGGTAACCGTTAGCATGGCTCAGCAACTGGAGAGCATCGGGGAAAGCTGTGACTAACACGCACCAGAATGAAACTTCGAGAAAATGTGCTGCCTCATTCTCCCCTATTTATAGTTAGCACTTTGTCTGACATTCGCTGGGACTCACTTTTTTCGAACTGTCCCATATTCTTTGTTTTTACACGTGATACATGGTCCAGAGTCTGGCCTGGACCATAACCCAAACAGTGCCAGCATATTAAGTAGCATAACAAGAATAACAAAGTAGAATATAAAGTGGAAGAGTGACGCCCAGCTATACTGTTCTCTTACTAGTTGTTCCTCAGGCTTACGGTTAGCATAAGAGCTGAAGAAATTGCATATGGATATTAGCAAGCTAGCATCCTCAAAGCTGTTGCCATGCACAACCTGGAATTGTTTTCTTGCTCCTGAGCAGACAGTACCCAGTGCAGAACTACAGCAAAAGTACACAAACCAGCAGTCTGAAGTCTCTTGCAGGAGGACTGCATTATGAACCCAAGACCACCCGACCATTGCACTCACATGCTAAACGAAAATTACATTGACCCACTAACCATATCTCTGGGTAATGGGTGGAAACTGGATACGCACAGCCACCGGGGGAACACACAAACTCTGCATGAAACTGGGACCACATTACTCCTGCAGCGCTTACTATTACTGCTTATCGCAGGGAGAACTGGGACACAAAAAAGAAACAATAAGAGGTTTTTAAAGGGTTGCACAAAGGTCCTACAAAAAGTCTACAGTGGTACAGACTTCATACTGATGGCAGCCTTGAATATTTGCTTGTTTGCATACATTTGGGCACCATGTGTATGCAGTTTGGGTCCAGCTGCCCTTTGTTAAGTGACTTACACTTTCTAAACTTATACTTGTTACTTGCTGTCTGTATTTTGCACCCTGGTTCCGGGGGAACGTTATTTCGTGCCACTGTACACCTGTACATAAATGGCATGACAGTAGAGCCCACTTGACATAGTTTATGCCTTACCTATTCACCTTACCTAAGTCATTTTACCATGGTGAAGAGACTGGCATTCCATCCAGGGTGTTTCACCTCTTCATGTCCTGTTTCCTGGGATAGACTCCAGACTCAGTGTGACCCCGCGCTGGATGAGCGGCTATGGAAGATGGATAGATCGATGGATCTTAGTGAATGGCGCACAAAACTGCTGTGTTAATTGGCATAAATAATGCTATCATTTTGTCACTAAAACTGTCATACTGCACCCCTAGGAGTGTTTGTCAATAGACAGCTAACAGAGAGTCTTTGCCTGTCTGTCAGCAGCTAAATTACTTTTCAATTAGCAATTGATTCACATCAGGAAATCTAAACAGTTGACTTATGGTCCAAACAGGAGCTTTACTGAAGCCTTCTGAACCTGATGTAGAGACTCCTTATTATTAAGGGGGTGATGTCACTATGATGTCACTCTGATGTCACTAGAGAGAAAGAGAACGGAACGTAATGAAAAGCAAAACCACGATTCAATTGCTATGCATCTTATTTAGCTACCATCCAGAAAACTAATTAGAAGGGTTTGCATTATACAGTGGTCCCTCGTTAATCGCAGGAGTTACGTTCTAAAAATAACCAGAAAAAGACAAAAACCGCGAAGTATAGTCAGCTTTATTTTTTACAGTTATTATAGATGTTTTAAGGCTGTAAAACCCCTCATTACACACTTCATACACTTTTCTTAGCATCTTCCTCTGCCTTTTGGGTGCTACCGCAGGTGCCTTTGACGGTGCCAAACGTTTCGTCGACATTGTTGGGTTTGTTGGGGAGAAAGCTTACAAACATACAGTACGGCACTTCGGAGTCACACTGCTAGCGATCGAAGGTTTATGTGAATCTGACAAGCTGAACGCATTCTGTACTGTACGGGAGACACTGCGCTGTATCATTTTCACTGTCTCGATCAACTTTTTAATGAATATACAGTACTGTATATACTTTAAGGGTCACAGTACTGCATGTATTTGGAAAAAAACCGCGATAGAGTGAAGCCGCGAAAGTCGAACCGCGAAGTGGCGAGGGACGACTACACAATTAAAATTATTTAAATTAAATTGTGCCACAGCACACTGAAATGTAGTGACCACCTGTGAAAGGTACTTACTGCAAGCGAGGTTTATCTCTCTCTCTCTCTTAATGAGCGTACTTCTTTACACAGGACACAACTCCGTCTCTCATGAATCCTATCCCCAGCTTAACGTAACGTAATGTAAATCTCCCCCTGAGGGGGATGCATATAAGGGAATATTGCATTTTGGGATTTCTTATCACAACTATTCATCACACCACCTTCGCTCTGCTGCATCGGCTCATTTTCATTTTCAAAAAGTACACGCTGAAATCGTACCACCACGAATGAGTGTAAAAAAAGTTCGCCCACGTAGTCCGAAGTACGAAGCAATTAATTAGCATAAACTAAAACAGCTTTTATGGGAGTGAGCATCGTAAACCTGAAACGTCGTATGTCGAGAACCTTGTAACCTGAGGACTCCCTGTAATTAATGTTCATTTTTGTCCAATACATTGTAAAGTTTATATTGGAATTATATCACGAGATAGTGTCCTGTGATTTGTAAAGCGGTTTCAGACTCAGTCTTAGAAATGTTACACCACTAGAGTAAAAGTGATTGTGATTAAGAAGAAATATTTTAATAATATAAAGTGTATATCTGGGACTGACGAGTAAATAAAAAAATATGCCAAATTTGAATAAAAACAAAATTACACCTAATTAAAGCAATTATTTAACCTATTTAGTGTCAACCCTGAAGGAAGATGGAATATGGATCCAAAAAATTAGTCTTGGCGCGTGGGAAGGAGATTAAAAAATGACAAAACCCACATGGCAGGGAGAAAGGACACATGAAATGAACAGTAAAAGATACATTTCAATAATGATTTTGCATAATGGAGAGAGTTTTAAATGAAGCCTATTAAGTTTTAAACTAAGCCTATTAAGCTCAGTGCCACTTACATAACCCTAATAAGGCACTGCCCACAAAATAAATCATTTATGATTATCTGATCTTTATCTTAAATGCTAAGGATTTTAAATATCCACCAACCTTCCAGCTGTTTATCTAATGTAGAGTTGGGGGGGGGGGGGGGGGGGGGTGTTAATTTAATGTCTTTTTCATTTTTTCAGCCCAAACGATTCAAGTTAAATCGAGCCAATTATGGGAAACAAGGAGAGGGCAGGGGGGGGGGGCTCGACAGTAAC
>JAODKM010000035.1:7879053-7916698 GCA_026780845.1 Petrocephalus sullivani | reverse complement strand
GGGGGGGGGGGGGGTGTGCCGGGGGGGGGGGGGGGGGGGGGGGGGGCGCCCCCGTGTGGGGGCGTGGGGGGGGAGGGGGGGGGGGGTTGGGGGTCTGCAGTCTATCCCCGGGAAAATAGGTAATGAGGTAAGATGAGACAGCGACACATACATTCACTTGCATGCTCAGGGTAATTTAGACACACCAGTTCACTTTACTGTGGGGGGGAGACCTGTCGCAAGAGGGGATTATAAGCAACTTCCACACACATGCATTAAATGCAGACAGGATTCCAACCTCCAAGTCTGGAGGTGTGAGGCAAAAGTGATACCCGTGATGCGTACAGTATATATTTAGAATTGTTGGTTGAAAGGTTGTGAATGTGTAAATCCCATAGGTTCTCAAGATCGGATGTAACAGTCTATTGTGCTTGATGGTGGTTATTCCAGCCATTAGTTATCGTTCAATCCATCCATCATTTTCTGTGCCCACTTGTACTATGCAGGGTCATGAGGATCTGGAGCATATCCCAGAAGCTATAGGTGCAAGGTGTGCACATGAAGCCGGGCCAGAGACTCAAATGTTGGTCCTAGAGGCAACATTGATAACCACTGCACCACCTCGTCTCCACTAATTAATCAGAGTCAATAGGGGTTTGGTACAAGAAAACTATAAAAATGATTAATCCAGTCGGATTATCACTTTGAGCCATTCCCAGGAAGCACATGATTAAAGGTGGCTTACATCTTCGGGCGAGGAGAGTCCATTGCAAGTCATTATCACACCAATATCTGCACAGTCGAGGCAGCTCAGAGGCATCACTCCATCTGAACAACAAGCATTTTGTAGATTGATGAATTCTGCCTAATTTCCAGGTGCCTAATTTCCCATAGTGTGTGAGTGTTTGTCAGGAAGTGTGCCCTTTGATGGACTGGAATTCTATCCAGGGTATCGCCTACCTTGTGCCCTGTGCTTCCTGCTATAAGTTCCAGGCTTAGCACAGAAAGGACGACAAGATGAGCGCATTTATTCTCCAGATCCCTGACATCACACGCATGGAACATAATGCATGGAACATAATGCATGGAACATAATGGCCAAACCCTCATCCTCTTAATAAACTCAAAGCTCCCAAATAATGTGGCAGTTTTTTCAATGGCTACCCCTGTTATGCATGAAAGACACCCTGCCAGCGATTCCCCAAACTAACAAGTAATGAGAATGAAAAGAAGGATTGTGATCAAATCAGAAATGGATCTATAGAGTGACCCATTCTGCAGTAGTGCTGGGGCAGCTGATAGTTGTTCCAGTATTTGACCATTAGGGTGATTAAGTCTCCCCTGTATTTATTGCTGTGATGTGTTTAGGCTTTTTAAAGTTTAATCAGCATGTTCATGCACGTAAACTGCAAGGCTTGTTCTCAGGCCTACATTATTGATTTTACCTTAATTTTAGTGGATTTCTCCAACCTGCAAATATGTGAGTAATATAACAGCGGACATTTTCATTTTAATGCCTCTGTATAATACAAAGTCTCTGGCCTCAAACGTCTCGCATTCTCAGCTTTTCTGGCTGAGTTTGTTAGTCATAGCCCTGAAATTTTTTAGCTGAAAATGACACGGTTAGCCAAACTCTGAAAACTGACATAACATTTTCACAAAATTTGCCAAATACCTGTTTGTGCACTTCTCTTAAAAATCTCTCCAAAGAGTCACATATTTATGTTCATGTGTTAATAAATTTGATCATACTTATTGTATCTTTACGCTGATCAGCTATAACTAAGCTATATATATACATGTATATATATATATATATATATATTTTTTTTTTTTTTTTTATTTTAAATCCACTGATGGGCGAAGTGAATAACATTGCTTGTTGCACTGGCACCTGTGTAGGGTGCCATTAAATATTAGGTCAGATCTATTATGGTGCCAAGAGGGGGACCTACTCCATATTCATCAGGAGGTTTTAATGTTATGACTGATCTGTGACTTTTGTATTAATAGTGATACTGAGGAGCACAAAATACTTGTTGCGTAACAAATTTCAATGGATCATCTACTCTACACAATACCCTGCAGCATGTGTGGAAGTAATATTCCCTGAGCAACCATTTTTTTTTTACAAAAGAGAAAAGATGAATGAGTTTTTCCAGAAGCTAATTTTTCCATTCCAGATTTAAAGTGTAGTCTGTTACACTGTATGTATTTTCTGGCTGAAAAGAAGTTCACAGTTTTTTTAGGGAGTGCAAGATTTGCAGTGTTGTTTGAATTATTATACGTATGGCGGTATTCATGAAAACATAAAATCTAGGGCATTAAAATATATTTTTTAATAATGTTTAACAAAGATGCCTTGGAAAAATATTCATCAATTATCAAGTTTTTGGCATGACAGCAGGCTAGCAAAATGCTAACATAGTGTAGCTATACTGAAGGTGAATGGAAGGACAGTGGGCATGAGAGAAGGGGACACTATGGACAGAACAACAGCCCGCAGGAAGCACATTCACACACTACTGGCAATGCAGAGCAGTGTTTCCCAATCCGGTCCTTTGGGACCTACAGTTGGTCCATGTTTTTGCTCCCTGCCAGACAGTCCACATTTTTGCTCCCGAATGCTGGGAGGGGGCAAAAACATGGACTGCCTATGGGTCCTCGATAACCCGATTGGGAAACACTGATGTAAATAGACCAACCCTCCTAAAACTCATGTCTTAGTGGGAATCAAACCCCCCCAATTCCGGAAGGTGTTAGCCAATTGTGCTAACCTCTATGTCACTGTGCCACCCTGTGAATAAATAATTTAGAGACATCTAAGAACTCTTTTAAGTGAATAATATATTAGATGAAGCTCTCTGTCACCACATTCTGGTTTGGTGTTTTTCTTGATATAAATGTAGCAAACAAAGAGTGGAATGCCTCATTAGCAAAACAAAGCATTTCATACATCATATCGTCAGTATCCGCAACGACAGAGACTCATGCAGTGATGTGTAAGACAGGGATCAATGCCCCCAGTAGGTTGTATGGAAGATGTATTATCTAAGCAAATAAATGAAATAAAAAGTCAGAATGATAATGGGCACTGGAACATTGTAATAAAAACAGAAATGGAAATTAAACCGTCTTCAGCTTAAAGGTTGCATTTGTCCTTTTCCTTAAAAAAGTCAAGTGAAAGGAAGTCTTCAGCTTTCAGAGGGATGTAATGTCCTTTGTAATTAAAACCTGAAGTAAAAATCAGGGCTGCGCTGCACTTATTGCTGTATGGGATGTGAAAGATGCACGGGGAAAATGAAAGAGGCACGGCTTAAAATTAAGGACGAGACTAAAAACAGAAGCAAATACGCGTACCGGCAATTACGAGCGCTGGACGAACACGATGAGTCATCTTGTCACCATTCCCAATCAATCAGCTATAGAAATGGCTGGATATATTACAGGAGGCAGGCACAGATGTTTGAACTGTTAAAACAGCTGTTTAATAAAGGCTGCCGAATCAAAAGGCTTGGGGAATGGCCTGTGGTTGATCTCGGCAGTATCTTTTATGAAGGATATTGCAGATAATGTAAGCCAGAGTCAGAGGTGGGTAGTTCAGGTCTAGAGAGTACAAATCCAGACCAAGATTTTGTTTCAACCAACCAGTTGAGTATAAAGAGTCACAGTCACAGAGTACTCAACTGGTTGGTTGATTTTTACTCTCTGGACGTGAACTATCCACCTCTGGCCTTAGAGATACTGGTATTTTTAATTTGAATTTTAAATATGTATTTATTTGTGAAATGTGTCTGTGATGATTTGAGGATAGGGCTCTTTACGCTGTATCTGTTATTCACGTGACATGACATTATCGTTTTCATAGCCAAGGTCATTTACAGTCCTCTTGGTGACCTTGCTACAGAGTTTTATACCTTCCTTGAGAGTGACGTCCATGTTTAATGGGCATCCAGGGCATTGTGTGCCATCGATTTGTGCTTTTAAGAACGAGGGCACGAAAGCTAAACAATTAGTAGGAGAAACTGCTTTGTTGGGAAAGAAAGTTCTCCAAACTGCCAAGGGACCTTGTTTGCAGGAAAGGGAGGTGCTGTATAAGGAAAGAAGACGCTGATTCGACGGGGGGGGGGGGGGGGGGGGGGGGTTAAAAAGCACTTGGCGGGAAAAGGTTAGCTGCAGACTTCGGCAGAAGGCCCTCCACTCAGCAGGTAAGAGGAAATATTTGCGTCGGTCATAATGACGTGTTTCGCAGAATTTGGAAGAGTTTAACATTTACCCCAAAATTATTAATATGTATAGAGTATCAAAAAGCAGGGAGTGGTAGAGCCATCTTCTCCATGTAGCTTTTACACATAAATACAGGCTTGGTCCTGCATTTAGTTTAGGTCATTCCTTACCACCCAAAGCATATTCTTCTCAGACTGGAGCACTATTTCAAGTAGTTTAAAGAAGAATCACATCATTTCTACTGCAAATTCTAGATGTTGCAATACCATTTATACAAAGAAAACATATATAATGATATATATATATCTGTTCATTGGCATCTAATCATTTTAGGAAAGACTCAGAGGAAACACTTAGAAGTTATTTTAACTTATAAGAATGATTAGCATGTGAATGAGAATTGCAAGTAATTAAACCAAACATGGTGTGATTTTCAGCTATCCGGGTTGCTTTCTTACATCTTTTCCTGCTCTTTTCACCCATCCAATCCAAGCCTCCCTCTATTTCCCTTCCCCTACCTCCCTAAACAGCATTATGGCTGAACTGAGCCCCACCAGACAGACGCCTGCAAATATTTTGGCTCCACACAACAAAATGCAAAGCAAGGCGACTCGGCCGCGTGCCATTGGCTGGCCTTAAATCTGCACGAAGGGCCATTTCCTCTCCTCTGCTGCCTTTTAAATTGACGTTTAAACCATATATAGTTAAGACCTTAATTATCTGAAAACCTCATACTTCTAAATCTGTTTGTAATAGATTATATGGTTATAACTGATTGTAAGTGTTATGGAGGAATTGTTAGGAAGGAAGGCTGTTATATAAAATATTTCAAACCGAACGTCCAAATGGAGTGTGACAATTTCAAATCTGAAAAATATTCAGACGGGATGTTGTCTATGCTGGGCAGTCAATGTAGCTTAAAATTACATATGTGATCGATGGCACAGAAAGAGGAATAATTCTAACCTGCTGAGTTCTGGCCCATTTCCCGTAACCAATATGTAACCAGCTCCCACTAGAGCGTATTGCAGCAGAACAGTCTTATGAGAAACTTTAACATAAGAAGGCCAATGAACTTCAACATCTTACATCTAAATATCATGTTTACAGAACTTGGGACAATGCAGTTTGCCCCACGTAACTGTGATAAGCATTAAGACAACAGGGTAGGTGTTCTTCTTGGAAACTTCTAAGATGTTTTACAAGGAAAGACTAAGCAGTGAAGGATTGTGTTTCAGTTCGTCTTTCCAGCTTCCTGGAAGTGGGAAATGTAGACAGCAAGCACCACTTAGAGCGAGAAGGCAGCCTTGCGATAATTTCTTTGTGGGGAATTCCCTTGTGCGTGCAAAATCAGGATTAATACATTTGTTAAACTCATCATTAGTCCTAAACCGAAGATGCCCTTCAAGTTTGTCATGGTGTGAAGCATGTTCAGAAACTACACCGGTCAGAACCAAAGGCTGTCAAACAGAAGTTGGAAAAAACACAAGTTATAAATGAAGTAAACAGGTGTGTAGAGCTGATATCCCGGCAACATTCCATGGCAGTAAAGCAGATAAAGAACAGAGTTAATCACAGAGATAATGGAAGAGATACAGCCCGACAGACAATGAGCTAGCAGGGAGTCCGTTTGTGTCCAGCACAGCTTTTATTCGGTTTTATCCCATTATTGAACCTGACTGAATGGTAGCTCAGAGTGCAGAATTCAACCCAACGTGCTGGCAGGCTGGGGGGCGCTTCCCAAAAGCTCCTGTTGGCAACTTACATAGTTGGACTCATTCAGTTGCATGGCTCCAACTATGTAAGTTGCTAATGTATTTAGCAATTATGCTTTTGGGAAACGCACCCCTGGACAGTAACAGTAACTATGAAAGCGGAAAAAGTATCTCATAGGAGCAGCTGCAGTCTCTCATTGTTAGTTACATCAAAACAGATGTACTCCTTTGGCTACATAATATTAACATCTCTCTAAATACAGTATTAAGAAAAAAAAACTGTTCTTAGCATGATCTCATATGTTTCCTGTGTTCTTTGTGTGGCTGAACATAGAACTCAATCTGAATACCCCAGATTTAATGTATGGCTTATGTATGGCTTACAGTATGTATGGCTTATGTATGGCTTACAGTATGTATGGCTTATGTATGGCTTACAGTATGTATGGCTTATGCTCCGCGGTGTAGAAAATGCGAGGATGGGGGAAGGGCATGTCCCACCCCCGATATTTAATTTGCCTCATTCCCCCTGCCCCCCCCAAATAGACCTTTGCCTGTATCATTACACTGCATCCCCACCAATATCAAACCCTTTCCATGCCAACCCCTATGTGTTGTATTTATGCACAAGTCAATTTCTGCTGCAAAATGATTCTGTCACTGTATCTGATTCTCATGTGGTGTGCAAGCTACAGCAGATATAATGTAGGAATCGAGGATGAGCCAACCTTAGACGCATAGACGACATCTGCTTCTGATGGATACAAGGCCAGCATGATCAGAACAAGATGATACCGAGGCTCCGAGAAGCATGATGCTACAGGTGGTTTAATGATTAGTGACGTGAGCGTGTAATCGAAAGATTATCACTTCGAGTCCCCAACCCACAAGTACCGCTGAGGTACCCCGAGCAAGGTATCGTCCCTAAGGATTGCTCCCCAGGTGCTCACGTAGCTGCCCCCTGCTGTGTCACAATGTCACCTGGGTAAAAAGCAAAGGACACATTAAATTTCAGATGTTTTGGTGACGGTAATATCATCCTGACGAGAGCAGAATGGTGAGAATATGAAGTTGTCCCAAGGCTGAGGGAGCATGGAATAGACCAAAGGTTCATGGACCTGTACCTTTGCCCCAGTGGATTCCCATCCTGTAAAAGCCATGGTGGGAGACTGGTCAGAATTTGGAGGGAGCTGGTTCAAAGTGGAAAACACTAAATCACAGCCTGGCTTCCGGATGGAGCCCAGCATCGTGGCGTGGTCTGCATCAGAGGGAACGCACCTGCTCCCCTTCTCTCCCTCTCCTCACAGCTTTGCTCTTAAGTGTGCTGCCTCTCAATGGCTTTATTTGCTACCAGCAATTGGGGACGCTATGCAGCTGGCACAGCGCTCGTACCCCTGCAGCCACGCTGTTACCACCCACAGAACACCATGTTTGTTTGGGGTGTGTTAGATTAGGCTTCTGGAGCGTTCTGTAGCACATCGATTAGCTTTGCTTCTCACATATGTTGTCACAGCTGTGAATTTAAATAGGAGTTTCATCACACAATACCATTATGCTGTAGACTCTAAACCAGGGGTAGGCAACCCTGATCCTGCAAATGCCAGTTTCCAGCAGACTTTCTACCTGCCTAAGATCAAGTGTGTTTCCCAAATCAGTCCTCGGGGAACGTCGGACAGTCCACGTTTTTTGCTCCCTCCCAGCTCCCAGCCAATCAGGAACAGGTACAGGTGTGCTGGGAGCTGAGAGGAAGCAAAAACCTGGACTGTTTGGTGTTCCTCAAGGACTTGGTTGGGAAACACTGCTCTAGACCAATCATAGTAAAGCCAACTCTAGTCCTTGTAGAGGATCATGGGATTAAGTGGTTAGACATTCTTGCTGTGACACTCCTGGCACCTGTCTTGTACATTCGTAACCTCTGGGATAGCCTCTGGACTCCCGTGACCCTGAACAGGATAAGCGGTTACAGAAAAGGCATAGATAGATGAATGTGCACTACTGACACCCTTCAACCAGCTACTCTGCCTTATCTCAGCTGCACATGGAAACATACGATTTTTAAATAGGCAACAGAAGGTTCACAGCATGAAATTATACACATTACGAGTTGTTCTGGGAAAAAAAACAAACAATCAACAATCACTCTAAAATCCTGTTATATTTATGCCCAGGGGTCCATTGCTAAATTCAGGATATAATGTTTTGGAAATTTAATTGTGGCATAAGGTGTCATTCATTTTTCGGCGATGTAGTTACTGCTCGGTAATGAGGTTCCCACTACAAACATAGCTTCGATTAATGACTTTGACAGTAAAAGCTTTGAAATCATGAACTGCAGATGGGTCACGTCACAACAAACAAATGGGAGTTCTTACATGACCAATTTCATGTGCTTTACACTACGTATAAACAAAAAAAATCCATTATATATCTGTCATTTAACAATTGTTAATTGTAACTGAATATGGCACAGTCCTACACATATTTTATGCATTACAAGCAACTCTGCTGAACAGTTCAGACATCAACGTCTAAAGGGCAAGATTAAAACACATTAAGTCACCCAGACTCATACTAGCATTCAAAATAAAACCCAATAATACTTGAAAGTCAGACAGCGAGACGAATTACGATTACACATCGTTAATGTGTTCTCTGTCTGCGGGGTTTCAGGATTCAGTGAGTGTGAAACCACTATGAGGATCATTATGGTTCCATCTCAGACGCCTTATCGAAGCGGCGGCATTTCCACACCAGAAATTAATCAGAACTTGACTTTTGAATTTAATTTGATTTTTCTGAAAAAATATTTTCCATTATCATTTTGTTTGTCTTTTTTTATTTATTTTACTTTCCATAAACGTTTTGATGTTATTTGAATAGCTAATATATACATGGGCAAAAAAATAAACTACTAAATGATGTGTATCTCCTGCATCCTGCTGCTTAGGAATAATTGCTTTTTTGGACTAACGCCTTTCACGTTTAACATTTCCGTGGCGCACCAATCTGACAGCTGCAAGCCGCTTTCAGCGTCGCTACTATGTCAGTCCAACTTTTGTGCTCCTAGATTACAGTTATCAGGTTGAAATTAAGGGATTGGAGGTCTGATGCTGCTAGTTGCATAGGTGGCCTACGTATATATACTATGACATGTACCACGTGTGGCCACGCTATACCTCGACTTTCATGACATACATGAATGTCAGTTTCTATTCGTAGTCTTGTTGCGCAGTTTTGGAGACTTTTTGCAGTAAGCCCACACGTCTGCCTGCACTTTCTCCGTACGGACTGCTTCCCACAAGCATCATACTTTAAATAATATGTCAGGATATGAGCATTTCTGCTATGAGACAAATGTATTCTCGTAAAACCTCGGCTTATGCAAAATCATGTAAGAAATATAACAGGACTCGCCGAAAGAAGTAGGATTGGGTCAGACCAACGAAAAAGTCGGCCAAACCATTGCGTTTAAAAAGCCTTTATCTTTATCTGAATTTTTGCCCTCGGATCTCAATTCTTTCGTTTTTTTTTTGTAATTTTTATTTATGGCAACTGGGTGTATGTCTCTCTGCTTGTACATTTTACATTTTGACAGCGTCCCTGGTGCAGTTGGGCTTAAGGGCCGTGCTCAAGGGCCCAACAGTCAAATCACTAAGCCAGCCACGGGAAGTGAACCACCGACCTTCCAATCACACGCGTAGAGCCACAGACCATCCCATGTCACGTATGCATTCTACAGTATATAAGATACACTACATTGTACATTATGTTGTTATATGCTGTGGTGTGTTCACGAGGAATCACTTTCACTTCATATAAAAAGGTCAAACGTTATGATCCCGTTGTTATGTGTCCTGAAGGCAGGAAAAAGGTGACAGTCCAAGGAGCAGGTCGGAGAACAAAGGGGTTTATTAATAAACAGAACGACAAAGAGGAAACCACAAAATACACGGACCACAAGGGGTTGGAACTAAACAGGAGAAATAACTAAAAAGAACCATAAAAAACCAGGCAACACAGGGAGCAAAATTTCTATAATAAAAGAAAAAACAAGAAACAGAATACAAAGCGACATGAACAATGACTGACTGGGGAGATTAACCAAGGCAGACACTTAAATACACAGACAACAAGGACTCATAAAGGGTAGGTGTGGACTATGACCAAATCGACCAATCAGGAAGGCACAAGACAACAAGGACAGATGAAATAAATTACGATTAATAAACAGACGACACCAAACACTAGAAGTCATGGCGCTAGGAAAAATCACTTGGAACATAAGTAAAATCAGAACCTAAAATTAAACAGGGCACAAGCAGGATAGACCAAAACAAGGAGACATGCCAGCAAATGAGCTGTGCTTTGGTCTGGGGAGCAGTGAAACACACTAGGGACTTAGGATGAAGACAAAGGAGGGAATAGGATGGCCAGCGACACCAGCTGGCCAAACGGAGACAAAGCACTTGGGATGGGACCAGACGGACACCGACTTCTCACCCATTCACCTCTGCTTTGATACGATTTAGATCATGTCATAAAGTGCCCTACTCTGTAAAACCTGTCTGACACTCCAGGTGACAGAATCCGATCATATATAAAATGATTTTAAAATTATTACGTTGGGACTGAAGTGTCATGCCAGCGACGGGATAAACGACCCATAACTGCAGCTGTAGGGATGAATCCCTTCCAAGGGGCATTTATTGAACAATACACGGGGAACTACAACACAACAGCGAGCATATACATGCAGCGACAATAACCGACAGGGGAGACTGGACTCAGACTGACTAAAATAGGGCAGAACATCAGGGACCAAACACAGGGCAGGTGTGCGGGCTAACAAGCGGGGTAAGACATGAGGCAAAGGGACAGGTGCGGCCAATCAAGCCCCGCCCGAGGGCAAAACAGGGGAGCAGACACAAAGGGCGGGGCTGAGCACGACACTAAGAGAGAAGACTCAGTTTATACAGGCATCCTTGCCACCTTTTCCAACGGCATTTCAGTCTATTAAACATTTCAGTAAATTAAACTGTATTAAAGTGTAAATTAAAGTGTATTAAACATTTCGGTAAAAAACACATAACAGAAGAACTACACGCATTGTCTTTGAATATAAAGCAGAGTAACGGCAAACACAAAGGAAGGAAAAATCAAAACTGTATATCCAGGCAGTCAATAATAGATAAAAGGAACATTCTTCTCAGTTTGACTTTATTTTGTAATAATTTGTTACATAACTAACTCTTCTTTGGCTTCTCACATAATAACACTTTTTAGTCCCAGTGTTTGCTGTAGTCATGTTAAAATGTCAGTTGTGATGCATGTAATACAGAAATATCAGCTAGAAGGCTCCTTGGTTCCTTTCCTGCTCATGCTGCTTCAGCCCCTAAATAGTCACGACAATAATAATAATAATAATAATAATAATAATAATAATAATGTCCACCAGTCCACAGACAGTAATACTGGAAGGTAGGGTGCATTAATTGCTTTGGACACCATGCAGCCTTCAAATAACATGATCCAGTCATGGCCAGTAATAATCATTTATTTTGGGGGTGCTCAGTGGGTGTAAGTTTACACGTTCTCCCCACATTCAAGCGCACACTTAGCAAGCAACTGCCAAGGTGTTCTTTTTGTCTCCAGGTCCACAGCGATTCTGTACTGGAGACGCCGTACGCAAGACGCACTGGCAGATTATTATTACTCTCATCACAACGCACACTTGGGTTAGTCACGCTGCATCTCTTCAGCGTTGCTTTGCACCCCACTTCACACTACTCTGGTACCATGAAAGGAGTAATCCTGTCCTCGTCGGAGGCACTGTCATCGGCTTCCGGCAGCCAGAATCTCCTGCCAGCGTGGGCGTTAGCCTTCACTTCTCCTGAAACAACTGCTCATTAGAAAATGTCGGGGCAGGAACTAACAAAACGGGGCTGATTCGGGGGACGACACTCCTACAGCCTGCAGTTGGCCCCTGAGGGTTCGCTTTCTGGAACTTTCTCCACTTGAACATGACGAACATGGTTACTGACCGTATTTTCTCCCTCAACTCAGACTTACTGACTGACAGCACTACTGGGACACACCCTGGTGGTCAGTACTGTAATATCCCTTTATAGAGAATGTGTTTCAGTTTAGAAACGTCTTGTTTCATTTAACTAATCAATCAATCAATCATATTTCGATTGTAGACTTTTTTTTTCCAATCTCAATTCAGTTGATTACCTCTTTACAGTACAACAATATACCATTACTGGTTTTAATATTATAATTAATGCTACAATTAATTTATATAAGTACATTTATATAAGTAATCTATTTAATCAAAGGCCACAACCCTGACTAGTAAGTGGTTGGTGTTATCGTAAGCGTCAAGTCATTATTAGTTTAGCGCTTAGGTGCTACTTAATATCAATACTGCAGTTCCCTTCTGTAACTGACGCTGTGACATGTTTTGACTCATTTTTGTCCAATAATCCTTCACTTGCCATTCCTACAAGCATATTGGAACGCTTCTTTTCACACAAACATATATATATATGGCTGTGTATGTGAACAGCTGAGAGCAAAGCCATTTATCCGGTGCCCTGGAGTATTCTGGGTGGGGGGTTTAATAGCCTTGCTCAAGGGCCCAATAGAGCTGTGACTCTCCTGCTAGGGCTAAAACCTGTGACCTTTTCATCATAAGCACAGGTACAGAGGTCTAACCCACTAAGCCACACCCCCTGAGGAGTATTGCTTTGCTTATTTAGTTAACCATTCAGAGAACGTGAAATAGTTATCACAATGCTCCAGACCCTGGTACACTGGTAGTGGTCTGGGGACAGCTCTGTGTGTGGGATTCACACGTTCTCATGGGCTCTCGTGAGATTCTTCAGTGTACTCTAGCTTCCTCTCACAATTCAAAGGCACTTTATACGGCTTAGTGATAGCAGCTTACGCTTAGTGAGTCCCAGTGTTAGTGAATGTGCATATGTCTAATCTGTGACGGATTTGTATCCAATCCAGGGTTTCACTCCGTCCCTAATGCTGTCCAGGGTATGTTTCATACCACTGAGACCCTAACTGCCAAAGTGAATAATGGATGGATTGATGCATTATTCAGAACATGGGGACTTTAGGAGAGGGATTTTGTACTTGGGTTAGATCACTGTTTCTCAACCCGGTCCTTGGGGACCACCAGATGGTCCATGTTTTTGCTCCCTCCCAGCTCCCTGCCAGACAGTCCACGTTTTCGCTCCCTCCCAGGTCCCTGCCAGACAGTCCACGTTTTCGCTCCCTCCCAGGTCCCTGCCAGACAGCCCACATTTTTGCTCCCAAACTGGGAGGGACTGTCTGGGGGTCCCTGAGGACCAGTTTGAGAAACACTACATTATATGAATGTGAAAAATTGCCAATATTTTATATTTTTCTGCAGAAGCCGGGGTAAGTCTTAGCTGTATTACAGAGTGTAGTGTAATGTTGAGGCATTGGTGTCTTTGGAGGAATTCAACAAGCGATGCATCATATATCATATATGACATATTATATCACTTATGACTGGCAAACCAAGGTTGAGGGATTCATTTTTTCTTTAGCTCTTTATGCTACTTGAAAATTCCAGCCCCACATTTGTGACACTTTACTTAAGGCCATTTTTAGCAATTTCTATAGCTGGTATAAACATTAAGGATGCGTTGTACTGCATTATAAAGGTCTCTATAGTGCCTCATAGATGCAAGCTTCAAAAAGCATTCATAATGCTTAATAAACATAATTATCATGTGTTATGTCCTTTGATAAACAATTTTTGTGTTTATAATATTTTATGAATGTGTTACAATGAATTATAAGAACAGTTATCAGGCTTTATGGATATGGGCTTCATAGAAAGTGCTACCAAGACACTAACTATTATCTCTGGTGAATTATAAAGCTATTATAAAAGTTTTATAAACCAAGTTATGACTAGATAAAAATTTCTTTTAAATTTTAAATGGATTATCATTAATATAAAGCAGTCCTTCACATTTCAGCTGTCAAGGTTTAAAACCAATAAACAGATATTTTCCAAAATAGAATTTTTCAGTAGCTATCAATATGTAATAAGGCTTAGTCATAAGGCATAAGCCTTCATGCTAATTGGATGGATACAGTGAAAAGAATCCTGCATATGTTTACGCATTAATAATGAAAAAGCTTGCTAATGCATCACTGTTAAAGTCCAAAATGCAAAAGAAAAAAATACAAGTAATGAAACATTTTGCTAAATAAGTAACAAAATATCTGTGCATATATATTCATACAGTTATGAACTGTATATAACTTGGCCCCTCTAATAGCATTTGAGCCTGGTTAAAATGTCACAGCCTGCCTCAGCATTGTTACTGACCATGTGCATCCCTTTATGGCCACATCTAACCCCAGCCGGATAAGGCGGCGTGCCACAAAGCACAAGCTCCAACTGGCCCCATGAATGTGACGACGACTTTGCGGCACTTCCCATTCGCCAGATCTGGATCCGGCATGGCACCTCGGGCATGTGGCAGGAGGGCAGATTTGTAGCAGTCATGTGACGCCATCATGACAACACGGACCTGAATCTCTAAGGACCGTTTCACCTTGTTCAGTTCCTGCTGTGAAGGATGCAGGCTGTTTCCAGAGCAAAGGAGGGCCCCTACCCTATAGATAAACTATATCTGTGATGAATATTAATCAACCACTTACCAGCCGCGAGGCTTTCGTTTGCTGTTTCATAATCACAGATTGATAACACCTGGCCTGAGAAGTTGATTTGCATCAACAAACATAAATAATGTGTAGACTCAAGTATCTAACACAGCTTCCATCCAGCAGTAGAATTATGAAGCAGCTGGTGCCCCCTGGTGGTGACAAAGACACACTTGATCATTCTAGAAAAGGTGGAGGAACAGATGATCAAATTTTTAGGTGTCCACCACGCGATTTGTGGAATATTGTAAATTAATTTATTTAGTTTAAGAAACAATTTAAACTGATAATGGGAAGAATCAGAGAAACTGACAGTTTATAACAGAATAGAAAATACAATTGTTCTTAAACTACTGGGGACAGACAAGACAGGACATGTTGTGAGAAAAAGATACACACAAGACACATGGGATTCAAACGCAGCATCAGAATATTTGCATAACAAACATAAAGCGACTTTCAACTAACAGCCAGACAGGCTGAAGACACGACAAAACGAAAAAGGTTTTGTTGTTGTATAACCAAGCATTAAATGATAGCTGGAGGCACTGCTGATGAGAGTGGGGGGGAGGTGGGCGTAAGACTGCTGAGGAGGCCAGTGAGGTGAGAAGGTGGACCTCCATGCCCATAATGGTCCTCACTTGGATTTTGTTTGGTCTTCACACTGCATATAAGTGAAGATGGGGTTGGGGGGGATGGAGAGACATAATAAATATAGTTAAAATATTTTCTCTTTATTTATATATATATATATATATGTGCATTGCTACTTATCCATTGCAGGATTCCAGTTTCTTGTGCTATAATTTATGACTGTGTCTGCTCTCGTATGTCTAGCCATACCTCACATTATATATCGTCTATTTACTCTGATTTATAGCTTGAACAGAAACCACACTTTTACACTTGATACTTGGCTACACAGTTTCTACAAACCGCGACAATGCTGCCAGTTATATGGTAGGCGAGGAGCCGACGACCTGGACGGGCTTGGGGCTGAAGGAGGAGCCGGGACGAGCCCGCGTCCTCGGGCAGAATGGACTCGCCGCTCTGAGAGCCACACCTCCCTGCACGAGACACAGCTCATAGCTACGCCTCCAATGCCCGATCCAGCTTCTGCACGGCTTATAATTAGCGTGCACAATAAGCGTGCCCTAAGGGCTCATCCTTAGTCCTCATCCTTAATCCACATGCTACGGTGTGGTCTGGTGGCTAGAAGCACTGTCAAGATAATCTCCAGTAAGGCCCCATCCGCCTGAAATGAGGATGGATGATGATGCACATTACTGTACCGAAAAGTGAAATATAAAAAGGACCTTCCAAACGGTGACCCGTCCTGCATTTTTAGTGAGTGACATCATAAACCAGCATTTTCAATGCACATCAATCAAGTCTCACTTCTTCAAACATGTTCATACCCTTGAAAGAAGCAATAAAACGACTTTCCTACACATGCAAGTTCACGTGCGTGAAGATGTGTGGTAAAATGGTGTTCATTGTGGACTATTACATCACCAAAAAATAGTTGTACAACCCCCTGCTTAGAGCGTTGTCTCACTCAGAATCTCCCACAAAACTCATCGTGTACTTGGAGCATTACATCACAATTTTCCAGCGTTTCTCCCAAGAAAGATTCATTTGTGATTAGATAGGTGCATGAATTCCACACAGCATCAGATCAAAAGTGTGTCAAATATGGACTATTACAAAATTAGTCATGGCTGATTTTTCATAAATGTGTCATAGCCCAGTGAGAAATGTGTCAGGCTTTTTAATCATCGATTCCATCATTGGTTCACAGAAGTATTCAAAGAGAATTTAACGTTTAAATAAACCCAGCCCCTCATAACTTTCCAGGGAAAAGTCATTCAGCCTAATTCCAAGCCCAGATAATTAAGCATTTGGTTTATTCTTGCTAATAGCGAGGTAATTGCACTTTTAATTACAGCAGCCAATATTCCCAAGAACTTACCGATTAAAATCTGATTGGCACTTTTAAAATTGTCCTATGATCACTATGATAACTAAATATGATAACAGGCAGTAAGAAGACTAGATTTTGTTTTTTTTAAAAATAAATAAATTAATTAAAATGACATTTTTACCACTAAGACAAGAGAACACAACCATTCCCCAGGTTATTAAAATCCAATTTACAGACAACTCATATTTACAAACGGATCCCCATAAAGCCTATTATATAAAAATATTTGAGTTAAATATGATGGTTCGTAAAAAAGAAATGCATGCACCACTTGTGAAAACATTTTGTCGGATTGACATACAGCACAGTACCATATGCACTTACTTTTATTATTTCTGTGATATTATTTTGCTGACTTACATACAAATACAGCTTAAAGACAGATATACGGAATGGATCTTGTTCATAAGCTGGGGACTGTCTGTGCAGAGGCTTCAAGTTATGATATATATTTATGATATATATATAACGAGTCTGTCACGATCAACTAGCAGCTTGTCTGTGTACAATCATTCTCATTCTGCCTACGGCTCTGCTGCTGTCACTGTGTCCTTGTGTCCATGTGATCTTGTCCAGTCCTGCTGCTTTCCTTGGCCTACCTGATTTATGTTTCCAATAAGCTGTGCCTACCACCCTAGCTGCAGCACGGATAGGTTGCCAGGAGAAACCAATACACCACTGTGCTTTTTTTTTAACCCAGACTCTTAATTACTTCCTTGGTTAAGGCAAATTAAGGCTGTTGACCATTTGCTATAGGTGGTCTGTGTTTCACTATTAAAGGGCATAAATGAAAATCATTGGAAGTGAGGCACTGGAGGAACGTGGTTGTCTACTCTTAAATTACACAGTGTTCTCCAAAAAAGCAACAGCAGAAGGGGAGTGAACCATTACCTCAGTCTGCAGTAAAAAAGGAGGCCTGTGATGCATGGGGTGGCTTAGACTCACTGTTACGTTATATGGCTCCTGTGAAATATGGGGGCATTATTTTAGTGACGCCTCACTAGTCAAACCTGAGGGCAGGTTGGGGGTTCGGGAACGGCATGGTAGCATATACCTGCAGGGTTACGTGTTCGATTTTTCTGCTTGTTATACATTCATGTTGCTTGCGCGTTAGGGTCGGGGACTCTAGGCATAATATCCCATACCGTTAGCTCTCTATTTGGGAGTGGCGAAGGACTGGGGTGGGGAACACAGCTTTATGGCATAAACTACGTGGAAGACAGATGGATGAATAGCCAATCAGCTCTTCCGAAAAGCGTTATCGTTTACTTTCCACCTGCTTCCGCTTCGCTAACCCTTTCGTGCTAAATTGCCTGGTATAATAAATGGCGTCACATCTCCCATGAAGTAACATGAACAGGAGCTTTTTTGTTAAAATATTTTTATACATATTTATATATTTAATATAAAGGGCCACACAGGTTTGTAATTAGACTGATCAATAATTAAATTATACTAATACACTGTTGCTATGACGACTTAATTTGTAACCATTTTTAAATATTTAAATTCCTTTGCATTTCCTGTGTGCATCAGGTGTGTCTCTAAGTTTCCCTTTCACTTCGCAGCCACTTCGCAGCCGCCCCCCAGCACACACACCCTTGTTTTTCCCAGCTGTCTTCCACGTTCTACTCAAAAAAATAAAGTGTGGAAAAAATAAAAAGAGGGTGAGCAGGGGTGGCCAGTTCGCACTGCGTTTATTTTAGTTTTATTATGTACATAAACACACATTGATATTTATCTGACACAGATCCAAGGAAAACAGAGGCAGGCAATGAAAAGAACAGAGTCTCTCTTTCCTCGCTGGTGCTGTGGGGGGGGCAGGGAGGTGGGCGGAGCAAGCGCGTGCACGTACGCGCATAAAATGCGCCCCTGACCCGAGGCGCCACCAGAAGCCTGACTGAGCAGCTCTGGCATTCGGGGGCAAACACACGTCCCACTACTGCACGGATGAAACCCTTAGCAAGGCTCCACATCATCAGTCACGCGCTCAGGGGATCTGCCTGACCAAAATCCCTGCACGCATGCAGGCTGGCACAACCTCACACACTCACTCACACAGCCACTCACTCACTCACACAGTCACTCACACACACACACACTTACACACTCACTCACTCAAACATACACTCACTCACTCACACACACACACACACACCCACTCACTCACACAGTCACTCACACACACACTTACACACTCACTCAAACATACACTCACACACACACTTACACACTCACTCACACATACACCCACTCACTCACACAGTCACTCACACACACACAACCTCACACACTCACACACTCACTTACACACTCACTCACACACTCACTCACACACCCACTCACTTACACACTCACTCACTCACACACCCACTCACTCACACACTCACTCACACATACACACTCACTCACACACTCACTCACATACTCACACACACACACTCACTCATGCAATCACTCACTCGCTCATGTATTTATTTGCTTATCAAGCTGGCAGACTAAGGAGGAAGCAGTGGACGTTGGCTTTGTGTTGCTGATGGAATTTGGACCAAATTATTGAGTACCCTCAATATAGGTACTGACCTTGAATAAAAACTTATTTACCTAATTCAATTAAAAGAGTGTAAGAGTGAAGCATTATGGGATATGTTTATGAATATATGCAGGGGAGGCTGGAATTCTGAATCATCTTCACATTGTCGCATTCGTTGCCGAGTCCTACAGCTGGCACTGGGCCATTTTCCACACATAAATCACCATGTATCATCTCCTCATTTACTACATATGCTATCTTGGTAACACTTACAGCTGTCATCTATAATGCGCCTTCTATTATGATGATCGGTATAAAAAATAATAATAAAGCATAACAGCATCTTCTATTGACAGTCATAAAGCATTATAGTGTTGATTATTATGATTTAGTATATATTTAATGATTTAATAATTACTTAAGCTCTAGTGAAGCTCTCATCATTATAATGTTCGGCACAAGAATCAAGGATACTTAGAACCGCATTATGAAGGTATGTATGCATTTTAGATGTGAGCTTCATAAAGCATTCATAATGCATCATAAACATGGCTATTATATATTTATAGCGATGTTTACAATGCTTTATGAATGTGCTATTAATGCGTGCATAGATTCTTATAAACATGGTATTCATAGAAATCCATTACCTCCCTGTTGGGATATTATGGGGTTTAATAATAATAATAATAATAATAATAATAATAATAATAAAACTTGTTCCGTCAGCCACATGTACACCGCATGCTGACAGCGGCACATCCAAAGCGCGTCCTCTGCGACCCTCACCTCACAGCCCCAGGCAGCCGGCGAGCTCAGCCAGCGTCAGCCTGCGGTCGCCGTTACGGTCGCAGCGCTGGGCGAAGCGCTTTGCGCATCGGCGCGGCTGCAGCCGTCCCCGGAGCCGCTGGCGGAGGGGCCGCGTCTCCTGCTCGCTCAGCGCGCCGTCGCCGTTCACGTCCAGCCGCAGAAAGTACTCCCGCAGCGCCCCCCTCGCCCTGCCCTGCCCTGACATGGCCCTGTCCAGGGGGCTAGGAGAGAAGGGCTTGGGGACAGGGGACGACAGGGGCACTTCTGCCCTCCTAAAAAGAACAGAAGATAAATTAAACAGACGAGTAACTGGAAAACTGATACTATATAACCAAAAACACAGCGGTTCAAACACAGCGGTTGATACATTACTGCGCCCACTTTTCAGACACATTATGTGAGAATCGACCAATTAACACAGCGATTCTGTTCACCATTCACTACAATCCATCCATCCATCTTATCGATCCACAGCCAAATATCCAGTACAGCGGCAGAGTGACCCTTAAGTCTATCCTAGAAAGCACAGGGCTAGAGGCGGCGATCACCCTAGACAAGACACGCATACAATTACACTAAGGGCAATTTAAAGGCACAGATTCACCTAAGCTCACATTTTTTGGCTGTGGGACAAACCCCCCAGGAATAAACGGGAAAAAACTCCATCCACACATAACCAAGGATAGAACACGAAGCTCTAATCAAATGATAGAACATGATACAACCCACTGATCCACTCCTCTTATGTAAGAGAACTTACTAAAAAAGCATGTTTTTATTCAGCAAATTTTCCATCCCTTGAGCGGGCATTTCTTGGACACTTGATCAAATATGACATTCTCTTCATTATTTTAAATTAAAAGCCTGAGACTATAGCCTGTAAAAATGTGCAGAATACCCTGAAAGGAAACTAAGTCAGGATGAGAGAATGGTGACACGAGATTCCTCATAAATGAATTTTGCTTCAGGGATAGAGGGCATCCTACCAGGAACTTGGTAATAGCCCCTTATGGCCTGAGAAATCATGCTTGCTGATAATCCACTGCATCTGCCCACATCAGATCGAGTTTCCTTCTATAATCTATGGGTTCCGGCCAGGTGTCACAGCCGCTATTCAAACTGTAAAACTTTCTCATACAGAACATTTTTCTTTTTATCTTTAAAAATGCTATCCTGCAGTAGCATTGTAGGATAAAGTTGAGAATATTATAAAATCCAAAAATTCAGGCGTCAGGGGCAAACAGCTCCGACATACTGCAGAGAAAGAAAGTGTACCCTTAAGCAAAATGTACCGTTTCACAATACTGCCGTCTAAATTGGTAGCTAAAAAAAGATCAGGTAAAAGATGAAATGGGGGGGTCATCCCTCCAGACCAAGGCGGATCTCAGCTTGAATGCCTGGAATCCGGATTCTGTGAGGCACAGATAAGTGCCAGGACACTGACCACTGGGAACCAGGAGCCTCTCCTGTCTGCCAAGCCTCCAGCTCCAAAGATCTCACCAGCCCCAGCAGAAACTGCTTCTTACGAGCGCCAGGACAACCTAGCGGGAAGGAGAGATAGACAGTACAGCAGGGGAAGATGACACACAATCTGAAATCTCCTGATATTAGTTGTACTGGAGGATATGTAGGGAGCAATGGGGAATCTCCATTTCTCTCGGAAATGCTTATATTGCTCGGGTAAAACATGGTGCGCTTATGAAGACAGGTTGTCACCGATTCACTGCCCCACTAAGAACACCTAAATACGCAGAGTGTTAGGGAAGTTAACTCACAAAAGTAACCCATTTCAGACAGGTTGAGGTCCAGAATGTACAAGTCCAGACTCATACTCAACTGGCCGGCTGAAACAAAACCTTGGTCTGGATTTGTACTTTCTGGACCTGAACTTCCCCAACACTGAATTCCAAATACCATAGAAATACAATACAAATGATGACCTCATTGTAAACATACTGGTGCACCTGCCTGCTAATGTAAAAAGTCTACTCCATCAAACTGCGAATCACGTGATCGCAACTGAATACAGAGAGCAGTGTTTTTCAAACTAGTCCTCAGGGACTCCCAGATGGTCCCTGGGAGTTGGGAGGGAACAAAAACGTGGGCCGTCTAGGGGTCCCCAAGGACTGGTTTGAGAATCACTGACATTGAGCATACAGACAAGCCGAGAGGTGCAGCTAAGCAGTATAGCGGCTAAGATGTGCAATCTACTTAATTCTAAACCTGATGGTGGCCGAAAAAAGCATCTCTGAACAACCATTCATCTTTGAAGTGGTCCTGGAGATGAACAGCGGTCCCACATTACACTACTTAATAAAGTGACCACTGAATGTAGCCAGTAACCACTCACATCTGGGCTGGTGTCAAGCTAATGAAATGAGTGGATTAAGTGCAGTTGTGGTGATTTCTGCCTATTAAATATAGCCAACAGCCTTTTTGCATGCAATGAGAATTCAGTTCAGTGGTGCAGTGCTTCAGGAGTCCTTTCTTAAGAGCAGAAGGGATTTACGCAGTTTTGAGGCTCAGGGGAAGCTGAATTGGGTCAAGGAGAAAGCAGAGGTAGTGTTTGATTTTTGATCTCTCAGATCACCTGAGGGTAACGGGGCACATTGTCCTTGTAGGGACGTAGGTTCATTGGAATGGTAATACTATTCTCCTCGACTGTCAGTGGTCCTAAAAGAAGCTATATAAGGTAGACAATATGTAAAAGAGGCCAAACTACACTGCTAGTCTGTGGTATCTCACACAAAAATGTTGGCAAGGCATGCCGCATTACGAGAAAAAAAAATCGTTCGACTTTTTGGGGACGAGTCCTCAGCATAGCAGTCATGTGAGAAGTTATTAGGTTTGTAATTGTTTCATTTCTTAAAAGCAGACAAAATATTGTATTACAGAATGCAGTCCTTATTCTCTGGTTCCTGCACGCTTTGGCATGGTGTTTATACTTGCGTGCATTTCTGACAGAATAACATAAGATAAATGTAATTTCATATTCTGGCAGATTCGGAAACATTTACCAAACAACTGATTAATTACATCCTTACAGAATGATTGGATATAGTAAAAGCACCAAAGGATTTAGGCAGCGTATTAAATGGCTTAAGGAACTCCATTCTTGTGCCTACTTATAACGTATTGCTCCTTAAAAACTGAAGAATGTTCCTTTGCAGTAATTTACTCAGTAACGCTTAACTTGAGGGCAAGAATAATGTAGTAGTACACGCTTACTTAATGCATTTAATAACCAGTAACTGAGTGTTTATTGGAAAGCCTTTATAGAAGAGTACAGGCTATTATAGCAACCAAGGGTTAGCCAGCTTTATCATGCCCATTGATTCATAGTCAGATGTTGGACAAGCTGATGTCTTAATACTTTTGTCTATATAGCGTATTTGATTTGCACAGATGCGTCTCATGAGGGGCACCTGATGTACTATAAAATTCAATAACATTCCTCCTTTAAATTTAGACAGTAAACCACAGAAAAGCTTCTCACTTCCATGTACTCTATATACTTGACTAGATGCTGTTGGAATGACAACAATGTGTCCCTCAGGCATCCCCATCACCCACCATCCAATCCGTACTTGTCCCACACCCCCCATCCCTACAATCCCTAGCCCCCCTACACACTCCCCTTACCTCTCCAAATATCTTTATTGAAAGCCCAATTTTGTATGACTTGTCTCAATGGAACCAGGTTCACCAGATCTGTGCCTGTAGCTGTCCTTTCATGTGCCACCACTGAGTAACATAGATCACCACCTATACAATCATCCTGGGAAGTTTGAAAACAATCCATCAAGGTAATGTGTTCACAAGATCAAGTGTCTTCTCCAGCCACTCTTTCCGTCCTTTGCTGCCACCTAGAGCTGCTGTGTCTAGTCGGGTGCAATTTCTCTAAAAATAAAATCAAGTGCGGCTGTTCATCCATATAATGTTATTGTGAAGCGGCAATCAGATCCACCAAATACTTTCTGAGTTATCATTTTTATAAGGTCATGTCTTCTGCAGCCACCCTTCTCTTCGCAGTCACTAAGCGGTGTTACTTTAATTTTGATATGGTTTGTATGGTTTTAAGTGTCAGGCCTTCATCCAGAGAATGTGTCCGCCAAACACTGTTTGCGTTATCGCGCTAACGAGATAATTGCCTGTGGTGGGAGACCAGTTGCAAAATGATATGTATCCCCCTTCCGAGGAATACAATTTATCGACAGGTTAAAGAACAAAATTTATAGCATGTAGGGAACTACTTAGCACAATGTCACAGTATATTAACAGAGAAATAAATTTGATGATCGATGACACTGAAAACACAATTTATATTAGGGAATTAGATAATTAGTCTCATAGAGCATAGATATGGAGAACTGGAAAAAGACACAAATGAAGAAGACTCCCATAGGTAATATTAATCATAGTGATAACAGTATGATTTATTGAACGCAAGTAAATAAAACAAGTCCCCTCCCATTTTTCGAATAAGATTAAGTGTTCTTGGAATACTGCAGCCAAAACATGCATTTATTCACTAAGTCTTTAATGGTTGCTGATTGTCCTCATAGACTGAGAAATATCCTTCGCAAAACGTTTTTAATCAGATTTTTTTTGGATAATGTAATAATTTTATTCCCAACCTGTCTACTGGATTCATTTCAATAAAAAAATATATATACACGGAAATGAAATTCACGCCAGAGGAGGGTATCGGAGAGGAGCGGCAGAAATGCGATATGCCAGAAAGACTCTGTTAAAGCTACAGCAGAGGAGTCCCAGGAGAATGTGAGCCCCAGTTCAGTGAAGCCATTTCATTCTGTCAAGGACAGTGGTGAGGGCTCCGGCTAGCGAATAGTGTGGCCAGTGGTTACATGTGCATATTAACGGTGCTTGTCAACAACAGCACACTAGCGCAGTGGTAGAAGTACTGTATTTTACACTGTGCTATAAAATGTACACAGTTTACACCTTGATTTCCTTTAGCAAGCAACCCCACTCTTTCATTTTCTATGTTAGCATGCCTGGGGGGTGGGGGGGCAGTTGACCTTGGACCCCCAGTGACCAGATCAGTTCACTACTATTTAGTGCCTTCGTTAAACTCAGAAGCTGTTATCCAATTGCCCCCCATGTTGCATAGTCTATTTGTAGTGCCAAAAGTAACAAAAAGTAAATCCTCAAAGACTATGGTACTTGGTGAATATAGCAATGGTAGACAATGAAAGGCTAGAGGAAACCCACTCCCATGGTTTAAATAAAATCCTGTGGGGGGTCCGGGGCCATTAGACTGCCCGGCCAACAACCTCCACCCTGAACTTTGTTCAAACAAATTTTGATGTATAGTCTTACTAAACTTCTGAACCCCCCTAAATGTACACTTTGACAGAAGTAAATTTAGCAGGAGTCACCTGGCAAAGGCCTGTCCGTGTAGCTGTTGTGGGCCCGGTCAGCCTGCTTCTCCTCTTTACTACAGTCCGGCAGCTGGTTCCTACACACGGGTCGGGGTTAGGCGGCATGTGACAGCCTGCTCTTTTCCTCATGCTTCTGTTCCATTGCTAAGTTATTATTATTATTACTATTATTGTTGTTGCTATTTATTTCCTTTATAATCCTCAATATCCTGCTTACGCGGGAAATTTTATGTACTTTGTTTAATTTGTTTGCATCAAGTTAACTTGTTCGCACTTTGTGTACTGACTTTGCACCTTGCAGCTGTATCCACAACACTTTCCCCCTAGAATCAATAAAGTTTAAGGAATAAATTAAGATTAAGATAAATTTCCATTTTTCGTGCATCTGTCAGTTCCAATCCCATGTGGTTCTGGCATTTAAGCAAGTTCCAATTTTCCCGCAGTGTCTGGTTCCATCGATGATGCATGCATCACGTTCCGAGAGACGTGCAGGTATCGTACCTGACTGACGTGCTGCGCAGCGGGCGTCCCGTGTCCACCGACACGCACCAGCAGTAGCCAGTGGCAGCGTGGCACTGGATGGGACTGTAGCGGCCGTCGGCGCTGCAGTCCGGTACGTAGCGTTCCTCGTTGAGCCGCGGTAGCGGGGCAGCCAGCAGGGCGGCGCGCTCCCGCTCACATGGACGTGGGATGTCTGCGGACAGGTGGCGGCGCCACGTGTGGAGAAACCCGCCATTACGGGAGACGGGGGTGAGCAAAGGGTTCTATTATGCACAGATCATATATTGATAAAAAGACACTGGCTTTGATTGAATGATAGCTAAAGATAAATCGCTAATTGAATTAAGCGGAGCTGATAAGCTATCAAATAAGACATCAAATGGCCCAGGAAGAATGTGTCATGTCACACACTAAGGTCAAAAAGGCAACTGCTCCCACCCTACTCCTGTGCGTGCAGTGAATTTGCTTCCAAGTAATGTGACGTTTTTGAGAATTACAACAATAACATTCTTTTATCGTTAGTCGATCAATCCATCCAGGATAACTGTGTAACTGTTCATCCCGTACGAGGACTTGGGAGGGATTTCCATAAGTAATTTTTCCTTAAACATTTTTCCCATTTAATTGTTCACGACTAACTCCCGAATAACCGAAACCAGGCGTGTTAAATTTGCGTATCTGGAGGGGTCGCTGTATTTCTCAACACGGCATCTGTGAATTTATTGCATTAAGCCAACTCACCTGCAGGAGGCCTAACGTCACGCATCACTTTTGGGTCTGCGTTCAACAGAATGGTCACCCAGAAAGGTGGAGCTGTTATTTCTGTGCAAAATTAAAGGTGTAGAACCGCTCACTTCAGTGTGTATATAACCTGAGACGGATACCATTAGCACCTCGGTGGCACTGTGATTCCTGTCACCTGCTGCCGGGGAACTGGAGGAGCTGCTGATACTCGGGTCTGGTGTTGGCCTCACATTGCTGCCCCCTGGAGGCGGAAATGTGCCAATACTCAAGTTATATATTACAAGAGACTTGGTCATAGTACCATATGTACTTATATGTAGACTCCTTACCAGTATGTACGTACACATTGGGCATCATAAAGGTTTCAGGCACCTGACCTTTTAAACATGAAAAATATTTGTCAGTATATTTCACATTGATGTACTTATGAATAACCAAAAAGGCAATATTTGGGAAAGCATAGTACATTTCAAACATATTCTTGGACTCCCAGTGCTTATGTTAGTGAAGATGTGTGACACAATTATGTATATGCAGGAGTGATTCTGTGTGGGGGCATAAGCGGTTCCGTAATGCTTACAGATAGACCAACTTTATCATTAGCCAATCACATGTTTTGAATAAGTGAGTGACAAGGAAGGGGCACTCTGGGGGTGAATCAGCTTTCAGCCCCGCCCCCTTATATGCCACCGTGAATATGGATGTTATGTCGTTGGCTCACTTGTGCAGTTGGGCCTCTGGTGCTGAACAGAGGTCCCGATGACCGGATTCCCGTCTGGAGTCGAGCACCAGCAGTATCCCATCTGGCTGTGACACTGTACCTGAGAGGAACCCGGGCATACTCTAGCTAGGTCGTCCAACTCTGGGTACCTTCTCCTCTCATTCGACAGCCTAAGAAAAACCAGGGGTCTGTACCTGAAGGTAAGTGCCCTCTTCGGAACACTCAGGGACAAAGAAGGTAGCCATGTCTCTGCTGGTCACTGACTCCAAAGCCTTAGCTCGAGCAAGCTGGCATTTAGACTTGCCCTGATCTGTGGGATGAAGCAGAATCCACGCCTAGCTTCAATGGCCTGCCTTTTCATGTATTACATGCTCCACTGTCCACCCTTTCTTCTCCCTCACTACAAGACATGCATGAAGTAATAAGAACCCGCAGTGGTGCTACTTAGCTGGTCCGGCTCTCCTTGTACCCGCTTTCCAGCCTTCCCTTTGGCTCTGCAATCCATCCTCGCCGTTTACTTGTAAATGTTACCTCTCCTTTCCCACATTCATTGTAATTCAGATTCAAAATGATTCATTATGATGCGTTTCATCTTAGCGCAAAATGTCAAAGCTGCACATTTTTTCCTCTCGCATTATCCGTTACGTAAGGACTACACACACACCTTTTGCTCGTTCTGGTTCTCTGGCAGACATGCACTGGGCGAGCGGGGCTTTCTTCAACTGCATGTTGCCGCACTGAGCTCTCTGGAAGGCGCACTGGGACTTGTACAGCTGGCCGTTGCTGCCGCAAACGGCCCGATGGCGTCCCCTGGCACAGTTCGGCACACAGCCGTGTGGCCACATGCTTTCCGAGATTAGTAACTGTTGGAAAAAGGTGACATAAATAAACCCTAGAACCATATTTTTCTCAGTAACCGCTAATGTTAGCATTTGTGCTGGCAGCATGTCAACAGAATTCTAGAACCTGGCCTGGACATTTATTATTCTGGAGGGACTTCACACAGGTTGAAATATAGATAGAGACAAAAAAAAAACAACAAAGTGAAAAGGTGCCCCTGGTAAATGTGAATTAGAAAAGGTTAACTAGCCTGAAGGTTTTGACATGTGCTGAAGGTCATCCATGCTTGGTATTCAATCAGTGCATTTCTGTGAGTAAACAAGGCTGCAGAAGATGTGAGCCGTGTTTGTGTGATTAAGTGTATATGCATACATACTCTTCACACCCTCAGTAGCTACAGGACCTGGTTTTGCTAACTGCTCTGCAAATACACTGAGCTAAATGAGGGGAACGATTACATACTCCGATGACGTGAAGGAGCAACTCTGCGTTCCTGAGACCGTAGGGAATGATTAGATACTCCTACGAACCGAAGGAGTGATTACATACTACCTGTGGTAATGACTGCACACTCCTAAAAACTGAATGAGTGATTACTCACTAAGACATGAAAGAGTTATTACACACTACTCTGGTAGACATGAGGGAGCAACTATACACATTTAAAACCTCACTTAAGTGCTCTTGAGTGGGAGTTCAATCGGGAACTGGCACATTTTTTAATAATTTCCCTGGTTCCAAATCTTTAAATCTGCAATGCTGTGTTGACATTTAGTCTGTTTTTACATGAGGAGCTAATATATAACCATATATATCACCTGTCTTGTGGATGTGTAAGCATCGTATAACATCTTTACCAGCATTCTAATGCACTGCCGTTGTGCTAAAACAAGAAAAGTAAAGTGATGTCCCTGAGTCCCTAGCGCATTTTCTCCTATTTCTCTATAGTACGTTTGAGTAAAACATCAAATGACCTGGCTAGAAATACAAAGAGGAAGCATGTGACTTACATTCATATCAAATGGTGCTAATGAGCAAGCTAGGTGGAAGGCTTTCTGCCTATAGATAAAGGGAGACCTTGATGACCTTTGCCAGATACTGAACATAAATCACCGTGAGAGCCATTTCTCCACTTAAACATCCCTTCAGCTTGCCGGCATGTCAGACTGAAAGCGCCGCTGTACCCTTCAGTCTGAACATGGCATAAAATGTGACTTAAAAAAAACCTTTAATATGTAATAAACACACAGCAAATAAAATGTTTGAATAAATTTTTTTGGTATTTTATATATTATGTATAGATTCAGTTTAAAGCATGTTTATTCATTAATGCTACAAGCAAGGCTTATTTTCAAAGAATAAGAGAATAAAAATGTATTGCTGTAAATTTGAAAGAAAAAAAAGGTGCATCTTATTTGAAATATCCATTTATTTCCAACGATAGTTCTTAGGTTAGATTATGATTAGATACTCCTATTGAAATGAAGCTGATCATTCGTATTTTTGTGTTTTTTAATAGCTATTCTACAAATAACGTAGAAGCACTATTGTATAGCCTCACACACTGGAGGCTATACAATCACTTCCACTTCCTTGGAACATACAGGCACAAGAAGACGGATCAGCAATCCGGAAGCTCTGTGAGACACCTCGACCTTCTCCACCATGCAGCCAAACATAAAATCTCAATTATGCTTTTTTTTACTCAATAAAGGGAGCAGCAAAAGCAGCACAGAGCTAGGGGCTAAATTCATAAAAAAACACAGACTTTCTCAAAGCAAGCTAACGCTTTTATAAAGCAGCAAATGTGCCACTGAAAGAGGTGTCCCTTCACAGAAAGCTGATGGTTTGTGAATTTGAGTCAAATGAAAATGACCCAAAAGTGCGCCACATATATAACGATACTTAGAACACCGTAAAATGTAAAGAAACACGACAGCCTAGAAGACAATGATGGATTCGGAAGAATTAACTATTTTAACAAGAAGGAGGCGCAACCAGGAAACCATTTTTAAATCAACTTCAAATCAATTTAAACTTTCAGAAATGAGGGCGCGTGCCTCCGTGTATGCCGCTATTTTTCATAGCATGGCCATACGATTTTTAGGTTTTGCGCCAGGAAAATCATTGCGTCTGCATTTTTCAGCAGTAACGTTTTGCTGACAATATATTCAGCCTTAAGGGGAAAAAATGCTAATGTAAACTGCCGTGAATGTGACTCAGTATTTATCATTCTCTATTTTTAAATTCCCAAACCAGTCACCCTTCTGAATTTCTGGTGCTTCTACGTTATTTGTAGAATAGCTATTAAAAAACACAAAATTATGAATGATCAGCTTCATTTCAACTACGGTAGAGAACAAAAGAACTTGTGTTTAGGATGTTGCATTCTTAATTCTTAATGCCACGAATTGTGAAATGGCAATATCAATACAGTTTGGCAATTAATCTGGCAATCAGGGCTGTAAACTGTATATTCATAAGCAGCGGTGTCATTAGAGATTTTGGGCCCCATGAAAGCATATCATACTATCATACCCAGACTAATTCAATTATGTTCCAAATTTTTAGGGCCCCTGACTGGAATCAGCCACCCGAAGGCACCCCAGTTCATTGCAAATACTTCCCATTATGACTTAAAGACGTTTGGTGGCTTTAATTAATATCTTATAAATAACTATTGCCAGCAAAAGCAGTTAGGATTATGTGCCTGTGTTCGGAAGGTTGTTGGTTAAAATCTCAGTGTCTGTAGGGTCATGTCATGATTGGGCCCCTGAGCAAGGCCCTTAATCCCCAATTCTGTCTGACCCAGCCTTCTCAATAGTATATTGCTTTGGCTAAAAGTGTCTGCTAAACAAAATGTAAGGTAATAGAGGTACTAGTACAGCAACCATAATACATCTCCACAAGCAGAGCGTTGCACCAACCATGCAAAGGTCGTTGGACCAAATCCCTTGGAGCACACGTCAAAAATTGTAACCTTTATTATGAGTTGCTTTTGATAAAAGTGAATGCACTCCTTCTATATGCAAAACTGCTTATCAAGTACTGGGTTGTGTTTATCCTCAAGCCTAATTACAACATATGATGTTCAAGACGTATTCATTGGCAGACTAAGGCTGGGTATATTTCCGCGTCAGCGCCTTCACCATTTATGCTTTCCATTTGATATGCCAGATTAGCTGTACATCTCAGCCTGTTGTGCGGGGTAGCCTGCAGACGTTTTAAAATGCAATCACACACTTCTTAAAATAAGTCACCGAAATGGAATGTCAGAGGGGGTAAGTGAGGAACTCAAATGCCGCAACTCAATAGGAAAAAGAGGATTTAATATTCTACTAAGGAACCTCTGTTCGCCACGACGCCCACCATAATGCCAGAGTGATATCCTTCCTTTGCATGATATCTCTGTGACTGTTTAATATATCTGCTTCATTCAGTGTGTGTCTGAATGCCCTACTTCTGTTCATTCTCGTGATTCTAATGAATTTCACACGTATATTACATCCCCTGAAGACATGGTGATTACACTGAGATTTTTTTGTCTTTTGACTCAATCAGCAAAGCTCAACTTCAGCAAGCAAAGCCTATTTCAGGTTTAACTAGGCCATTTTATACTATTGTGATCTGATAATTGAAAGCGTTCTTAATTAACTTTCTTTTTGTAATTACAACAGAACTGTTGTATATAAAGGAAACCAGCTCCTTTATAGGTAAATATTTAAATGAGTTTAAAATGTAAAGAAAACAGATATCGCAGAGACGTTTATCCTGATACTTGTGCGTCACAGAAACAGAGAACAGTGACCCCGAAGACTTTACTCACTGTCGAACCTCGGCGGTACTTACAGTCAAATCTGCTGTGCAAGAATAACTCCAAAGGCTGCCAAAAGTAATTTTTAGCTCATCGAGACAAGGCATTATATAAGGTTTGCGAGTATCTGTGTCAGATTTGCCTACTGAATTGGTCATGTAGTAAATTACACAGTGAGTGTGTGTGTGGGGGGTGGATTTATGCAATTTCATATCACACTCCTGAAAAATAAAACCTTAGACATTTAACACCTTGTCTACATTATACCCTTCCAGTCCCCTGCCACCACTCAGGAGAGAGGCAGAGGTCTTCACTTGCATACCCTTACATAAGGAAGGCTTCTTAACCGAAACTGTTTTTCAGCAAAAAAAAAAACAAAGGACAAAAGTCCAACTATAAAAAGAGAGTAAACTGTAAAATATGGGTCTTTTGGGAGGAAAGCATTTGCCAAGAAATACCCTGAGTAATTACTGTGTATTCCAGAAAAAGCTTCGTAAAACTCTACATGCAGGTATTCAGTTCTGATATATATTATATGCAGCCTAAACACTGTAATAAATGTTCCTGCATAAGAAAGTGATTGTCATTGTTCACACAATAATGAAATGTGTCCTCTGCATTTAACCCATATGTGACATGGTGATACAGCAATGGGCAGCTAATTCAGTGCCCAGGAAGCAATACCCTGCTGGTCTGGAAATCAAACCAGCAACCAACTGAACACAATTACTCTTCGCTAACCACTAGGCCACCACTGCCCATCACTGTACCTGTCCTACTCTATCCTTACGGTTTTCCCAGTAAAGGGGTACAACTCAGCCAGACAGATGAATGGAATAAATCCTGGTTTATTTCACTGCAGGGTAACATAGCTTCACACACGGCGAACGGGACCGTGGTCAGAAGGAAAGAAGGAGGGTCGTGACCCCCGTCCCTCCGTACTGTGACGTCAGTGTAAGCCAGTCATCACAACATCTAATGGTACAAGTGCTCTATAAACACACACAGACTCACTCGATCTGCCGCTAAGAGTTTCTTCACTCCATTTACTGCCCGCAACACTTGCGTCCCTCTTCATGGAAGGCATCTTTAATACCGCTTTGTCTCCTTTCCACTCTCTTAGTCACGACTCGGCAAGTTCAGCAGAACTTGCAGAACATTACCATCGAGCACACTGACGAGTGTCAGACAGTTTATAAAAATAAGGAGGATATTCAGAGCCAGTTTACAAGCTGCGCACAGCGACTCGATGTTTGAGTGGCAGGGAGGCCACACTGTGCTCAGTCAGCTCATTAGGGCAGTACCAGAAACTCCAAAACAGTGTTCAGCTGGCTCTTCGAATTATAACGCCAGTAGGCATTGTGCTTAGTAGCTTTCTATGGGCGCTTGCCAAAACGTGTACGTTTTCAGTAGCTCAATTTGTCAGCTGGCCGACCGGGTCCGTTTTTAATGCGTCTCTGTGCACACATATACTCCTCAGGTTGCGCTGTGTTCAGTGCCTCATTGTCCGAGTCAAGGACCGCAGTGTTTCCAGAGACCGAGAGGTTAGACTGAGTGATTTTATAACGACATGCGAAAATATAAATATGTTTAAAGAGAGAAGGTTTGGGTGATGAAATATGGTGTTTGGCGAGAGACTCCGCGAGGCTGGCGAAAAGTGCTGCGTATTTGGATTCTAACGTTTTTCTGGTCGATTATTTTGTGAACCAGCCCCCATACCGCTGGGCCCGGTGAGTCCCTTGCCTGTGAAATGCATTGTCGTTAATTATTGCGATATATATCACCTAACACAGAGTGCTCTGGGGAAAAAAAAGCCCCCATCAAAAACCCTGAAAGCCCCCCAGGAAAGACACACATACGAATAACGCAAACAGGTGCAACGTGACAGCATCTTTGCCACCAGGATAAAATAAACACATGACAAGGTTACACCCACAAACACACACTGGCCTGTATTCCCAAGAGAAAGGAAAAAAAATTATTAAATATTTACTTCTATTTGCTGCCTGCGGTCAGGGCTGGTTGGCTGGTGTTTGCCTTTGGTTTGCAGGCCTCCCCTGGGGAAGCCTGCGCTTGAAAGCCTCTCACACATCCCACGCTTGGGGGACTATAGCTAGCGGACGGTGCGCCGGGGACGTTACAATGGGACGTGCTGTGTGTCAGTGTTCTGCATCCGACGAGCTGGAGCGGGGTTTCACCTCGAGCCGGGTACTCAGGAGGCACCGGGCGGGCACTTTTATCGCACGCATAATGAGAACGATAAGCGCAGGTTAAATGGGGCGCTGAAGCCGCTATTCTAACGAACAGTGGGGATAAAAACAGCCATAACGAGGGTAAACAGCTTCAAGCGTGGATAAAAACAAGTTATAAAAAATATGGATAGGTTTTTGAACAAAATAAAACTGCAGTTACAAGTTGTGGCTGAACTGAAATCGGGGGTCTGATAAATATCTACTAGTACTGTACTACAGTAACAATAAAAACAACAATAAAAGCAACAAAAACAACAACAGCAATAATAATGAATGCAGGGGTTAGGGTGCTCTCCGTTATATTTAATGCATAAATGTTTTTTGTAAGGGATGAGCGGTACTTACCGATGACTTGTCTGCCATCAGCGGCGACGCCGAGGTGACGATGAGGAGCAGCAGACGAGCGCAGGTCTTGCGCGGCAGCATGCTGGCCGGTCCGCTCGGTGTGATGCAGGGTGCGCTGCGGGTCCCGGGCGGGCTGACACGGGGCGGCTGCTCCTGCCTACACGGAGTGATGCAGGCAGGGTGTCTCACCTATAATCGCAACGACACTGCCAGTGAACGGCGTGGTCTTAAGGTCTAGAAATTTAGTCACCAGTAATTATATGCTTATAGGCAGCACAGACTCTGTTAGAACACAAGCTAGTCTCATATTCCCTGGAGTTTTTTCCCCTTTATTTCCCAACTTTTCCTAAAGTTTCACCTCTTTGCGATGTCCGTTGTCATCCCTCTATATTCCTTTTATCCTCCACGCACAGGCTTAGAGACTTCGTTTTCATTATCCATTAATCCGTAAGATCTTTCTCAAAATGTATTATTTTTAAATATTTTAAGATGGTTCTTCTGATCATCTTTCAAAGGCATGGAACTACATTTTGAGCCATTATAAAGTTATATTCATACAAAAAGCACTGGATATAAATTACTTTCTGAAACTTATTGACTTGTCTATAGCACAGATCGTGAGTAATAAAGCTACGATGAGTAAAACATTGACCTTTGATATTCTAAAATGTAAACAAGCAACCTATTTGGTTTGATTCGAAATAGCCATTTTTTCAAGTAATTTATTAAAGTGATTAAAAGTGTTTTTGATTTAAATGTAGATGAAAGGTCATCAGGAGTAAACGATATTAAAATTAGGCATAGGCCTACATGGTACCATTAAATCAAGCTTCCCGATCCATGATCAGATGTTCGGGTTTTTTTTAGCTCCAAATTTCAACATCCAGATAGATTTACTTAAAAATGGCTCTTTGTCGCCACCCAGTGGCCAAAAAGCCATCCATTATAAAATGTCAGTGTCCTGTATGAATCACGGTAATGTTTATCAGATACAGAGGCATGGCGGGTGGGATATTACGCGCCACACGGGACACAGCGATACGAATGTGAGGGGGTCGGATGCCAGTCCATTGCAGGGCGCGAGTGCATACAATATGTTCAATTAAGAAATGCCAATTAACTGCAAGTCTGCGGACTACAAAAGGAAATCTGCACAACGCAGAACATGCAAACTGCACAAACTCAGAATGGGGATGGCATTCAAACCCACAACCCCAGCGTAAGGTCACAGCACTATCGACTGAGCCACAGTGCCAGTCTAAAGGGGAAATGTCATCCCAGTGAACCACCGGTCAGAATGTCACAGGATTAAATTTGCTGATTCATCAGGTAGATAGTGGTGGAACTAGTAATTCTCTTGGCAAACTTAAATGTCAAATCACTGCAGTTAAACTGGGCCAGTTAAGTGAGCCTGTAATTCAACTGCAGTACATTACTGCGGTTATTAGTTCTCTCCGTGTTGCACAAGCTCATTCTTCAAGTCCAGGGACTTGCAGCAAGTGTGTGAGTATTTGTGCGCTCTGGGGCGGAGGGCACGGCCCCCGGGACGTACCCCAGCCTTACGCCCTGTGCTGCCTGGAAAAGGCTACAGGCAGCTGGAATACGGATGGTTTTCTGACATGAGTATATGAACAAAGCTCACAAGCATTTTACTGCTTTATATAATTCCATGGTGCATAATTATATAATTATACACCAACTATATAACTGTAAACCATATAACCGTAAAAAGGTCCCGGGGCTTTGAATGTCAGGATCACGTCATTGCATTTTCTGTGGCAACGACCGTTTTGAAAGCCAACAGGCAGTGAAGCCCAAAGCAGAGAGTTGCAAAAGACCAGACATCATGGGTTTTATAGGAAATAGAACCGTTTAGTCCTACTGACATCCATCCATAATCAAACTTCTTATCCTGACCACAGACAAGGGGGTACCTGTTGAGTATCCCAGACAGCACACAGGCCGAAAAGGAGGGCATCCCATGCAGAGTGCACGCCTCTCAGCCACAGAAGAAAATCTGCTCCATAAGTAAACATGCAAACTTCACACATAGAGAAGGGAGCAGGAGTTCCGCCTTATGGCCGCAGTGCTATTCACACTGCTACCCAGCAGAGGGCACCCTACAGCCTGAAACACCATATTGTGATAGTATACTGGCCTATATATCCAATTTACAGATATTCTCGTTTGCGTAACCAAAGCCTTACCTCTATATTAAAGATGCTGTCGACGTGCATCTGTAAAATGTTGTGGCATAATGTATAGTAAAATTCCACCATCTGTCATACTTCAATATAAACTGACTACAGATAATCAAACCATTTACCATAATTTCACAAAATCAGTGAAACACTAAACCCAACCACAAGCCCAGTTTACTGGCTTTTCAATCTTTTCTTTCTTTGCCCGATTGCCGAACCTGGATTGTGCCTTTTTAATAATAACGCAGCGTATGTGCGAGCGCTGGAGCTCGAAAGATCTTGCTTTATCTTTAAGCAAAGTTATTCTTAAAGGTCCTTAAGAATAACTTACTTACCGAGCCCACTCTAAACAGGCTTCCTGATGCAGTCGTAAATAAGGCATACCTGATTCAACCTCTACTTCCAAAATACCTTTAATTAAAGACTGTCGGATCATGATTTTGGTGTATTAGTTTATTACTACCGGAAATCCTTGAGAGGCAGGTTTTGTGTGGTTATGGAGCAATGGAAGTATTGGCAATGCAGATTACTCTTTATTTAAAAAAAAAAAAAAAAAAAAAAAAACACATCTTCACACTTTGGGGTCTTGTGGCCTCTACTTCTGCGCACAACTTCCTCGAATTAGTCCACAGCATCAGTTACACCATAACCGGCACCCGACACACAAACTACATGCATACATCATACCAGCAATGTGTGCAATTAAAGGAAAAACACCGGCACACGCACACAAAGGAGGAGGGGGGGGGGGGGGGGGAGGAAAAAAAAAAAGGGACAAGCGGAAACATTTTAAGGAAATTTTTTGTGTACTATTTATATCCCACAAATGTAAACAGGTCGCTGTTTCCGGGACAAG
>JAODKM010000035.1:7848297-7864591 GCA_026780845.1 Petrocephalus sullivani | reverse complement strand
TGGGGGGGGTACCTTCTGAGCTCCAGAGAATGCATGGTAGAAACTGGACACATAGGTCATTATGGCTTTCTCATCTGGGCGGGCAGTGTTGACAATGTCTGCAGGAAAACCACAGTTTATACATATATGCGCACACGCACGCACACACACACACGCACGCACCCATGCTCTCTCCACGGCAGACGGACAGGTGCAGTCGGACGTAGATGTAGAAACTAGAGCGGACAGACTGAAGAATAAGCGTGTGATGGAAATAAAATTTAAGAATTAAGCCACCGTAGGACACTGTCACATGTATACTAGACATCAAGTTGCATACTTACCCATTTGCCATAGATGAGCAAATAAAGTCTAAAATAGCAAGTATTTCTACAAATCTAAGAAAAGCACTGAGTCCAGCATAACAATGATTGTTAAGATTAAGAGAGCAATTTTACATTGTGTTCAAGATATTATCACCTGCAAAAATTGTGCTATTCTGATTGGATTATTTCCTACAAATTGTCTGTCTGCATGAGGCGTGTACACGAAGGCCGGGGTAAGAGGGAACGCGGCCGCTCCAGGCGCCGAGCGCTCCGCTCCGTCCAGCACGTGAGTACAGAAGGATGGAAAGAAATCGGAGCATAAAGAGAAACCCGAGACATTCAGACCACTTACACAATCACACAAGCAGGCGCACACACGAGCGCAAACACGGCTGGCGCAAAACACACAGGGGTCCCTCGTGAAGAATCTGGAATCCAGGCGTATGAACACAGTAAGACGTGGTTTAAGCGGAGAAGCAGGGTGGCTGGCGTGCGTTGCCGAGTCAGACACACCCCGGGATCATGAGGGATCCGAGAGACAGCTGCTCTTAAAATCCACGAGGACCGACAGCCAAAGCGAGCTAGGAGGGGGGGGCGCGGAGAGCAGGCCCTTTACCTTCGGCGTCCAGCATCTTAGGAATGTCCAGGTACTTCTCGGCCACTTCAAAAGCGTTGTTCAGGTTTGTCACAGGGTCATCCTGAAGAGGAGGAGGAGCAAACAACCTGTCTGCTCGAGCCAATCATTCAGCAGGCAAGACTCACTTGTCGTCCAATCGAACGACAAGCTTGATATGCTGGGCGTTACGTGCAGCGCGGTAACGCGGCACCGACCTTCCTCAGCTTGTCATAGTCTATCAGGTCAGGTCGGTGTCTGTGGATCAAGGCGTTGAAGGCCAGGCCGTCCTTCCAGCTGCACCAAACACAGGGTGGGAGGGGGAGGTCAGAGGTCAAACAAACAAAAAGTCACACAAACGGAGCTAATTTACTAAAATGGGGAGAATCAGCTCCAACGACATAGTTCCTTTCCAAAGGTAACAGTAAACTACTTTATTGGGGAAACACCATAGTTAGGAGTAAGCATATGGCCTTACCTACTTTAGGATCTATAGCGCAGGTTCCCTCAGTCATATGGAAATTATACAATTATAATGTAAAGTTGTACGATGCACAATGAACAATGCAGAGACCCCAAAGGCCTATTGTGACCTTCAGGCACTGTTCAGAAGGAGCACGTCACTTCCTCGCTACACAGAGACCACACCTGATGTGGAAGTTCTGCACGTTGACGTTCTTGTAAGGCGCGGTCTTCCTCTGGCACCATAGCAACAGGCCCTCCTTCGCAGAAGTCTCTGGAAAAAGCAGGAAGGCAGGGGTGCACTTATTCGGTTTTAGTCTTCATAAACTTAGAGGGTAAGATGGTAATTCTGGAGGAAAAAAAAAACAAAATTTAAATATGCATCTCCTTGCACGGCATGCTGGGAACTTGCCCTCCACGGAGATGTCCTGGATTGCAAAGCGCAGGATGATGGTCCAGATCATTCCCAGGGTCATCTTGGCATTGCCGTCCACGATTTCTGGAGGGTAAAAAAAAACAAAACAGCCGACACTTTAGAGAGGCCAGGAGGAAGAGTCACAAGCCAAATCCGCGGTTCCTGCGTCTCTATTGCTCGGGGACGTGTAGGCTCCCCTTGACTTGAGAAGAGCTCCGCCTGAGGCTTGGTATCTCCGCTAACTCCATGACCCTCTATGCCGTTATGGCCACCGACCCTCAAACCAGATCTGCCAGCCTGTCAAAGCTAGCAAGACAACTGCGCTGCTTCTGACGGCAAATGCGAGAGGCAGGGGGAACAGAGGCTATCCCCCCAGAAGCCCCTAGCTGAGATAGTCCAGTCCCCCCCCCCCACCCCCACAACTGTAGACACAGTTCAGCCCAGATGCCTGGTATTACAATTACAATCCCACTGCCAGAAAATAAACATTATTAACAATCGCTCCCTCACAGCCATGCTATTTCCATTAGTTGACCTTTCCCCAGGGTGGGGTGGGGTGGGGTGGGATGAGATTGGAGGTGGTTCATGCAGAAGAAGTCGGGTAATTTCTCACGATAGCACTGAAAATGTCAGCCCGTCCGACTGGCCGGTACAGGCGCCCACAGCCCACCCCCAACATTTGACTTCCAAGTGCATTGTGTCACACTACCAGTAATAGCTATAGCGGCAAAACGTGCATTATGTCTCAATGCTTGACCTGTGTGTCTGTGCACATGGGCAAAACATGGGAGTGAACTCTCCAGAAGGGGTGACCCAGAAACAGCGAAAGAGCGTGTGCACAAACACGCATGTACATGACGTCCTCACCCTCAGCCCCAATGGACACCAGCTTCACTCCCTTGCTGGCGATGAAGTCCAGGGCTTTGTTGACGTTGTTGATCTTGTGGACTCTCATTTTGCCCCTCTCCGGCTTGGGTAACCGCTCACCTGGAGACGTCATGCAAACAAAACGCACTGCAACTCACAGAAGGCCCCATATGACACTCTATCTGACCTTGGGCAGATGGGCAGATTAGTCAAGGTCTACTGGACCAAAGGGAATGGGTGGAAAAAAATCCCTGCTGCAACAGTCAGCTGTAACTTCTCTCTTTCTATGGTCACATAGAAAAATCATCAAAACAATATTACTGAGAGAGGCAAGAAATCTGCCTAAAATATCAGATGCATGCTGTAAGCTTTGGGCACAGAGGGATATTTATTTCTATAAACATAGCTGAATCCATTTAAGTGTCTCCTCCTTTGACAGGAAATGCATGACTTTGCTGCCCATATGTGCAAGGTTATTTTTGGTTTTAAATCTGCATCCATAAATCCATGAATTAACAACATTCATCATTCATGAACAAACACTTAAATTCATCAATACATAACTACTGTTGACAGGGTTAGGCAATAAGAAACACAGAAATGGTACAGCTAAGCTCTTGAATTCATTTGGCGAGGAGGGGGCTCCTTTGCGAAGCTGTGAGGCAGTACCTGAGATGACCTCTAGGAGCAGCATGAGTTTGAGACCATCCCTGAAGTCCTCCTCGATGTTCTCGATCTGTGTCCCTGCTTTCCTCAGGTGCGAATTGCACCAGGCTGTGAACGTCTGTAAAATATTGGGGGGGGGGGGGTTCCGTGAGTTTAACTGCACACGCGTCCACATGCCAAGCCAAAACTGCACTCAAGCGGAAGTTTCCACTGAGCTTCTGCAGCATTAACACGTCAAGACCTTGGTGGCTGGACCTACATGGGAAGCCCTGGATGTTCTGCTGATGTTCCACAGACATGGCTTAAGGACAAGACCCACTGCAGCGACATCATCCCGTCGCTGATGACTAGCCAGCTACGATTCCAGCAATGACCGCTGAAATATTCCAGCCTCCCACTGCCTCTCCCCCCTAATTCCCCCACCCACCCCAAGACCTGCTCATTCTGTTCACCACAGCATGACCCAAAGCACCCACTAATGTCCAACCCTGCCTGTCCCTGCCCCCCGATACACTGCCTCTCGCACCCCCCGGCCTTAGGACTGCACATTACCTCCCGAGTCCTGGGCGCAAACATTTTGATTGCGGACAGGGCCGGGGCTCTGACGGCACACAAAGGGCCCATTGAGAGGCCCGCATAATGAAAGCTTTCACCCCAAAGGCCCGAGGGAAGTGGGGCACCCACAGGCTTTCACCTTCTCCCAGCCCAGCCTCCACAGCGCCCCCGAGCCTCACTCTGACACTGGCACCACGGCCGACACGACACAATGCCCCCTGTTCTCTCCTACGCACCCAGCCGGCAAACCTGCATTCAGGCAAACTTCCCATGATGCCTAGTACTTCCACGTCATAAATCACGTCCCGGCCTATATCACCGACTACACGTCAAAGCCAGGATTTATGAAAATCACCAGGAAGAACCAGATCACATTAGACATCAAACTGTACTGAGCTGCCATCCAAGCATTCCAGGGTTGTGATGTCACTTGGCAGTGGAGGAACACTCCGCTCACTACGCAGCACGGCCGCGTACCGTATCAAAGCCGCAATAGTGCACTATTTCAGGTCGGCAGGGCCTGTGAGACGAGGTGCTGCCCCCGTTGACACTCAGAGCAGAATGTGCTCTTCAGCCGTCCCAGCAATGACGAAATGATGATTAACGGTTGGCACGACTCATTTGGCCAATGGCTACTTGGGTGCAGAAGGAACCCCACTGACGCATTTTATAAGAATGTCCCTTCTCCAATAGCCGAATCCCTAATACAATAAAATATGTGATGAGTCTGAGTCAGTCTTCTCCTGTAAAACTAGCTGTACACCTCAGGTTAGATCATGACTCAGGTGTGGCACAGAGGGGTGGCTTGTTTTGACAAAATGAAAGCCAGATTAACATTTCACAACTTCATAATTTCCTAGGTAATCTTCAGGGCGCCCAAACACTTTTTGTACCGAAGTTATTTTCCCCCTCCAAAGTATTCACACAGAACGCATTGGTTGTCGCAGTTCCTTCTCTACCACGTGAAAAAGCGCTATGTAAACAGCTAAACAGCGGTGGAGGTCACTCGCCAACGAGCCATCGACGTTACAGGTGCCCTCATAAGCCCATGAGGAAATGACACACAGTGCCAGAGAGCGAGAGACTGACAGGGCGTGGGACTGGTCCGCATTGTCCACTGGGACAGAGGTGAATAAACACCTGACAGCGCGAGTCTGCGGCGCCCTGCTGATGCAATCTGACGTGAGCGAAAGCCTCGGGGATGGGATGGGCTGGGACGGGGGGTGGGGCTCCGCGCAGGAGGCGGAGCCAGGGAAGGGAATAGCTGCACCAGGAGCGGTGCAGAGCCATTGGAGGAACGGTGCAGTCGCTGTGTATTGACATGTCACAGGGGACACTCCTTCCGCAAGAATGTGGTAGGGAAACTGGTCACCTCTGCATCTCTTCCTATGCAAGGAGGCAGGCCGGCAGGCGCAGGGGCGTGGGTGAAAAGCTATTCAAACGGGGAAGTGATATACGGACACACAAAGCCAGATGTTACACAACTGTCTGACATTCCACGGATGGCTGTGAAGTGGCATGTGGCCCGGCCCCGGACACGCCCCATACCCTCTCGCGGGTGACCTCACCTGCGCACACTGGGCCTCTCCAGATAGGTGGGGGAAATGAGGCTATGTAGCAGCGGCCACACGCACCCAGCGCCCCGCTTAAGCGACTTCGGCTAAGCGCGGGAAAAACGCCGGGTTCTTCATGGTCATCAAAGGCACCCCCCCACCCCCATATAGACCACATACAAATAAACAGTCTCCTCGAACCCTGACTGGCTGACAGTCAAGCAAAGAATAGGGGCAAGCTTTTGTTTTGGGGGTGGGTAAGTGTCCCATAAGCGTTACGACTTGTTTAGATCAGTGTCCCAGGCCCAGCTGATATAAATATTTGTCCCCAATACAATACAGATTTAAAAAAGAAAAAAAAAAATTGTATAATTAGGTAATACCAGCCGTTATTATTAGATTCCAGCAGTCTTCAACCACGCATCACTTCAGTTTGTCTCTGGTATGATACTTCCCTTCTGGGTTGAACACTAACACCTCTTCCTTGACTGTAGGAGTACAGTTCACCTAGCCCTAGAGATCAGGAGGCTGAAGGCATCGCGATTGTAAATTCATTCTCACTATTGGGGCCCCGGGCTCCGCCCTCCCCCTTGGATGGTCAGGGTGTGGATACCCTTTGTTTTTTACTCTTATGATGTCTGGTTTTACGTCAATTTTTGAACCCAACAGTGGTTTCTCGGTCCCTCACATCGTCTACGTCTCATAGCTGAAAAAAAACACGCGTTTCTTTAGAATTACCCTAACTAGGTAGGCACACTCGCACATACTCGCACATACTCGCACACACACACACACACGTTACTAAACACTTAGCTATACAGCCAGCCTAAGAGCAGCCTCTAACGCAGCTGAGCGAGCGCTCATTGGCATGGGCGGTAAGAAATAGCAGCCGGGACGAGATGCATGGGACCGGTCCGGATGGTCCGCTAGACCCCGTCCCCCGCCCCCACCAGAGCACCATAAAAAGACAAGGACACTTATTCTGAGAACCAGGTCACGAAATTAACTCTGGTCGACACACGCCCGACTGAACAGTGCGGGTCAGGCACGGCAAGTCTCCCTGACCTAAGGGTGGGAAGCCTGACTACATACATCTCGCTCTGGCTCACGGTGCAATAACTAAACTATCGACAATGCAAAACACAGGCAGTCCACAGACCCGTGAAAAGCACTTCACATTAATACATTCATATAAATATTTTTATATGTGTATATATACACACATATAAAAAAAATATATAATAATACAGACAGCTGCTTGTCCAGATGGTGACCGGACGTGGCAGGAGGAGCGAGGTTCCGTCCGGGCAGAGGCTACCGGAGGTCACGGGATATTTGCACGCTCTGATTACACTGGATCACACTTCTGTAGTGAGTAGCTGCTAAGGTGCAAATCATGTGAGAACTTCTGCAAAGCAGTGGAAGAATGAAGGTGTTTATGCTTCAGTGGTGTAAGCAGCACCTTAAGTGGCAGTTGGGTCCCAGAAACAGCCGGGTGGAAAAACAGCTCTATACTAGTCAAAAAATAGTCTCTCACTGTGCAGGCCTTTATATTATTAATGGCATGGAAGGGGAGTCGCCGTTTCTAGTGAGTTCACACCTAGAGAATAATTGCGGGAATGACAGCGACTTTCTGCCCGTCCTTCAGGTGGGACAGAATAGTGCTGCTGCGCCAATGACCCAGGGCTGTAACACGGCTATAAGCAATGGCTTCACACCCTGCGAATAATGACAGGATCTCGTACTCTGCTTCATTTTCTCATGACATTCTTGCAAGATGAAGGGAGACGCATGCCGAAAAAAACACAACAGGTCACACGGGTGGGGGTGGGGGGGGGGGATAGGGGGGTGGTTGTATTGATGGCCCCGGGCGACTATGGTCGGGGACAATGCTTTCACTGACACCCACTTTGCAGGTGCTCCATTCCAGGGAACAGGATTTTCAGGCGTTTTTGGGGAAAGGGGGTGCCGAGAAAGAGTAGACTGATTACGCAAAAAGTTAACCATTAGCGCTTAGCTAAAGATTAACCGCCTTCCCGCCAAAAAGTTTACACACCTGAACCACTCACTAAAAGGATCTTCCCCACAGGCCCTTACTCCCTGTACTGAAAAGCATGCATGCAGCGATGCACGCCGTTCTGGGGGACTGTCCCGGAGCGGCCCGCAAGCCCCAGTGTCCCCATTGATCTCATTTATTTATGCTGCTGCTTCCTGCCTTTGTGAGCACTGGTGGCGGCAGCCAGGGCCAGGTTACCAAACACGAGCGCCGTGGAGTTAACCCCTGATGGGTCACGTGGGGCTTCGGGTTACAGGCACAGGGAGGGACGGAGGAATCCCGCGCAAGTGGCCGAACCACCGCAAACCCAAAACCTAGCCGGGGACATGCCAGTTACGCAAGTCGCGATGGCAGCTGGAAGGAACTCGCGGATCACGCACATTTCGATCCGTGTGTAAGTGGCGATGTACCATCACTAGCTCATTAATGAGCACCTCTACAAAGCAGGCACTCCCGGCATGTTGCCAGACCGAAAGCTCCGGCAGCCCCAGCCACCGCCCTCCCGCGGGGTCCTGGAATGACGACCGACAAACGGGGAGCAGAGGAACCTATGAGAAGAATGAACAGCACCACATCTTGCTATGGGAGGCATCCCAGGAATGCAGACCCCCCCCCCCCCACCGCACCCAGAGAGGCTGTGAGCTCATTCCGAGGCGCGGCTGAGGCGTGGCTGGGCCCCAGATGCTGAGGGAACCAGGGGGACGACAGGCAGGTGTGAAAAGGGGAAACCGAGTCAAGCCTGAATTAGGTTCGCTAGAAGCATTTCCCCATTACACAGAACAGGAATTTAAAAAGGAATACTATAGTAGGGAAGTAAACACCCTGACTAAGACACGGCAACCATCACAACCTCATCGGTTCCCATCCTGTTCCCCTTCTCTTGACCGCAAAAAAAGAAAAAAAAACCCTCAGCAAATCAATCAGCAAAACTAATGAACTTCCCTCCGCTCCAGACAGGAAGAGAGCAGACTGAGGGCGGGCAGCCCAATTCTGGAAATCCCTCTACGGAACAGTAGGAAGCACTTGTTAAGAATGGGGGGGGGAAAGGGGGGGGGAGGGGGGAGCCTATCAATACTGACACTTTTTCTTCCACTTTATAATCAACAAATAGCGGAATGCGGAGCGTAAAAATGAAGGTGTAAGCAGTGATGCTGTAATTACGCTCCATTTCTCAGAGCATCGGCGATTAACTCGGGTGCACATCGCAAGATTACGTTCACATGCCTTTTTAAAAATATCTCGTGGCATTCTGAGCAATGCTGGTTGCGTCGAGCGCCGGGTCATCTGCAGGATGTTATATATAAACCGAGGTGTCATAGACGGGTAGCCTGCAAACCACACATCATCCGCCATACATCGCAGATGTGCGAATATCACAGCAGCCCCTTCTGCAGAGATCTCACAAGCTGCAAGCGCTGCACGACTGCCCTCCCAATGGCCAACGCATTGGTGCTGGTTCTGCATTCGGTTCTAGAGCTAAAGAATGTGTCAGCTTCAACATGTGCAGTATCTAGATTCCGAGCTGGTAAACAACACATCCGCTGGGCGCCTGGCTCATTATCCTCACCACTGTTCAACGGCACAGGAAGAGAGCCGACCCAGAATGCTTCCAACCCCCCTCGCCGCCGAGGAAATGCTTCCTCGTGGTATCTGGCAACCCCCCCCCAATAGCTTTCAAAAAAAAATAAAAAAATGCTGAATGTAAACCGACCGTGAGCCACCAGGAAGACAGATTAAGCAGGGCTAAATAAGCCTTTCCCAGCCATTTGGCAGAGAGGTTGCGGGGGCGGACTTTTCTGCTCAACCGCCGTTCATCATCTACGTTTCTGAACTTTCGCGTTTATATAAAAAGCAGACACGGACACAGCCGATATCCGCTACAAAATAGGAACGAGAAATCCCAACACGGAATGGGAGGGCTGCAAAAAAGTCGAAAGCTGCCTTTTCCTCAGACAGTCAAGTAGGTTTCCTGGTGAGACGTCTACAGGGCAAGAGTGTGAAGGTCCGGGAAGGCCAGGCTTTATCGAGAGCATTGGGTTTCCACGCCCGGAACAGGCTGGTGCATGAGAAGACCATCCAAAAAAAAACACAGACACACATGGAAAGGAGGAGAAAGCAGCGCCAATGACTCCTACTCTAAGATATCCTCAAAGCGTGACGTCAGAGAAAGGCTAGGCTCACAGTTATCTACAGCGATACGTTAAATGACTGCCCCACCCTCGGTGGCGTGCCTCGATGACATCAGGGCTCGCTCCGTAACGCCCAGGCAAACAGAGGCAGGGCACGGGAAGCTGACGTCGGGGTTCACGGTCCAGCGGCAGTTAACGTCAGACGCGCGCTTTGCTCATGACTGCTCCTGAGAACGTGAACATTACCTTCAGCACTTAACATGCTCCTACATTCAAAATGGTCACACTTCCACACAATAACAACAACGTAATGGACACAAAAAAAATCTAAATACAACGGCAAGGCAAGGCCAAATCTCCAGATACAGACATAGGCTGAACATTATATCAGAACATATTATCAGTTCTGATACTGTAGTCGCCCAAAACTGACCCAGGCTGATATAATATAAATCCTCTCTCACACCAGGCTTTAAAATCAACAGGCCAGTTATAATTACTCAGTACTCTTATCTGAGCTGTAGCTGGTGCATAGGATCAGTGGATGTTGGTAAGCACTGGGAAAACCACCTTAGTTTCTACCACATTTGCTAGCCCATCATATAAAATTCCAGACACAAATGGCACCAAGCCGAAAAGATTACCATTACTTTGTTATATCTGCTTGAAATCGCTCAAAGGGTCAGATACTGTAGAAATCAAGAATAAATAAAGCTCCAAGCTTATGCTAACCCTCTGTGGCCGTCTACTCCAGGTTTAGAAGGAACGGCTCCCGGCCACATATCTGTGTTCCATTTAAAAGTGCACAGAAATATGCAAACCTTAAATGTGCATTAAATACTTTCAGATCAAAACCCCAAGAGCGTAGATTTGTGTATGGACAGGAGGGACATGACTTTACCAATACAGTGTGAGTTCTGTGTGCGTTTAGGGGTGATTGGTCCCTACCAAGGCTGAAACCAAACCTAGGCCCTTGCAAAAACCTTTAGATTTCATGGCAAGCAGAAATGGGAGGAAGCCAATCAGGCAACCCCCCCCCCCCGTCACCATGAAACCAAAAAGCAGCAGGGCCTACGTATTGCCGGCCCCCATATCTCGCATTCCTTACAGAGCACGGCCCCAGTGTCTCACTTAGCCACACGTCCTCCAACATTCACAAAGTTTAACATACGAGGTATTTACGGCCGCACCAACAATTCGCGCTATGACGAAAGCTTCGGAGAATCCATCCCAGCTGTCCGGTTACTGTGCGACTTGAGTGCCTAGTGTTCCTAAGCAGTGAATGCAATTGAAACGTCCACGCGTGTCAATTTACTGCCCAGGTGACACACATATCAAATATCATAATAGTACTTGTCCCTTTGCCTTAATGTCAGCCACACAAAGGGTTCCCCCCCCGCCAGAAATATGGAGACCATGAAGAAAGAATTGGAAAAGGAGGATTGGGGACTTTAGAAAAGGGAGAGCAGAACACAATGCAACTAAACGAGAAAGGCAGGCCGGCCCGGTTGCCAGCATTGTCATAATAACGGCCTCTTCCTGTCCCTAGCAGCCTCTCGCGCACTTTACCTTATAAGGAAACGCGCGGGGCTGGCGGCTGTCACTATGGCGATGACGAAAGGGCCTACAAGGTGTGCACCGCCCACAAAGGTTGATTCTGAGCACCTGCTGGCAGGGCACACCCATCTCTCAGGCTGGGGAGAGGAGTGGTCAAAAAAACCCAACTCTTACTATCTAAATTCATTATAAAAGCATTTATTTACAGCGTATGTTTGTTTATTCAGTGGGAAGGAATGCGCACTCCCAAAATCCTTGGAGGGGGTGCTTCCAGTCAGGAAGCGAGGCACTGGAGTGACTTCTGTGTCTCTAAAGTCTAAAAAAAAAAAAAAAAAAAAAAACACATTTGTCAAAAAAAGATGTCGTCAAAATTGCCATGCCCCGCAGAGTCCAAAGTACAGGTCTTTGGCAGAGTGTGACAACTCAAGCCACTAGCTAATAACCAGCTGCCAGAGGACAGAGGAAAAAGTCGACTTGAGCGCCAGCCTGTAAGCGAATTGGCTCACTTAGGGAGCCCAACAGCAGGATCCCGGGGAAGGCTCAGCTTTACAGGTGGTGCTTCTAATAGTGGCTTTGTTAGAGGGTGTGAGGTGGGCTTTAAAAGAAAACGGGTCGTAAAAATCAGAGACATCCTGCACACTTATTTGTTCCTTCCCATCTCCGGCTAGCACATGCACCCCCCCACAGACATTCCTGAACAAGCCCTTTGTGAGTCAATGTCCACACAAATGCTACTTTATTACATGTATAAAACCATCCAGTTATATATGAAAAAGAACATTATCATCAGACGCCATATACCTGAAATGCTTAAGCACAAAGCAAAATACTCAAGGCTGTAACAGAACACTAAGGTCAACAGGACTATATCACACCTTCACAAGGTGTTTTTGTACACCATATGAAATGTTTCATATTTGCAGTCCTGCAGGAACCTGGACCACAGTATAGAAAGTATCTCTGGCGTTCGACTGCTGCAGCCACAGACAGTGTCGTGAGATCTTTACTTCTTCCATCTAACCACGCAAGGAACTCTTATGAGCAAGAGGGAAGCAATCAATAAGCTTCCGGGACGTTTTGAAACGTACAAGTACAGCTCATTGACTCCCATAACCCGGCGCTGGAGATTAAAGATTACACCATGCTGGTAGTTTACTCTAAAATGGACTACAAGGTTGCGGCCTTTCTGTGCATCTGCACAAACCTGTTCCCCAAATAAGCAGTGATGCATCACATTACCCACTGCCACTGCCCATGTCACATACCATCATCCTACAAGTACTACATCCCTATGCACCCCCCCAACCCCTCCCCCCCCAGTACAGAAAATGTTGTTACACATCCAAACCACACGTGTCACTGGCCCATTCTAAGAACATCGTCAAATGGCACCTTAACTCATCTACGATGACGAGCATCAGCAGGCGACCCAGCTTCAAAATAATGCAGTGCAACTTCTTACATCAGCAAAACGGGGAGCTCCAACTTCAGGAGAGTTTAGGAGAGTTATGACTGCCATCCTTGCAAATACACAGAGTAAGCAGAGAAAGGGAAACATGCCACGTCTTAAGTAAGACACACGTTAAAATATCCTTTAGATCTTATCTGACAAGCGTGCAGGAGAAAATGTCACATTGGAGATGGGTCACTTCATTCTGCTGTGTCTCAGACATACCAGCAGGTCATTGATAGTCTAAAGCATTTCCAGGGTCTTCCCGTACAGTTAGTTACTTTACAGTATGTCCTGCTTATCGAATGGCCTGCTGGCAAGATCTCATCATAAAAAGGCAAATGAACCACAAAAACCACACCAAGACTTCCTTCCTCTTTGTACAGGAGCTAAAGGGGAACAGCCGTGCATCTTGATCTTCTCAAACTGTGTCCTCCTCGTCGGTTCCACAGAGATGCTGTAGGACGTTGTCACCCCAAAGCAAACTAGTTTAAACTGGCTTGTACCAGGCATCATCAGACACAGTGTCCCAGTAGCAGAAGCATTAGGGTTTACGGGCCACGCGACGATGACTAAACAGATCCCTCCATTGGCACACGGGCACTGATGCAGCAGCAAACATCAGTGCATTCTAGGAAAGATTAAAAAGAAAAAAAAAAAGCTGAATCGAGTAGACTAGAGGCACACTGACATTTTAATAAAAAAGCCAGATAAGGAGAACTTGCCATCAGTGATGCAAGCTAATTTTTTTCAGTTCAAATGCATCCGGTCGGGCGACTAAATAATGCAACCTAAACAAATGTTTTGAGCCATGTGGGCCATGAGGTTGGTGGCTTCCAGCAGAAACATGTTGCACAAAAGAGCCATGGACAAACGCGCATGTTATCATCACCCTTTGTTGCCATTATTCCCAGTGGCACTAGGTCCAGCCTTGAAGCAGTGTTACTTTAGGGCATTTCTACTGAGCTGCAGAGCTATTAATATTTGATAGAATAATGAGAAATCCTTCCATACCATGGGGTAACATCCCGAGGCAGAAAACTTATACATGCGCATGTGTGTAACAGGTACTCTTTGTTTAATAAACATAATAAATCAAAGTATCCCTAGCATGTCGTCACGTGTGTCAATTATGAGACAATGGCTATCTATAGAGATTACAACTCGCCACGTGGACGGCCACTAACAATTACGTTCTGTTCACTTGACTATAATAGTAGATCAGAGCTTCGCAAAGCTCTCTCTGTGAGACAAACGGTACAGAACTATGACTCGGTCGAGAAAGCCAACACAGACTACTACAGAGATTTGCAGCACTGGACTACAAGTGTCAACATAACCAACTTAACAAGTATGTCAAAAAATGATCAAGAGGGAATTTAAAAGTTAGGAAAAAGCCCACACATTTCAGGGCAACAATTGGTGGTGAAACCCCCTCAATTGTAATAGCATGTTTCGTAAACATCTACTGCTACAGAGCCCGTGGGATCTCAGAGAATGGACCAGGACAAAAGGTGTCATGGTAATACAAGTCCAGCTTGTTCACGGGGGAGTCTGCTGTTCCAGAGCATTTGTTTTTGTTTCCAGCCCCACCCACGTCGACATAAAACACATCAAGACGAACGAGCCACATGGTAACTAGGTACAAGGCGATTGGCTACCTCACAGCTGGTCGTATGAGAAAATCATTTTGTAATGTGTGCAGAAGTTTTTTTCCACCCTTTTGAAGTCACAGTGCACGTTACCCAACTCTAGAAATACGGTCAAGCGTGTTTTGCTTTTGTTTGTTCCAACTGACTCGTTGGTCGTCCAGCTGGACGTCTTCCGCTATTTTATGTTGTGAAGGGCGCTATATAAAAATAAACTGAATTGAATTGAATTCTTCAGCCACTGAGGCTGACAAACAAGTCTCGATAAGGATCAAAGCATAACTTCACATGAAGGAAATGCATGTAGAAATAGGTTCCCTTTGGATGAGGGAACAAGAAAAAGAAAAGAGACAGGGGGGAGGCGGGGGGGGGGGGTCAGTGGTAGATCTCCCATCTTTAATCAATGAGCACCATCCTATCAACCATAAAGCCATAAAACTGTGATAAAAGGCTTGAGCCCATCACCCAAATAGAGACAGAACCGAACCCAACCCAACCAAACCATTCAGCCCCAGGGCTCAGTTGCCACACCCATACAGTTGGCTGCATCTTCCAGAAAGTGACGCCCCCCCCATCTGTAATTTTATCATCTGATCTGCGAAAGCCCAAACCACCAGCATCAAAACCAGATACTACCAAGCTGCACTGTGGCGGGTCCTAATGGCATGCAAGGCCCCCGGGTGTTCCTGCTCCCCTGCCTTCTGCAGACCATTCCCATAATTTCATCACCGTACCAATGGCCACATCCAGGAAACCCCTCGTTGGCAAATAATGGCAGTCACCCAGCCGTGTCTCCAAACTGGGGTGATGGCTGCTCTAGCCAGTGTTGAAAAACCCATCATGCAACAGGCGATTGCAACATGTGCTCATTGCTCCCGCAATGCAGAACCTTCACTGTATCACCATCGCTGCAGCAATGGGGCCCAAGTAGCACAACCGAGGATCTTCTCACTTATAAACCCACCGCATGCTTCTGTAAAGGGTGGAGATCCACAGTGACCCTTAAAGAATGGAGCACAGGGCAGGCTTGCTAACCCTGACAGGCATGGCTCCTACTGTTAAACACTGGAGGGGAGAGGAACCAGTTACAACACGTAGAACTGGAACCACTGGAGAGCACGCGCGGAACCAGTTGCAACATGCTGTTCCCCTGCAAGGTGACATAGTTCCCATGAATGACAGGTAGAGGGGCACATCCCCAGATAAATGACTCACTGATAAAAGCAGTTTAAGGCATCGCAAGATAAAACAGCCATGAATCCAAATTTCAAGTTTCGACAAACTGCATCTTAATTGACTCAACCAAAATGAAATGAGCATGTTCTACGTTTCTTGGTAGAGATTTGGAGAATCCTGCTGTAAGCATTGAAATAAGGCAGGAGTGCATAGCCTTCATAGGAAAGGCTGAATACTGATACTCAGCAGCCAGAATCTCGTCTTGCTGCTGCTTGGAAACAGAAGCTTTAAACACGTTTAATAGAGTGGCCTTGTCTCCTGTGGCTCGAGAAGGAATCTCTGAATCCATGTACATCTCAAACTACTGAGCGTCAGTAAAAACCAAAATGGCTTTTCATAGACAGAAGATGACACAGTCAGAAAACCAGCTCTCCAAAAGGGCCTGAAAAACCTCTCGGGGTGGGGTTGATATATTGGTCCAAAACGGACACAATCAAGCCAAAGCCAGGTCCCGTCAGACCCCGACTACCAGGAATATCCGACTTCAGCAGAGGACCATCCCACGGGCAGGAGCAGATGAAATAATTACCTCTCACTCACTGGGGCCCCGAAATATCATCTGTGCCCTGTCTGGGTTGCTGATACAAGGGCAGCAATCATTGTCCTCCACCCTGCAAGCACACTTGTTCCACGGCGCTGACTCACCAAGTTTTTATGAAAGCAAGAATCATCTGTACTCAGATGGAACAGCATACCCCCCCCCCCCCCCCCCCCCCCCCCCCCCCCCCCGCCCCCCCCACCCCGCCGAAAGCGCCCACGAAACCACCCCCCCCCCCCCCCC
>JAODKM010000035.1:7824559-7848287 GCA_026780845.1 Petrocephalus sullivani | reverse complement strand
TGCTGCTACACAGGCAGCCATCACTATACTCATACCTGACACCCCACTTGTTCCAGGGCGCCGCCTCACCCCGTTTTTACGAACGCACCACCCATCTGTACCAAGATGGACCACCATACCCCCCCCCCCGCCCCCCCCGCCCCGTAAACTCACAGCCCAACAGTAGTAATGCCTCATAAATTCCTACCCACCCCCTCTACTTGACCTTAGTACACATTCCTTTCTATGAAAGGATACTGCACAGAAGCGTAACGCCCCACGCCTGGCTGACACATAGGAATATCAGGCACGTATATCGCACCTAAATAATGACCAAAAAATGAGATGGCTATTGTTCCCAGAGCCACCGTCACAGAAACAGAAAAGAGAAGGGATAAGCAGCAGAGCAGACACGGGCCAAGTTGAAGGTGTCTGACGATGCATCTCATTGCCCCAAAGTTGCTCCCCCCCTTCACAAAACTCACACCTGCAGAGTTCTAAACCCCACAAGTTAGTCGGGACAGTCCCCTCTTCCCTCTGCCCCACAAACTATTACAGGCCACCAACAGAATGCTTCTGAAGCAGCACACTTTAGTGTGTGAACGCCATGTGGAAGCTGGCTTGAGTTCCAAAAGATCCCTCCCTTCCTACCCTTACTATGCTTGAAGAACACTGGCCTGTGATCAGAGCTCAGCAAAGCTCCACCGCCGCGGTGACAAATGCGTAAGGTGTTAATGAAGACGGTTATGGATGTACGCTGCATCAAAGCAGAAGTTACAGCTTAAGAGGGGAAGGGTAGCCACTGTCTAAGAGGAACAGAGGCATGTAAAGACCAGAGGCAGCAATTTCCTCCAGCTTGTCCATACTAAATAGGTCTCTTTGGAAGAAGCATTATTCCACCAGATAATTCTCCCAAAACTAGTTACAGGAGGTGGAGGTTGTTGGGACAGAGCCCTCAGGCAAAAGTCCAAATGTGAAATTCGCATACGTCTAAAACATAACTTCTTTAGAGCAAAACAAATCAGGGGCCATTATTACAAACAAAAATACTGGGAATCCTTTGACTCAGTCGTACAAAAGACAGCACTCCGTCAAACTCAGAACTGCTTCCAAGTCCTGTGCTGAGCAAACACAGCAAACACAGGCCCAGAAAACAATTACCGCTGCAGTTCAGCTTCCTAAAGCCTGACTTACTACACTGAGAACGAAACGTCATATTTCATACACCGTACAGGATCACCGTCAGTCTGCGAGAGGGTCAGGTGGACTGCCTCGTTACGCTTGCATATTCCCAACAACAACAGTATGTGTATAGCTTTTATTTAATTTTTTTTTTTAGAACTCATGGACAGATTGACTATGCTTTCATTATTTTGTCTGGGTATAGAAAAGTATTTTTTTTTATGTTGTTTTCACCTGTGTGGACACCACCGCCCAACACATTCTCTGAAAATGGGGATCTAAGCCTAAATAAAGCCATTGGGGGCCAAACAAACATTCTGTCATGCGATTTTGTCCCCTACACATACAGGCCCACGCATTTAGTTACAATGTAAAAGGAACTACAGATACCAACTGCTGCAGTTACTTCTGATTTCTAGAAAAACCTAATTGTTCAAATATTTTTTTCCTGAACGTCTCACATTAAGGAACTTCACGTTATTTAAATATTCAAATAACTATTATACAAACGACATCTGTGTCCAAATAAATCCAAAGGCACGAAGCTACAAGCTAACTTCATGACAAGTACAATAATGTATGTAACTGTACACTGATTTTTGACCAGACATGACTGAAAGCACATAGCAAAACATAACTAGTATATTACCAAGATTCAGATATTGCTGCATGAAATATAAAGTCAAGACAACACCAGAACTTAATCTGTTAAACCATAACTCCGTATGAATTCCATTTGAGACTGACATAAGAATTTCAGCCACTGTAAAAAAAAACACATCAGTGTTCATGTCTGTTAATATAAATCAGAAGATGATGTCCAAATTTACAAGAAGACGTCCAACACAAAATGTCCCTCTTCAAAGGTGTTGTGCACTTTCCAAAAAAGGCTTGTTTCCGGCAGCTATGTAATGTGTGCTTTTCAATAAGAAAGGAAGTCAAATTAACTGCTATGCCATTTTTAAATATTTGCATTGACTCACACCATTTTACAGAACCTGCGCTCAAGGTGTCTGGATATTGGATATGGTGGCACTCCATAGACGTGGCTGATGGAAATGCTAATTCTGTACTTTACATTGAATATTTAAAAAAAATCACAGAAGCAGTCTTTAATGTGCCACTGTATTTCAGTTAGGAGGGCATACACAAATCTTCCAAACATCCATTAGTGCCACATGCCAAGTTCATTCATTACACAAAGAATATCTCCATAATAACATATGTGACCACTTTAAGGAAGAATATGGGGATCTAAGAAGAAATATATCAAATAGGTTCAGTGGATAATAATTAAAAGTACAGCTGGAATAAGAAAAAATATACACATATGTTCCCAGAGAGCTTTAGTTTCACTTAGCTGGCAAGGTGATTTTCCCGTTTTCAGATGTATATAAAGTAAAGTAAAATAGTTCTTTTCTAGTTACGTTAAAGTGATGCATATACGCGTTTCGTTTAAGAGACGCGGTAAGAAAATAATGCAACGGAAACCATAACGTGTGAGATTTGTGACGAATGTCGCGAAGGAAATCGGTTCCTCCGGACCGTCATATCGCAAACCGACGTGTCAGTCCCCGCAAGTGTGCGCGCCGCGAAAGCAGACCGTCTGCAGCCTCACGCTTTGTATATGCATTCATCTTGGCGCTAAGATTTGCCTTGTTAATCATTTTGCGCTCCTTCCCTTGCTGCCCGCCGGAGACTTTGACCTCGGCCGCTTTGGCGCCGCATTCCGAGGCGACGGCCGGCATTAAGGAGGAGAAGAGTTTCATTGTTGGGCGAAAAAGCCTCACTAACGCGAAGACGGGACGGAGGGGGGAAAGGCCGAGCGATAACAGGCTACTTTCGCTCCTCCCCGGTCTTACCAAGTTGGATATAGCGCCTTTCAGGGCTCCGCACGCCGGAGCTGTCACGATTAATCGGGCGGCATCCCCAAAAAAATCGCCGCGATGCCAGCTCGCCAGTCGAATCGCCGAAAAGTCGAGGACCGCAAAAAAAGTTGCAATTATCCCGAACCGAAAGGGGTAAAGAGGGGGGAAGCTTTTTTTTGGCATCGTGTTTCTATTCGAGCCACCGAGGTAGAACTCCAACGTAACTAACCCCCCCGGCCTTTTGGGATCACACGGTGCAAGCAGAAAATGCGCTTTCGTGACTCAGTTCCACTAGATCATTTCATTTTCTTATTAAACTTTGCTCTAAAAATAAATACCACCCAAACAGGAGTGCATATTACCAAGAGAGATGTGCATTTCCCGGTGTATACGCCGCATGCCTCCTGCCGCTTATCCCAGGCGTACAAGCCACTTGTTTACCGAGCGTGGCGCACACCAGGGAATCAGACCCAAAGACGGGCCCAGAAAAAGCCTCCTCCCCTTAATCCAGCCCCGAATCCGAGCTCCGAGGCCCAGCACCAGTCCCCGATCTCTCCCGATCCCGCTCTGCCCGCCTGCGCCTCACCTTCCGCTGCTGCTTTTCCCAGGCCGGATCCAGGAGCAAGTCCCGGTCCCAGTCATTTTCCTGCTCCATGTAGGTGCCGCCGGATGGATACTGCTGGTTTTGATTATTCGATGCGTGATAATCTACCATCTCAACGAGACCCGGAGTTATCACCCTGCTTTAACTTCACCAGCAACACCACACACACACACACACAAAAAAAAAAGGAAATTACGATGCAAAATAAAAAAAGAGCGTGTGGCCGGGGGCTGCTGCACTTCGCGACTTTTTTTCTCCGCTTCGAAGCAACTCGGTTGGGAAATTTCCGGCGTCGGCGCTGACGGTCTCCCCGCTGAGAATGCCTCTGAGCCGGGGAGCAGGAGGATTTGGTAGCCTGGCCCCTGTGCCGCTCCCACTAACTAAATGAGGAGGCAGAGCCAGACGGGTTATGAATAATATTCATGAGCAGCTTTCGGATCCCGCCTAGAAAGCGGCGCTCGGATTCGAATGCGGCAAATGCGAATGGCGCTTCGCTGCCTGCATGACGCTAAATACTATTCCAAGCTACACCGATACACTGCGAATCCCAGATGTAGCCATCGCATTGTAGTGTATCTTTAATGAGCCCCCGGGCTTTTAAACGCCTTGTGCTTTAAGATGTCTACCCCGGTATGCCCACGATCGGGGGCTATAGGCAGCGGGACAGCCCGATGTACAAAGAAGCCGGCACACTTTAGTGCGCGACCGGCGAATGGGCGACGGAAGCGTGTTTAATCACACGTCGAAGGGCCGTTTGTATTAAATATACATAAGGATGCGGTGAATAATGAATAATGTACAATTTAGCCCTGCCGACACGCTCGCCCTGCTCGAGGTTGTCCCTTTTTATTAACGCTGAAGTTGAGGAATCGAACGCTGGCCGCGCCGTATATGCCTTACATAGCAGCTCTTGGGTGTTGCCCTGATATAATTGTGTTCAACTTCCGTGATGCATTTAAAATCTAAACCGCTTTATTATCAGCGTTCCAGCTCCATCCTGCCTGACACAGTTCGGACTTTGAATAAAGTAGGTCATGTTCTACCAATTGTCCGGGTCGATTACCATCAGCGCCCGCATTCTGTATACATGAAGTATGTCGACTCTTCCCTTTTAGATACGATTTTATGTTTAGGATGTATGTCTGATGAATGTCGTTGTTCATTGTTTGTTTGTTTGTTTTTTTGTTTTGTTTTGGCCGTTTCGATTGTTTGAAACTATGTATACAAATTCCACCTACTGCGAAAATGTCAATATATGATGCTTGAACATAGTTTGGCAAATGAATTTGTAAGGAACAGTAAAATGTGATTTCCACGATGCATAAGGCTGATTCATTAAATGATTAATATCTGGAACTGAAAAGTTATATATTCCAAACTGTGCATACACATCCAGATTCCTTTGCTCTGTTACATGGTTCAAATTCCACGTTGTAGAACGATATCACAAGCAAAGAGTTGCTTGGTTTTTGGTTCTCTGTGGATGTAGTTTGCATACCGCTTTCTATGTTTAATAAAAAAATACTGACACACCTATGTCATCTGCCAAAACCAGCAAGACATAGTTTTATTGAACATGTATAGAACATAATAAAGAACATATGTTGCACATTTAATGATACGGCTGATACATGACAACCAAAATAAGATTAACTTTCGGAGATTCAATGCAACTTGTTGTTAAGAAGTTTAATTAGATGATACGTGTTTAAGGAAACTAACGCGATTGGTAGACTGAATTAAAGCTTATATGAAACAAAGTGAGGGTTCTTCAGGATCAGGAATGAATGCATTACAGGGCTTTGTTCAGAGAAACAGATCATACCACTATTTATATGAATATGCATACTAATTAATGCTAAATGAATATTAATGTAAAATCACATTGTAGTAGTGCATAATTACATACATATTGCCTGATATATTTAAAACTGCCTTCTAAAATCAGGAGTTCAATATAACAGTCAGATAATTCAATAATGACAATGAGAAATATTAAACAACATTTTGAGTGAAATTATCAATATCTGTCCATCCAACTTCCAAGCTCTTATCCTGGTCAGGCCTGAGGGCGGCACGGAGCCGAAAATTAATAATTCATGAGTAAATAAAATCTTTATATAAAGTCTAGCTCCAAATTATTATGCAGCTCACTTAACTTGTCTGCTAATCAACAGATAATGTTGTTAGTAGTACCAAAACACTACACTTAAGATAATAATTTAAATATAATTTGCAATTAAACAAGTTCAGTTGGGACTGTTTTGCAAAGTTTTTTGCTTAGTCAGCATGGTTAAGTAACTAGCAGTGCAAGCTCACGAACAAGACATTGCATGTTTTTCTGGAGTGTGTACAGGTTTACACCCAAGGTCCCAAGATGTATGATTTAGATGAACTGGTGTTTATAGAACTGGCCATAGTGTGTGTCATCCTATCCAGGGTGGCGCCTGGCTTGTGCCCTCTGCTTCCAGGGATAGGCTCTAGGCTCACCCTGAATGAGCAGTACAAGAAATATATGGCTCTCCATGTGGATGCAAGCAACAGTGTTCTATCTGCAGCTTAATATCTCAGATCCACATAGCCTTACCCTGGTGAATCACACCAGAGGTAGGAGCCACCTGGAGTAGAGACATCTTTCAGCTGTAGGACACAGGAAACCTTAGTGTCTTAGATGTCCCACTTAGTGAAAGATATAGCCCTGGCTGCAGGACACGGCCAGCAGCTTAAACACTCCAGGAGCTTAGAGAATCACTGCATTAATAATTTCAAAACTAACTCTGATGTTAATATGATAATTAGTGATAATATGACAATGAGCAGGCACTATAGTAGAAAACCCCCTGAGATTTTTATATAAAAGGTTAATGCCATCTGACACGTTTATCCAAAGCAACTTATAGTACAATAAAAGGATAGGTTACAGTTTATGTGCGCTTCCTGGGATTTGAACCCGCGACCTTTCCTTTGTTAGCACAACGCTCTACTTGCTGAGCCACAGGAGCATGGAAAAGATTATTCCTGTAACTGAAAGTACAGAGCTCATTGATGCACTATTCTTTAAAGTGAGCATCAGCAAGCACGAGAATTGTTCATTTAGTTTCATAACATTTACTAAGAAAGTAACTGATGCAAAGCAGTAATGATACACCAGTGGACTCCCTGTTAACAATTATGTAAACTTAGAGTGACCACAGATTGATGTTCCCTGATGGATACATGAGCAGTGGTGTGACGGGGGAGCTCAGTTATACATCGTCTGGTAAAGCCACTGCAGCAAAAATACAAAAATACAATACATTCTGAGAAATAAACAAATAAATTAAGAGGTACCGCGCCAAAGTCTTAGGCAGTCAAAGAAAATGATACTATGAAACCATAATTTTTTTTTGTCAAAGTATGTCAGCTTAACCATTTCAAAACCTCTCCTAAAGTCACCCCAGTATTTGCAGCATCCAATATACCCTCATATTTTTGTCCCTAGCCTGCTGGAATTTAGGGTAATCAATACCTCATCCAGTTATTAAGTAATGAACTTAATTAATTAACTGAGCTGGTGGTGAAATTTAATGAATGCATGGAATGGCTGAGGTGCCCCTGAGGAGAGGTTTGGGACCAGAAGTTGCGTTCATTTAGCGATCCAGCAAGGTGCCAGTGACTTTTGGGAGGACGGAAGATATTCCTGTTAGTTTTTATTGTGTTACTCTTAATTTGCATATGCTCTAGTGTTAAAGAGTGTTTTTCTCTGACGCAAATATATATTTACTACCCAGATAAATAGCTTTGACTGCCTAAAACTTTTGCACAGTACTGTAAATAATAATGACTAATAACATAATATATAAACAATAGTAAGTAATAATAAATGACTAAAGACTAATAAATCTAAATACTATTATTTAGATTTCCTAAATACTAAATTCAGTCTTTTATTTCTATACATTACACTTTGATCTTTCTTTATATATGGTGAGATGCCACAAGGGGGCATAATACTGATACTATAACCAAATGCACTGTAGCAGTTTCCTGCCTTACCTGTCTGTAGTTCAGAGAGATGGCTCCCATTCCCATTTGGTCAAAGCTGTGAAATTTTTCTATAATGAAAGACAGATGGGCACAGTATGTAGAGCGACTATTCAGACCCGTTACATTACATTTTACATCAGTCCCTGAAGTAATTGGAGCCTTGCTGAAGGACTCGACGATGACATCAGTCTGAGCCCAGAATTTGAACCACTGACTTTCTGATGATAGGCCCTAACACAGCGCCTCCATATAAGCATTTAAGCAGCACACAATACACATATTACTGTCTCCAGTTGTTCCAAACCATCTTGAGAAGGACCAGTCTGTACTCATACGATTCAGGTACCACATGCCCACCACACATTAGTCTCTTACGGATCATGGTGTTTAGTTTGAGGAGCAGACTCAGGAATCCTGGGTAGCTGACTGTCATGTCAGAGTCTGTGTAGCGCAGACCAATCAGCTGGATTAGGAACTCATCCACCTGCAGGCCTAAATGACATCACAGAGGAACGGGCCCACCATTTAATGAACACAAAGAATAATACAAGCAGAAAATTATTGGCTATTGTGGATGGAGTGTCGCGGTATGTAGTACCTGCAGCTGTCAGAGCGGGTAATATCTCAGAGTATTCCAGTGACTGTGATTTGTTCTTGTCAAACAGCACAAAAATATCCTGAAACCAGATCAACATATCAGGCCAAGGGTATTACATCAAATTCATGTGGCTATTTTGTCATTCGATATTGAACATCAACACTGACAGAATATAGTGCAAGTATGCAAGGTTGTTATGAATTTCAAATTGCATCATGGTCACAAACTTTAGTTTACCCAAAGCCACACAACCAGTCACTGACCACACAGAACAACAAAACAATTTAGCCGTCAAACCCGCTGAGATAAAAGCTTTCTTACTGTCCACTTCCTGAAAACTTCCCATAGGGTCTGAAACTGTAGCCAGTCCAATGCTCCCAATCCTTTGCTCTGCAACTGTCATTTAGGAAAATTCTCCAGTTCTTCAGAGGACGACAGTCAGCAGTTCTTGGCAAAGCAAGTCCAATTAAACATCAAATACCTGACAGAAAACAAACCTTTCTCTAGAAGTAGGATACGTCCATCAGGGCTACAAAACTCCTGCAATGCTCCAGACATAATCCCTTCTCACTCCCTGCCAGTGCTGTCATGGTTTCAGGATGAAAATAAAATATAAAGCATCATCATTAATAAACCACACTCATAAGCATAAGCCAACATGATCAAAACGTGTAAAAACTTACAAGACTTCTTTCTAAAATTAGTTTGCACCATTCCTTCTCCCACCCTAATCTTAGAGATATATAAAGGTAGAAACATAAATTTTTAATAGTTATATTTATCTTTCTATTAAGGAACTAGACCAACTAATTCATAAGGACCTCCTGTGCTTATGGCTTCTTTCAGGATGTTGAACAGGTCCGCGGCACGGCATTGCTCCCTCTGGGTAGGAGAGAGAGAACAGCACTGTAAAACAAAAATTGTATCTCTAGGGAGCACTGCTACCTCGGTGATAACCTAGATATGTGTAAAAGGCTGGGGCTCATTTATCAAACTTTGCGTAAATTTCATCGTGGAAAAAATGCGTACGCATGAAGAGAAAAAATGCATACGCACAAAAAAGTTCAGATTTATCAAAACTGGTGTATGGGGTACATGGAGATCAATAAAGTGTCATTATTATAATCGGGAATGCCCTATTATGCGTGTTGTACCAGAGCAAAATGGGAGATGAAGATCCGGTACATTAAACTAAAAATGAACAAGTAAAGTTGACCCAGACCATCAAGCTACTATATTCAAATTAATAGAATGAAAAGGCTTTCAATAGACAAAAGTAGCTTAATTAGCACTCATTTCAATGTCTACATCCACTGCTGTAGCTGTACTGTTGTTCATTTTATAAATAAACTTTGATTTGATGTGCTCATATCACAATCTATGCAAAAAGTAGATTTTACATTTGACTGCTCACCCGCAGTTTAGGGAAACATACATTTAATGCAAAACAAAGACAGTCAAACGGTCAAAATAATCTTGGTGGCCCATGAAAACTTGTTCCCTTCTAATCTTTCTTTTTACGTAGTCACTAGCAAGAATGGCGTTATGCCATTACAGATATTTTCAAGGTCATGAGACAAAGTGTATAAAATAGCAAATTAAATTCTAAGGCAAATACATGGCTTACGCGAATAAACTGAATCTCAGTTGAATAATATAAATTGATAAAATAATAAATAAAACGCACCCCAGTTCACATTTTTAAATTCACTATTCCACATGAGGGCGCAGGTTAATGGTATGCGAACGGTAAATTCACAGGTTTACTTGTAGATCTCCATTTTACAATGGGTGTCACCTCTTCCCGATTTGTCCAAAATGTTGTGTTCACCACCATCTGAATTTCCGTAAAAATATGGAAAAAAAAAAGCATTTCCTTGTTTGATATATGTTGTGTTTCATATATCTGGAATGTTCCTTAAAATGTTGTGTACGCAAACTTTTTGTGCATGTGCAACTTTGACAAAAGAGGCCCCCAGATTTTCTGATCCACATTCAGACCCACGGGACATGGGAGATGGTGTGTGGAACATGGTGGATTTTATTAGCACCCTCGAGATGAGGAACCATGAAGCCCACAAAACTAGTTTCACTCGCTATTATAGATGAGGTGACTTGCTAAGACATGAGTACAAAGCCATTGTCTAATAAAATTGGTTGCAGGTGTGTTAAGAGGAAGACAGCATAACAGTGTCTGTACCTCACTGCAGTATTCTACAGGTTGACAGTGTAATAATGTCCGTGCCTGTGATACTCTACAGATGGACAGTGTGGCAGTGTCTGTACCTCACTGTGATATACAGGAAGAGTGCGGCAATGATTGTACCTTACAGTGATATACTACAGGCAAACTACTTGGCAGTGGCTGTGATATTCTAGAGACTTACATTGCAGCAGTGTTTGTTGAAAATCCGCTGGACATCTGCGACAGAGGAAAGGACTGATTGGGTGGGAGCGACTGTCTGCATCTGCAGAAGTCATAGTTACACACAGATAGGGATCACCATTAGGACAATATTCAGTATAGCAAGCCACCTGGACTGATGTTGGTCAGTCAGGTGGTTCTCAGTGTCCAATAAAATCCTGGCAAGTGTCAGGAACCAATAAGAGCTGCGGCAGTTTACCTGCATGGGGGCGTTGACATCCGTGCCGGGTTTCTGAGATGGTCTGCAGCGATGGAGAAAAATGATCTGCCACACCCACAAGATCTTCCCTCCCCATTTGCTAATCATCATCTATCACTTACAAATCAATTGTGAAAATTAACTGTTATTGATTAGGTGGGGGTGACACCTGAAACTTGTGTACACAGAATGACTTAATAATAAAATAAACCACTAAATGAACCATATTTCAGTATGAAGACTTTAAACTGTGCCATTCATAATACAGATTTTTGTGCTTTCCGACATTATATTCTACTACTAAGAAGTAAATGCTGTTAACATTGAATAGTTTCGACAATTTCAAATTGTGCTGCTGTGAATATTCTTTATTTTCCAGCAACCTTCATTTTTCACTCTTACTTAATATATCAATGACAAATAAAATATGGCATAATGGTAACATTTATGGACAAACCGAAAGCTGAATTAATATTGGCAAAAATAGACCTGTTTGCCCTTCCGTGTCATTTTTGCGTAACGTTGCGATAGATCTCATTGCGGTATCGCCACTCACTTCGCCATGTTGCCTTTCTCCGTCAAGACGCGGAGGATGAACTCGCCCTCCTGACCAGCTTCCCAGGTAGAGGGGACGATGATGTAATACCCGGGGGGCAGCCGACCACGCACCACCACCTCCCTCCGCGGGCTGTAGCTGTCCAAGCACAGCAAGGGCTTGAGCATGCTCAGGTCCAACTGGGATAAGTACGTCTGACCGGGGCGTGCCTGTGTGGCAGACAAACACACATAGCATCAGCACACCAACTCCTCTGTATTAAATAGTGAACAGAGACACAAACAGAACTAGATGGACAGAACAAATCCCTGTCCATTTTTTTTTTTAATAACCATCCATTTTCTGTAAGTGCTTGTTAAATTCAGTGTAGTGGGGGGGGGGGGGGCACAAGGCAGGGAACAACCTAGTGTGCACATAGGCCCTGATTACACTTGGTTTTAAAATGTGTCTTGGGGCGATCAGATCGTAAGTAAACAGCCGAAACCTGCCACCATTTACACCTATGTCTATCATGCGTCTCCAAGGTGCCCAGCTGACCACTTGTGTTCAGATTTAGTTATTGCCTGCATCATTTCTGCTAGAAGCTCAAAAGGCCCCGCCCACAGATATGATGTGAGTGATTCCTGTCCCTAGATATGTCTGTAAGCCAAACTGTAAGCCAAACCAAAAAAATGACCTGGTATATGTGCAGATTGACGGCCAACTGTGTCTCAGTACGTCTCTTGTTCTTTTGCATCAGAGCCACCAGGAAGGTGCACGTCAGCTCAGGGTCTCTTGGGTCTTCATCCTCTTCTTGTAGGGTCAAGTGGAACTGAGGGTTCTGCCAGAATCTGACTGTAGAAGCACACACAGTTTAGGTGGATTGGCATCGTTAGCGTGCGTTTGTGTTCCGTGACCTGCATCCCATTCAAGGCGCAGCCTGCCTTCTGCTATCTGTTTCCTCGGACAGGCTCTAGGCTTGCTGCGGTGCCATGAGAAATAAACGCGTGAATGGATGGACCACAGGATCAGATGCCACCATTTTAAGAACGCGATAGACATCTGTCTGTAGCTAAGCTTGCTATCACACCTTTTGCACATTCCGTTTGGTCGAGCAACAAACGACAACGGCTGATAGCAGACACTGGCTGTGGAACTGCCCCCTTGTGTGTGCGGAAATATAAGCCACATGAAATACCAAGAAACCACTGACTCATCAACCATCGCGAAAATTGTCAATAGTGTAAAAATCTTCTAGGAGATGGAAACATATGCAGCATATGTCATGCCTATGGAGCAAGAATGTTTCAACAATTCACAATACCAAATGAAAAGAAATATTTTGCAAGAATAACGTGTAAATGAGAGACGGCTTCTGATGCATCAGTCTGTGGCCATGTGGTGCATATCCCTGAGGGTGATCCAGCTCTCAGGATCCTCATTGCTAAGGACCTAAGAGGCTGGACCAGGCCAAGGGGATGCCCATGTAACACTTGGCTGCAGCCGGACAGACGGTCACTTCCGGAGGGTGGGGCTGGTCTGCATGTCAGCCTGGGGGGGTTGTCAACTGGGAAGCCAAGGTGTTTTGATGTGTGGTGGGGGGAAACAGATGCTCCCCAGCCTGATCTGACATGACCTGTAGGTATCATAATAAACTATTTTTTTCCCCAGATATTTTGTGTACTGTGCTTGCACTACACTCACTTCTTTGCACTATGTGTACTGTGCTTGCACTACACTCACTTCTTTGCACTATGTGTACTGTGTTTGCACTACACTCACTTCTTTGCACTATGTGTACTGTGTTTGCACTACACTCACTTCTTTGCACCTGGGAAGGAGCAAAGACTCTCCACAAGGATTAGGTTGGGAAACTCTGGTCTAAGGGATGCTGAGGTAGTCAGATTATAGCTTGTCATTGAGTGAGACATGACTAGACACATCTGTGTCCAAAGGCTGCATGCAAATCCTAGCAAGAAATCCCACTCCACTACCACAAATAAATGTTAAACAGGTATTAGTGACCATATTATTAACAACCTGCACCAAAATTGTCTTACCCCCTCCAGGGGGACCCCCAGCAGTCAGGCTGGCCACCCAGCTTCCCTGGTGCAGGGTGCACTGCCAGGGCTTGACCCTCTCCAGGCCACCAAGCGTAGCCTCAGTCAGGTGGCACACCTCAATCTCATCAAAATTCAGGCAGAAATCTGACAGCGTCATCCTGGTGACAGCAGGGGGGCGGGAAAAAGTAACAAGTTCAGGGTAAGATAGCGATCGAAATACCCAGAAAGATGCAAATAACAGCAATTCACAGGCAACAGACCAAAATTCCCCGTCCTCGGCTTGCATTCTAGCGACGCGCTCCTGTTCCGCTTTGCTGACTTGGTTCCACTCTGACCTGCAAAGGAAGTTTAGGATTATAGCACTGCTTCCTTGTACCGTCATAGCCCCAGTTAAAGGCTGAATACCAGTTTCATTTGGAGGTTAGGGTTAGGGTTAGGGTTCACCATGATTGAGAACATCACAGGTAGCGAAAGCATGACACACCCATTTTTGTCGCTCCAAGGTCCCTCCCATTCTGTGTTCCCCCACGGGTTATACACTCGGACCAGCTCGACCACCCCAGTACGCGTCTGGACCTGGGAGAGTCAAAGGGAGGGCATTTATGCTCTTCTGAACCATGTAGGCAAGCTGTATGAATGTAATGTAGAAATGGTGCTAGGTACTGATCAGCGGTGTAAACTTCAGGTCCCTTTCCGGGCCAGACATTTCCATCTCTGGTACTGACGAGTGGCTGGACCAAAGTATCACCTTCTCCACTGCTGTTATGGAGTAGGCATGTCTGAACATGATTCCAAACTTGTTCTTCTGCTCCAGTGGACCCTGTTTGTACAGACGAACATTAAGTATGCAGATCCATAGTCTGTTTATCCACCAGTGTTTCTGAACCCGGTCCTCAGTGACCCCGAGACAGTCCACGTTTTTGTTCTCTCCCAGCTCCCAACACACCAGTTCCAGGTATTTGGCATACTTGATTATTTGGTTCAGGCATGTCGAGTGCTGGGAGGGAGCAAAAATGTGGACTGTCTCGGGGGCCTTGCGGACTAGGTCGGGAAACACTGGTTTTATCCTATGCTCACCATTTATGCTGCACTAAAAACATTGCTTTTCGAGAAACAGAGGTCGACCTAAAAGGGCAGGGGGATTTTTCTTTGGCTAAAGCTTGAGGTAGTGCAGGAAAAAGGGCATCATTAGGTCAGTATTCCTGACCTACACACACACACACACACCTGCGTGCTGGCACAATTAATGAGTGCTCCTCTCTTCAGAAGGCCTTCGAGAAAGTGTCCACCGTCGTGAGGCAGTGACGCCACACTGAGCACCTCTGTCACGCCCCCGGTCATGTCCACCATGGCCTCGTGGGGAAAGCCCATGTTTAAGGCCTGGTAGCCCCCCTTCAATCTGGCCAATGAAGGCAGAACAATGAAGCATTAATAAGGTGGAATGAATCATAACTTAGACAATACTCATAACTGTTCTTGGAACATCTGCTGATGCATGGATCTGCATCTCAAAAAGCGAGGTCAAATATGACATATAAAACTGGACAACACCCCCTTCTTACTTAGCAACCATTCGCAAGTTCTACGGTAATGAAAAAAGTACTACGGTATTCAAAAAATTCATTTTTGAGCAATCCGCACACTTACAGATAAATGTCCGGCGCCAGAATGAGGGAGATATTTGAAGTAGAATGTACAAAATGTTGTTAAAAATTTCGACTTCACAAAGGATAAAAAAATATGAGTATGGAAGGCTGAAGTCGTAAGTACAACCACGGTCATGCCAAGGCGACCATGATTAATTTATTACTTCCCTCCTTGCTCTCATGATCGTTTTTATAGCGTAGTTGGTTGTACATCATCATACACCAACATATTACATTTCACTTTATCATGGACTATGACGAGCAAAAATGTCTGTTAGCGCTAGATAATGATTGTATTAATGCTTGTGACTTGACCAAAAGAGCACAACTAAAATCACAGCTTTGAATTTATCTTATAATAAACAGGAACATTACAATGAGACAATGATGAGCTGTTAAAGAAGTCTAAGTTTTGATTTGGAATCGAGAGGACATAATTACAGACTTCTAGGTAATGATCACTACTCAGTAGACAGTTAATGGAAGTAATGGACAGGAACAATACATTTTAAGTGTGATTGATTATTACCCTTCATTATTGGGTTAAAATATGGTGTTCATTTATGCTGATGCTGTGGTGTGCGCAGTGAGGCAGGCAATTACAGCGACATCAAAAAATAATAAATCATAAAAATAAGTCATAATTTTGGGATAATGAGAAGAAGAAAAAAATAACGATGAGTGTCCGTATTAACGTGATCAACGTTGTTTTATAATATCTAGCCAACAGTTTCTATTGGATGTTTTAGATGTCAGCAATGCATCACATTTTAACAAGCTAATGACACTATCGTTAAATATTGCATATTTTTCCCAGTGAGAGAAAACGACCATGTTAAAATAATCACTGATAGCATTAGTGGGGTTCAAGCACAAATGAAACGCACTGACTTGGCATATGCCTTCTCCAGAAGTGAACTCCAAAACTCCTCTTTCACAGGCGAATGAAGATAAACAAGCTGACCGTCACATGTTGGCAGGAAGTCATCAATCTTTACTTCCTTCCATTCTCCATACTGCCAGAACTGCAGACAGAAGGAGGTTAACAGGAAGCTGAGCTGATTGTCGTTAGTCATTACAGACTAGCAATCATTCAGGGAAATTTAGATGTCATTGTATGAAAATGTGTTAAACTCCTCTGATAGGGGGTTCATGCTTTAATGATCCAGAGCTATGTCATCTGGAGCTTTGTCATAGAGTCATGCCATCTGGTAAAACCTCCCTTGGTTAACAGGTCCATGGGGTGAAGCCAGACATATGATCCAATAAAGACCCTGATGAAAGGTACCAAAGCAAGCAGAGTAGCCCGAATGGAATAAAGGTACTTGACATACTCCAAAGAGACGCTCCTATGGACTTCTACCGGGGACATGGGGAATGGTGGGGTCACATGGGGAATGGTGGCGATGCTTAATGGAACATGACTGGGAAGAATGGCCTCTCAGATCTAAACCCAAGATCTGGTGGTCAGGTGGTTTTGACATATTAAGAGAGGCTGGATGCCTCAAGAAGACTCGGACAAGCAGTTTTAATTGTTGCAGTAATTGTTGGGAACATCTGGCTGAAGCTTCTGTGTAGATAAATTCAAGTGACACCTCCGTAAAAATGAACGGACCAAGTTCAAGGCCAAAATCACTCCAACACTGTCATGGCGGTAACCCAAGGACCCACTGGTGGTCACCAGTGGTGATGAAGGCCCTCAAGTAAAAGGAGGAGACCTTCAGGGCAAGGCTTGCTCAGAGGTCATCTAAGACAGCTGAAAGGTCCCAATGGCCAGAATGGCATCACCTACGGCAGTCATGGTGGAGCTAAATAATCAGACCAAGCATGTTATTCACCAATCAATCTATGCCCCTATCCTTACCTATGATGGTGAACTCTGAGGAATAACTAAAAGAACACGGCTGCAAGTACATGGGGGCAAAATGGGGTCTCTCAGCAGGGTTTCCAGGCTTACTCTCCAGAACAGGGTAAGGACCTTGGAAACAAGAGAGGGACTTTGAGATAGAGCCGTCATTCTGATCTGCTGCTGGAGAGCAAGACGAGCCAGCTGAAGTGGCTTGGCCATTTTATAAGGATGCCACCTGGCTGGCTGCCAAGGCAAATTATCCGGCCAAGATCCAGCAGGCTGACAACCCCGGAGCAGACCCAGCACATGCTGGAGGGACTGTATTTCCCAGATGGCAGGGAAATATCTTGGCCTAGGATCCCCCAGACCGAGCTAGAGTGCATGGCCTCTAGTTAGTAAGGAATGTCTGGTCTGACCTGCTTGGCACGCTGCCAGTACAACCCTCAGCAGGAAAGTGGTATGATTAATGAATACCATGAGAAATTTAAAGGAGTAATTGCATACTGTACATCACAATTGGATTCCATCCAACAGGAAGCAATCAAATGTCTTATTTTCATCCAATGATTTATACCAATTATGACCTTTAAAGTATTTCACCTAATCGCCACTTTTAGTGTTAAACCTCACAAATGAACTGGGAGATTACTCCCAGTGATGGCTGACTATTAGATCTGGCAGTAGCTGGTGGGATCAATGACTGAATCAAGGAAAAAGCAAAGTCTTCAAGATCATCATTATAATGTATAGAAGTGGAAGCATGGATCAGTTGTCAGCACAGGGTTATTAGTTTTGATTGGTAGCGAGTCCGGTTAATATAGATCTAGGCTTTTCTCTCCATGTTCACTGGTATTTGTAAGTGACAGTTACCTCCCACAGTCCAAATATATGTGATTAAAGCAGATTGGCTTCTCTAAATTGCCCTTAGAGTGACTTTATATGTGTTTATGTGCCTTGAGATGAACTGGTGTCTTGTGTGGGATGAGCCCTGCCTCATGTCCCGTGCTTCTCAAAATAAGTGCCAGGCAGTGATGTAATGATCCGGTATGTTCCTATTAAAGTTCCTATTAAAAAGATCAGAATTCACTTTAATCCATTGCAGGTTTGGGCACGCTGGAGGATTAGCCGACCTGGAAGACAAAGCTGCCGGTGTAACCTTCCTGGAAGCTCTGCCCTGCGGGCACCACACGCTCCAGTAGGGGGCGATGCAGGGAAAGAGAAGTCACTGCCGACAGGAACCAGCAGTCACCTGAGGAAGAGAACAGAAATGTCATTTAGGCGCTCCAGCAGCAGATGCACATTTCGTAATGCTGCAGAGGCCCCTCTTATGGACCACTGCCTTACTTATCTGCAAGAAACAGTCCACAAGCTTCAGAAAACAAGCTCAAAGTGTTAATACAGCAACAATTTTCTTGGTAACACGTCCCCTTTTTAACATTTCAGTCTTTCATCACCAAAGAGTCATGGAGGCCAGCAATCACTTAATTTAAGCCTTAATTTATTAATAAATAAACAAACAAGCAAATATATAAATAATCAAGTCCAAACAGATGGCTTGCATCCCCATTATTACATTATAGATCCATCATGGGTGTAACACAAACATTTCTTTACACAACATTTACATTTCTTTAAACAATCCTTCTTTATCAAAAGATTGTTGAATAACAGGCATCTTCAGTGAAGTCTTGGGGAAGGCATTGCTAAGTACAGTTTTGACAAATTTGATGTCCAAGGCTTCAGGAAAGCTATTTTGCTGATTTCATACCTATCAGAAAGGTACTTAATTTAAACTGATCTTGATCATGGCTGTATAAGCTAAAAAGTTGAGACCATTTACTTACTGCTCGGTTCCTAACCCTAACCCTAACCCCACCACTTCAAAAATCTCTACTGCTGGTGTAAATGGATTAGAACCTGTGACTCACTTACTCAAGCATCCCTGGCACACGTCCATGCGCGTGGCTCCTCCCACGATGAACTGCGGTGACGGACAGATATCCTAGCAGCAGACAGGGCTGGCTTACACATCATAGTCACATACAACTGCTAACTGCGACAGTTATGCCTGCAGGGAGCCGCACTGACATTAGCCTGCAAGCTGCATGGTTTAAATGAATCGAACTGCAAACTGTTCGCAACATTGTTGCTTGCGGACCTTGATTTATTTAGCTAGACATTGATTCACGTTATATTATGCCAGACAGATTCATCTATCTACAATTTAAATATAATCTTTACTACAGCTTTTTAAAATATGACATAAGTGATAAATCTTTAGTTGTCATAGAAAGGCCGATGACAAATACAGTGTATTTACAAAATGCACTCTTTTGCATTTAGTCTAGTGTTACTTAATTTTCATGGCAACAACTTAACAGTCAGCACTGTTGAGTTTAATGTTACAGAACACTAGCACCCCATAGGGAGTACTTCTAGGTAAGTCTGCAAATACGCAAACCATTGATCGTGTTTAATTAATTGATTACCGAGTATTATGACTACAATAAGTTCGCAGAATTAAAAATCAGCATTCAAATGTTGTGAATAATTGCCCTTATTTACCTTCGGTCGCTTCCACACGGTATTCGCCTGTGGCTGCATGTTGCCGAGAGGGAACGCGCTATCCACGAACAATCCATCGTCGCGATTATTCGGGTTAGAGGAGAGCGGAGGGGCCGGAGCGGCGAGGCTGCCGAGGGGCTGGCGGGGCGCCGGGGCAGGAGCGCTCTTAGCCTTGTCGGACATGGTGAACCCGGCTTCGCCCTGCTCTTATCTCTTACGCGGAAGACGGGTTCTAGCGAAAGATTTAAATCAGATATATAATAAGAAGGAAATGGTGTTAAAAAGTACAATATAGAAGTTACTTCGCACGATAAGACACTCCCAAAATCCAAGACGTTCAGTACCGATTTAACAATAAATACTTTTCTTCATAAACTTGTTTAGTAAATTCGCAGAAACCCAATACCTGTGCGAGAGGCCACGCCCACTCGAGAGAGGAGCGCACCTGGATTACGAAATATTACCATAATAAAATAAGTCTTGCAATAAAGTTTTTTCGCTTATTTTTTAACAGTTGGTTCGCACATACATTTAGATACGATGTTGCCACCATATCAAAATACTCCCTATATCCTTGTGGTTACAGTATCCGTTCCCACAAATAATTCCGGGAGAGATGACAATAAGCTAACATTTCTATAAAAGGCATTAAGTTAGACGTACAAACATATTCAGTGCCGAATGTCAGGGAAATTAAACGTTTAATCTGTTCCCGGATTGTACGTGTAGTAGACACGTACATTTCTTGCGAATTTGTTTTCAGTATATAAACAGGAAATAAACTACTTCCGCTAAAAGACCTACTGTCCTTCCAGCTCAGATGTTTTAACACGAAGTTTCTATATAACCTGTACAAATGCCGTGCACACGTATCGGACACCCAACTAAGGGATTTCGGGTTATTGGTGATGGGAACAGAATAAGCGTGGGAGACTGGAATTTGAGCGCACCCTGCATCAACACTGTTCCTTATAATAATGCACTATTCGAGAGAGATGGGGGTCATTTGGACCAAAAACGCATTTCAGCAAAAAAAAAAAAAATGTAGCAATACCTTCCGTCCAGCTGCAGGCTTAGACATAGCTATGTGATAGTGCTTAACGACGGACACTCCGGACACTTAATAGGAGAGTTGTTGAGTACCGTGAAAAGTACTGCCGCACATAAAACCACCAGAGCTGGACTGGGGATTTTCCCGGTGGGTCATTTGGTATGTGAGGAAACAAAATTTATCATGGGGAATCACAAACAGTCCAGGGCTAATTTTTAATCCTAGCCCAGCCCTGATTACCGCAGAATTATAGAGCTTTACAAAGTTGGAATTGGTAGTGTGGCTGTCATTGGGACATTACTTGTACCCAAGGCCAATGCAGTCACAAAACCTGGCCATCTGAGCCACAGAAGAAAGTTAAATGATGCCTTCTCCTGTTCCTCCAGACAGTGAACCATGTGGCTACAGCTCACTGCATGCAACACACTGACAGGGTTAGGCAGAAAGCAGTCAATTCCAAGAAGGTAGAAGTGGCAACTACCTGGTTCTCTTTAGGTGTCCCTAATAAAGTAGTCACTAAGGGAACATCTGCGTAGGACTGTGGCAAGGCCAAGAGGCTGCTAACATAGATTACCTGGTATAACCCAACCATCCATTATTCAAAACTGCTTATCCTGCCAGGGTACGGGGGAGGATAACGTGGGATCCAGAGCCTATCCTGGAAGCTACAGGCATGAGGTGAGGAACAACCCAGGATGGGGGGGGGCAGCCCATCGCAGAGCACACTCACATACCAAGTTGGTAACTCCAATTAGCCTCAGCATGTTTTTGGACTGTGGGAATAACCTGGGGTGCCCAGGGGAGACCCCCTGATGACACGGGGAGAACATGCAAACTCCACACACATGGAACCCAGAGGTGTGAGGCAACAGCTAGCCACTGCGCCACCATGCACCACATATTAGCATGGGAAAGTGCTGGACAAGGTGTACACTTGCACTTCCTAATGGAAATCACAGAAGGTTTGTTTGAAAAATTATCGACAATCATATGAATTTTGTCAGTATCATCAAACATCCATTTCACCAAGAACCATTTTACCTTTAGATGGAGTTTTTAGATAATGATCCAGGAGGAAAGAAGTGACAGATCATGGCCAGTGTCCATCAACCTGTACCTACAAGAACAGGCATGTTTGTGGGGGGGAGAACTATGTGGGCCACCTTTTTAAAATACCACGTCCGTGGTAATAACTGCGTTCCGACGTGTCAGAACTCGCCATGGTTTTGCCCTTTGGTCACAGCAAGTTTGAATTCACTAACTGCTTTGAGAAAGAACTTTTTCAATGAACTATTCGATTCCTACATAAAAGGCTAGTTAACCATTAACCAGAGGAAGTAGTTGGCAGTCGGTTAATATAATAAATGTAACGACATAAAATTGGACCATCTATGTGGAACGTAACCATTCAATGTGTTGAAGTAATTGAATTAATGTTGACGAAACATTACTCGTGTGCACATTCTTTACCTCAGTTTATGTTGGAGATTTAGAAGTAATTTGAAATTCAGATCCTAGGTTAACTGCTGAATAAAAAGAAAAAAACATCTCCAGAAATATTTAACATTAACTTTTCAGGACATTGGATAGCATATCACACTTCAGGCACAGCTCACGTTATAAAAATTAGGTTTTTTTTCTCCATTTCTTGTTCTTTGGAGAAGAGTTATAAACGTTCAGCACGTTCCAATGGCACATTTAATATATGACTAAGTCGTGATTCTAAAAGTTTTGGGTAGGTGCCACAAAACAGTGTTAAGGCTTGCTTGACATTTATCTGGATTGAACAAAGCCTTAGCAATCTTTGGACTAGGAACCAGCCTCAGCAATCAGATTTGTCAAAACTTCCCTATCATGGCAAACTGTTCGATCCAGCTTTTTTGAGACATTAATACTGATCATGGACATGTTCTCAGAGAGTTTCTGTGCCATTTCACTTGATTTCGCGCTGATCACCTACCTGCATAGGCACAGGAAGACATTTTTAGCTCTGGCTGCAGAATGTCCAAATGACCAATAAACTTTAACGAAGTTCTTTTATCGGTAATCAACAGCTAACATCTGTACAGGCCGATGCAATGCAAGATAAAATAGCATAATGTTTTTCTTTAACAAAACAAGACACTACTGCCTACCTGTGATTCATACTCCTGTACCTCCATGCTTAAGGTCAATAAATGTACATGTTTTCCCTAGCAATTTACACATGACTGAGAATGCTGACCTAATGTCATCCAAACAAGGGTTGCAGAGATACTGACATGACACTGCCGGGTTTTTTTGTCCAGGAGAAATCTTCAATCCAGTTAGTTTGGTCCTAAAAACTTTTTTTTTCATGTGTGCTTTTGTTAACAAACAATATATTAAACATGAAACAAGCAAATCGTCAGTGTGTCATGGAATTCAAGTTATCACACTACTGTAGAAGAGAACTTTTTGGTTTTATTCATAATGACATTTCAATAATCTTGGTAATATTTCAGGACCTATTGTTTGTAATTGTTTCTAACTATAGTTATTTTTATTAAAATGAACAAGTGATCTGTATAGCCGTTTTAACAATTCCGTTTATTGCAAATACCAGTTACATAAAATGTATTACACGGTAAAATTCTGAGAAAACCTGCACTGTGTTTATGCACCTGCACGTTTGTGTAGCTGGGGGTCACTGTGAGGTGGCCATGATACTCGACACACCTGTGGAGAAACAAAGTTTGACATTACTGACATTCTCAAGGCAAGACTGAAGTTCTGAAGTTCAGACAGATGGCTTAAAATTCAGCTGGCATCTAATTTCGGTGGGTAATCCACGACCAAGGAGTGAAAATCCAAACCAGAATTTTCAACTGAGCGACTGAGACGCTTAATGCTGGTTGGTTGAAACAAAATCCTGGTCTGGATTTTTACTCTGTAGACCTGGACTATCCACCTCTGGGTGAGGGGATATGAGCAACAATAATCCTTACAAGCACCTCAGAGCAGGCTGCGTGACCAAAGGTCTGTAACAAACTGGCTTGAACTGTTTTAGTACAGTTTACATATCCGGGGGGTGGGGGGGGGGGGGGGGGGTGTGGGCCTAGGGGGAGGGGGGGGTCTTGCGGGTGGGGGAACTTTTGGGAAAGCGCCTCGCTTGTGAAA
>JAODKM010000035.1:7799216-7821694 GCA_026780845.1 Petrocephalus sullivani | reverse complement strand
AAGACGCAGTCCTCAGCCCACTAACGCTGCCATGGCCGTCGCCGTGACAACTGCGCTTCAGAATCACTAGCACTCTCGATGAAGACGCAGTCCTCAGCCCACTAACGCTGCCATGGCCGTCGCCGTGACAACTGCGCTTCAGAATCACTAGCACTCTCAATGAACACGCAGTCCTCAGCCCACTAACGCTGCTGCCATCTGCATGCTAATAATAACGGCTTGCCAAAATTACCAATATCCCTCACAGTAAATTCAAGGCACTTGAAAATTGTCAACCAGAAACAAAAACATGTAGGGCTGCCGCGATTAGTCGACATAGTCGATTACAAAAACGCTGAAAATCTGTCAACATTATTATTTTACGTCAATGCATTTTTTAATTATTTTAATGAAATTACTTTTTGGATTTCCAAAATGCTTCAATTCACTGTGACATGTAATTAAGGGTATAGTTCAAATTATCACAAAACAAAAAGGTTTGCACACTGTGCAAGGTTTGGATGGTCTGTGGTTTTGACAACAACATTTTGTTGGTGTCAAAATAAAATTAACTTAAAATTAACTTTGATATTTTGAAGGAAATCGACCAATATCTGATAATCAGATTAATCAGTAGAAAAAAAGAGTCATTAGTTGCAGCCCTAAACCAAATACATCATTATAAGTGTCTTACCATTACCAAAAGTATTCTGTAAGTACTTACTTACCAGTCTGGTCATAATGCTACAATACTTAAATAATTTTCTAAATAACACTTTGTAAAAATAAAAGTATGTGTTTGTTCCTGCCTTACACAGGTTTGGGGATTTTCATGGAACTGGCACATGGAACAAAAGGATACGTGTGTCTGGTCGATCATGCACTTGCACAATGTGAAGTCTGTGTGCGGCAGATTGGTCAGGGCTTTGAGCAAAATCTGCGATGTCACAGTGGTCTGGAAGTAGGCGGGGTTGAACTGGTACCTAGACAACACAAAAATGTTGGGTACATATGTACACCAAGGATGTATAAAATGCTGCCATGCATATGCACACAGATCACTGACTTTTATAACAAGTGCACTGTACTGCTAGTACTAATCAGGAAAACACTGCAATCGCCAGGATCACCCCCCTCAACACTCTACGCTGTACTCACAATTTCAGAACAGCCAGGTTGGCTTCCAAATCGTAAGCGTTTTCCTTTGCTTGCGTTTCCACGTAGCGCTCAAGCGTGGCCAGATTCTCTGGGTTATACCTTAAAAACATGAGAAATATAAAAACGTATAATCAGAGAGACAGTTTGAAACGGAGAGGGACACAGACCGGTATCCTGTGGACAGGGGCCATATAGACACCAATACGACAGCGCATCTCCTTTTAAATAGTGAAACGTTAAAAAATAATTCAAATTTAACAAGCTTGCGCTTTGATTCGGATGCTGATTTCTAACAAATCATGCATTTCGGACAGTGAGAGTAGAGCGGAAAGAAGCAAATAGTTAGTAATGCTGTCTAGTGCACTGAATTACGGCGGCGCGCAGCATTCACATCGTCACGCACCTATCGATCCCGCGCAAGAGTTTCCCAACATTGGCCCTCATTTGTTCAAAAGATGAGGCCATCTTGTCCCGGACCTGAAACTAGCGTTTTATAAGCTCGGTACTGGTACTGAAGACGTTCGGTTCGGCTGCAATCCACACGTGCACGAGCGAGCGGAGAAAGACGGGTAGGAAGGAATTAACAGACGGACCGGAAGGAGATGTCACGTGGGTCGGAAGTTCTGAATGACTTCCGGGTTTTACTGCGAAGGTACCGGTCTTTGGAAGTATAGAGTGAAAATAATATTATTTATCTATATACAATGAAGAGCGCGAAATCTCAATATAATTGTCTGGTCACACTACAAGGTGCAAGAATAACATTGTAATTTTTACAAAGGCAAGATTTCTTAAGCAATACATACAAATTTGTGTGCTTCACCTAAGATGCACAGGCTGATCGATTCAGTGACTGCAATTTTGTGGTCATTGAGGAGGTCCGTGGTGGTGAAGCTATAGCTAAATTGTCAAACAAGACTCACCTTTCAGTATACACCCATGTCCTCATGGTCAAGAGCTATTGGTAATGACTGGGAGAACAAGGTGGCAAGTATGAGCTGCCAAAATGAAGCCCCTCCACCGGGGTGCTGGACTCACACTCCAACACAGAGCAGTTCCAGAACCGCAAAAAAAGGTGCTGCTCAATCAGACCAAGGGGAGTCAGATGCTACCTGGATGACTCCTGAGGGAGCTGTGCTGGGCATATCCCATTGGCCTAAGACCCCGAGGAAGACATGGGACACACTGAGGGAATTATGTCTCCCACCATAGCTTCAGAAAGGGGTCTAGTCTGATCTGCTTGGCATGCGCTCACCAGAAAAAATGGCAAGAAAATTAGAGCAAATGGTGAGACAAGATGGTCAGTGTGTGGGGATGTAGTTCAATCATTCAAACATATTTTTAGACAAGTGCTGAGTTCCTGAAAAATTAGGGCAGAAGGATTCTGAGAAACGAGGACAGCACAGTGGTTAGCACTGGCTGCAAGTTAGATCCCACCCCTAAATTTGCATGTGTGGCGTTCGCACATTTTCCCTATCCCTGTATGCATTGTCTCTGGGTGTTCGTGTTTCCTCACACAATCCAAAAACATCTGTAGTTGAACATGTCAGTCTAAATTACACATGATTTAAGAGTGTGTATCCTGTGACCGACTGCATGGTATCCCATCTGGTGTGCTTTATCTGTTAGGTGCCAAGACTCTACAGCCTTGTACTGGATACATGGTTAACGTAATATAAACAACCAAGCGAGTTTAGTGCTAGAGCCGTTAACCTGGCACTGTGGTGACATTTGCATTTCCAATCATGCAAAGTGTCCCCCTCTTTTTTAATATAAATGGCTCCACATTGTGAGTTAAGATAGAGTAGGATACAAGCAAAGTTCACTGCCCAGCATACACATTTGGTGAGGGATGGATGATCTCTATCGTAATTTTTCAAAGGCTCAGTGAGAACCATACTTGACCCTTGAACTGGGAAAAACGATGGCCAGCTGTAGGCATAACAGTCATGTTGGGGGCAAAGAGTTAGCTGGGCAGCGCTCAAAAAGGCAGAACACTGGGCGTCCGTCACCAGGGAGTCAGTGGCAGCTCTGTGGAAGCAGAGCTCTGAAGGATTGAAGATGGAAGAGCAAACTAGATTGTAGGGAAAGCAACAGTTGTGGTTGTTGTGGGGACCGTTCCTTTAGTTCTGTACTGGCCCAGAGGAGTTGCAGATGGTGTAATACTAGCCACACCACCAGAGCTTCAACCAGGCCCTGCAAGCCTCTCCCCAAAATCTGGTACACCTTCCCGCACCACACGACAGACACAGCACCCCCAGCCAGGTTCAAGGACTGAATTTTGTAAGGTCTCACAGAATCTGGACCTTCGGGGGTCACCAGGAAGTGTGTAGCCACAGAGCAAGTAACCCGGCATTGTGGTGACATTTGCATTGGCCGTTACGTGAAGTGGCACCCCCTGGTGTTTAATATAAGTAGTACAGTAGAGGTAGTTCCCTGCCTACTGAATCAACCCCATAAACACCCCCCCCCCCCCCCCCATTTTTTTTATAACGTTTTCTTGATAGTTGGTGCCACCAGCTCTTGGTTATTATTTCTGTTTCTTCAATGAATCACCAACAAAATACTTGACACAACCCCACGACATTCTTATATTTCATATCACATCTCTGCATGATATTAATGAAGTTGGTCACTCGAAAAACTCGGAAACACTTCAAAGCGACACAGGCAGCAGCTGCAAAGGGGCCTCTCAAAGGCATTTGTTTTTTACGTCAACAAGATTGCATGTATGAGTCGCAATACAGGATGTTAGTCGCGTTTTAAAGATGCGGCTCCGAAAGTAGGACAGCCGCGCAGCTTCATTCAGTTTGCTTGGCTTTTGCAGGCAAACGGAGATGCGCACGTATTAAGGCCGAGGATATTGCAACTGCATACACAGGTACCAGAAATGAGAGATGGCGTACGCGTGCCCTCACACAGGAACACCCAACAGGAAACAGCATTAATGTAAATGAGTCACTCACAGCAGGAGAGGGAGAGTTACTGAGCAGAAGGGGAGGGTGCTTGGGTGCAAGAGAGACAGGAAGGTGCACATGTAACCCTGTGTGCAGCAAAAAGCGAGCGTCAGTGCCATGCCCCAGCAGTGATGGACTATCATAATCGTGCCGCACTGGATATCTCTACCAGGAACCCCCAAGATGACTTCGAAATCCTTTTGCGAGTTGGTGGAGGCACCTACGGGGAGGTCTACAAGGTAAATTGCCAACCATAGCAGCAGATGTTTCACCTGGGTCTCTGTCATCCGGCCTCCTGTCCGTTGGTTCGAAGTTCTGGTGTTCCCCCTGACCGCTCAGAGGAGCGACGCCGCTGCGTCTCGGGTTTGCGTTCCGACGTGCGAGATGGGGGAAACCGTAAAAGCCCCAGAGGCAGACGGAAATGCCCGCATCTGTGTGCCGTTAATAACGATGTGGGAACTCTTCATTTCTAAAGGCTTCTGTGCGACTTTTCAACGAAAATTTCTTCAACGTTAAATTTGTGCTCATTGTACTATTCTAAATATCAACATTAAGTTAATCTTCACAAAATAGTGAGAAGAATCATCTATTGAGTATATTGGGAATATATGTTTTTCTAAAAAACACTCAGAAATATTTACACGCAATATTATCCTAAGAAGACAATTTTTACAGCGTATTTTGACTTTAGTAAATAGTTGAAAGTTTACATTCTAATTTCAGGCTACTTTTTTTTTTAACAAAAGCAAAGTTTGCTTTGGTTATTCTGACGAATCACCATATCTGGTCGAATATATATGTTTAGATGAGTTTTAATTAATTCCAAGTATGAAAAATCATTTTCCCTCATGTCTAATTGTATACACTGTACAATCTATCACACGCAGTTGGGCCTAGTGTAAGAGGGATTGCTTTACAGTTTGCAGTCACTCAGTTCCTGCCTCTGTTCTGCACCTAGGTTATGGATGTCATGTCTGTAGAAGCACTGAAGCCCTCTTCAGTGTTAAAACTAATTGTTTTTTGTATTTGGTCATCCTCCTTAAATGATCTGCAGCATAAATCAAGTTAATGGTAGCTTGATAAATATTATAGGACTCACCTTTCATATGGCATACCTTAAAGACATGATAAATTCATGGGTGTGTGTGTGTGTGAGAATATGTGTGGAGTAGTGTGGCATCTGTGGAGGTTAAGCTTGACTAAAATGACATTAATTTCACATCGAGTGGAACATTATCTTTGGTATAAAATGGTCAGAGAGCGCGCAGTGTGTAAGAGAGTGAGAGCCCCAGAACAGGAAATTAACTACAATATTGATCGTAATCTTCTCATAGGAGCTGTATGTAAACATTTTCTATGTATACTGAGAAGATAATAAAATGCATAAGGAGAATGTGAGAATTCTCTAAGTCCCCACTTCTGTTATCTTCTGGTCCCTGAGGCTTCTACCAGCAGATCCAGCTGCAGTTTGATGTCCAGTGATTTGTGACTGCTACTTCCAGGTTTCCTAGGCTTGGCTGTTTCTGAAAAACAGACGTATTTGCCATCTTCCATCGTGCCACAACGATGTGTGACGACTGTCCCTGTGACACCCCTGTGGCACCGAGAGCTTTGTTCCACATGGCTACAAAACAGCACAGCTGCCATGTTCTTGCAGCATACAGTCGATGCAAATTAGGGGGACGTCGAGCATATTTCCTCTTAAGAGACACAGACACCTTTTAGTTGGCCAGCAATGGCAAATGCGCAGAAAGGTTGTTCTTACTTTGAGAGTGGTTAGGTTGTTCATAATCGCAACCCCCAAAAATGCAGCCTGTTTTACTATAAAGGGCCAGTCTGAATTTTATGAATGGAGATCCATCAGTCCCAATTTCACATATTGAACGTTACAGAATTATATTTTAAAAACTGAATTAAATGTCGTACACGTGTGCATAATTACTAATCAGTACAAATGTAAACTTTTAAACAATTTGTGATAGCAATTAAAAATTAAACTAAAGAAATCATGCAAAAATTGCAGGAAAATATTCACCATTGGCAGAGGAGGGTAGTTCAGGTCCAGGGAATAACAGTCCAGATAAAGATTTAGTTTCAACCAACCAGTTGATTACTCTGTGACTGTGACTCTTTATACTCAACTGCTGGTTGAAACAAAGTCTTGGTCTGGAGTTTTACTCTTTGGACCTGAATTACCCACTTCTGACCACTGGGAAAAAAATTCTTCCATTCATCCCATGATGCTTTAGTGAGAAATGGACACTGTTGTGATACAGGCTGTTGTAATAGATACATGGGTAATAGGCTGAGATGTGAAACTAGGACTTGGGAGGACTGACTGTAGTCTGTCTGGCTGTAGTTGAGCGCTTGCTAATTTGGGGCTGCGGTACAGGCGCATCAGGCTCGTGGCTTAACATCGTTTATGCTTACTGTCAGGGGAACATCACGTGATGGGCTCGGGGTGCGGGTGAAACGAACAGAATGCCACTTTCCCCAAACGTCACTATTTTATTTAATATTACAAAAAAAAAAAACAGCAATTAGCATAGTCAATGGCTGTCTGAGTTTTCCGGGGGCCCCCCTACTATTTTATATAATGCTGTAGTTGTAGACACACATGGAGGGTAATGGGGGTTTAGCTTCAGCAATGGTAGAGACCAAATCAGCCAAGTCCCCCATCCCCAAAATATCACCCCGCAGTACTCCCACTATATTGGTAGAAAGAAGGTCCTATTGTCCACACCCAAATCTACACTCCTGGGTGAGAGGCTTTAAAATACCTTTTTGAGAACCGGAGAGACTCCATGACCCACTGTAATGCCAATGGAAATGCAAATAACTAGCTAGTAAATATACAATTCTGTTCTGCATCTGGCACTCAGGAGGGACTGACCTTACTTGTAGACCAAAACCATTTAAAACAAGAAGCATTTCATGGACGTTTCCAGTGGTTTGCTCTGTATAACAATGAGCAGCCTTTAAAAAAAAGTGTCCACATTCTTGTTAGTTCCAACATGGTGTTGTCAAAACTGCCATCTTGAGAGCGTGCGCTATTTTTAAGGAGAGGCTTACAAGCTTGGAAGGGCTACAAAGCATTTCAGTATTCCTGTGCATGGGGACAGGGAAGCATTTAAAGATAATTTTCTCAATGTGTCATGCACGTTTATTATGTCTTGTAGGCTTTAAAATGTTACACAGCATGTAATTGTAATATATGCAGCGAAATATACTATATACATCACAGTGTATATATCCAGAGCACACTGTAGCCCTGCTTTTGAATTACCACCTCTAGGTGGAAAATAATTTATTGTTAACGAAAAAAAAAAAGAGTTCCCCTGTAGCATGATGAAAATGGAGAAGTGAGAGATGATATGTCTTTTTTCAGTATATAAAAAGAAGTAAAGAAAAATCTCTCATGCCCTGCCAGCGCACACTTTCAGTTTGTTCAGTCTATATGTTCGTTTGCAGTGCCAACACGGCTCCGTCATGCAAGCCCATCAGAGTCGCTTTTAATCGATTCCGAGAGAGAGAGGCTCCGGCCTGTTTTGACCATCATTTCGTGCTGCTGGATTTACCTAGGAATTAAAAAACTGATATGAAACTGAAACTGAGACAAAAAGTATTTAACTTTAATAATATTTTACAAAAGAAATTGATCTGCATAAGACTACGGCCATAGTGACGCCTACACATTGCCTGAAACACAATGCAGGGAAATGTCAGTGCATCTACGCCACATGGCAAACAGGGAACAAACTCTCTGAAAGGCTGCCTATTAGTTTTACTTTATTTAGGTTGTTTTGCCAGAGTTTTAAGACATTTGGTCTTCTCACCCCAACAAATGCATGTCATGCTCTGTTGAGTCACCACGAAGGTTTCTATGGGTTTTTATAATATTGGCTTTAAAAAGAAACAAAAGTCTTAGAAGTTTCTACTGAACTAGAAATGCATGCTAAAGCCCTAAAGCAAAGCACTATGACGGGTTTCTTTTGATACAGGGTAGTACTTATTCTTTGGGGCCTTCCAAATGATCTCCTCCTTCCAGAAGCCTTCTTAAGAAATCTAATCTCAGCTAAAGTTTTTTTGAGTACCACCTTAAGGTCAAAGATCATAGATCAGCAAAGATCGTAGATCAGTTTTGTCTCACTGCACATTTAAAGGAGAAAGCGATTAATTGTCATTGTTGACACACAACACCAAAATATGTCTTCTGCATTTGACAGTAGGCAGCTAATTCAGTGCCCAGGGGCAATACCTTGCTGATCGGGGATTCAAACCAGGAACCTTTCAATCACAAGTGAACTTCCCCAACCATGAGGCCACCACTGAAGTACACATAAAGTATTGTTAGAATCAACAGCTTTACATTCTGTTACCTTGTCTTGCAATCTTTTCTGTGATTTATACTGCTAATGGTAGGCTAAAGGTTAAACACCAAGTTTCTGTGGTCTCACCTGTGGCCCGGCTCAAATTCCATCCACAATTTAGTCATGCTGGTGTATATGCGTAGTATTAGCAGCAAACTTCTCTGAAAGATAACTGGACAAAAAATTACTCAACAAAAAATATAATAAGTCTTCCATGAATTCTTCTTTGCATAAATTTAATTTTTCAACTATGTGGCTTTTATAGTCTTTTAAATTTATTATCTAAAACCCTGTTTCCAAAAAAGTTGGTAGGCGGTGTAAAATGTAAATAAAAATACAACTCATATGATTCGTATGAAACTGAGAAATTGTATTGTATTGTGACAAATATGTGCTCAATCTGAATTTGATGCCAGCAACACATTTTAAAACAGCTGGGACCGGGTCAACAAAAGACTGGAAAAGTTGTGTAATGCTAAAACTAAACTGCTGGTTGAATATCTCACAAGTTTGTGTATAAAAAGAGCCTCCTAGTACTTACACAGCACCTTTCTACACACCACCACATGGCAAACCACCTCGGAGACGAGAACCTGGGTACAGTGGGTGGTACCTCAGCACCACACTGTTCAGCTCCATCTTTTTTTCCCCAGTGGCTGGAATGCCAATCTTGAAATCAGAGGACCTGCTTGCAGGGCCTGATGTTGGTTAACATTATACACAGAACAAAGCAATTGCAGGTTAAGAGCCTTGCTCAAGGGCCCAACGGAGCAGGATCAGTTCAGGCATTCGAACCATCAACCTTCCAAATGCTAGCACAAATCCCTAGCCTCAGAGCCACCACTCTGCCTCTCTCAGAACGGCAGAGGGAATTTCATCTTCTACGGTGCATAATATCATTAAAAGAGAATCCGGAGAAAACTCTGTACGCAAGGGATATGGCTGAAAACCAATATTAGATAGCCGTGATCTTTGGGTTCTCAGGCACTTGCTTTAAAAACAGACATGATTCTATAGCAGAAATCACTGCATGGGCTCAGAAACTCTATTATGCAAAGAAGAAACCATATCTAAACATGATCCAGAAATGCCATGACTTCTCCGGTCCTGAGCTCATTTAAGATGGACTTAGGCAAAATGGAAAACTGTCCCGTGGTCTGATGAATCAAAATTTCTTTTTGGGAATCATGGATGCAGTGCCTTCTGGGCTAAAAAGGAGAGGGACCACCCATCTTGTTATCAGTAGACAGTTCAAAAGCCAGCATTCATGATAGTATGGGGGCAAATTGGTGCCCAAGGCTTGGGTAGCTTGCACATCTGGGAAGGCACCATTAATGCTGAACGATATATACAGGTTTTGGAGTGACATACGCTGTCATCCGGACAACATCATTTTCAGAGAAGGCCTTATATCCTTCGGTAAGACGTTGCAAAGCCACTTTGTGCATGTATTATGACAGTATAGCTCCATAGTAGAAGAGTCCAAGTGCTAGACTAGCCTACCTGCAGTCACCCATTGAAAACATTTGGCTCATTAAGCAGGGAGATTTTTAATCATAACAGTTCATGTATTTCATGCAGTTACATATTTGTTCATGATTTGTACTTGAGTGGCAACTCAGTTACTAAGTTATTTGTTCAAGATTTGTGTATTACTAAGAAAACTAGCTAGTAAATATACCATTTTATTCTGCATCTGGCAAGTCGGGAGAAACTGACCTTACTTGGAGAGCAAAACGGCTTAGAACAAGAATTATTTCATAGACACCATTAAGGTTATTTTAGATTTTAGCAGTGGTTTGCTTTCCTTAAACCCCAGTCAGTGAAAGTGTGTTTTCTACCCCTAGACCCCAGAGGGTTAAAGTGTATAGCTTGATAAGGACAGAATCGCTCAGGCAGGGAAGCCCCAGGTAACATTAGGTGCCCAAACAGTCTAATCACTTCCAAATCTGAGGCAACACCTCCTTTTCAATTGTAACCACTTGGCCTGTATTTATCTTTATTGATCTTTCAGCCATGGGGGCTATGGGACATCTAGAACTGCTTCCTTTAAAGAACATGTACAGGTAAAAAAAAATCTATTTGTCCTCTGTCAACTTTGTTGAAGTGAGAGCTAGCTGAAGTGCTACCTGAAGCCCATGAGATGTTCTAGACAAGCTTCTAAGCCGCCAGCCAACTTTACCTTGTCTTGGACGGTGGGCGAGGAAGGGGGCTTCTGGCTACGCCAGCATGCTAAGTGCCCCCTTGAGAAAATGGCTGCCTCTGTTGCTTAAGTTGACTGGGCCTGGCTATCATAAATCATACTACCTTTATGCCACATTTTTGGTTTTATTTCCTCATTTGAAGACTCTTCAGAGTTCATGGCCAACACGTCATTTGTAAGGCAGGACTAGGAAATTCAGTTCCTCTGCATTTATTCATCATCGCAATCGATTACAGCCTCTGAAGTCACCCCGTATGAAGTTCAGGGGCAAATTACTACAAAGTGGTTATCAGTTTAGCTACCATTAATCAGCACAGAAAATATAGCCTAACATTCCAGTCTACAAACACTCACTCAACTCACTGAAGCTACCTTCTGTAAACTCTAGGAAGACTGTCTAGGAGTTATTTTAGATTTTAGGAGTTATTTTAGAGTTTAACAGTGATTTCTTCAGAGTGCCCAGTGGTGGCAGGACAGAATCATTCAGAGTCAATTGAGAGTCAATCGAGAGTGAGATGATAAATGATATATCCTCACTTCCAAGTTGCACTTGCAGATTCTAAATTTAGCTATTGAATGTCATTAAATTCAATCAAAAAATCAATTTAGTAAAGAAAAAAAATGGACCCTTATTTCCTGACAAATCATTTAACTGGAATTAGATTTATACATATTTACATTTCTATGTATCGTTTTGTCCTTGAGAGTATTGATTCATTTGGCATAAATAGGAAGGTTTAATATTCGAAAGGCTTTTGACGAACAACTTCCTTTTTACTCACTTGCCTAAAAATAATTAACCCTCCTAAATATGCCTTTGCAAATATTCGATCCATGCTGCGACATGCTTTTTTCTTTTTTTGTTTGATGAGCATTGAAAAAGGGGAAGGGGGGGGGGGGGCAAAACAGGGAGTGTGATGCTGCAGGAAGCTCCAGACTGCGCACAGAGAAGCAGGGCTGCAGAAGCAGCCACAGTAGCTCAGATCACAGGTAGATACCGTCAAGGAAGTGATGCAGCGTTTTGATGTGCTCCAAGATTAAAAAAAACAAGAGTGCAGACGGTGCTGTTAACGTGCAACGCCACCCAAATACACACTCTCTGCACCACTTTCAGGACTATATTGTAATAGGAATTGTACATATATTATATATAATATTATATATCTATTAGGCCACAGGCCGCTTCACAACCCTAACCAGAATGAGCAACTGAAAGAAGAATAGATTAAATAGATTATAAATTTATGTATCATGACTATGTATACTTGGGTTTTTTGTGCATGTCTTGTTAACAGAGTCAGATATGACGTGCAGGAAGGTGAGCAACTTCAAATAAACAGTCTGACGGGCCACAAGCAAGTGCAACACTTTATTAGTTCTCTTTTTGCCTGCCTGCCTGCCTTACTTTACATTAGACACAGATGTGGGTGAAAGCGAGCTTGGCAGTGAAGGCCAGCCACCTGCAGTGGTGCCCACATAGCTGGGGGGATTAAGGATTTTGCTCGCAAACATGCAGCTCTTCTGCCAAGGCCGGGGCGTGAACCGGCGTCGTTCTGATCACAGGCACTAAGCCCACTGAGCCGCACACTGCCCACAGATATGACTGTACAGGCTATGATGCTTTGTAGTCAAGAAATGCTCATTGAGTAGAATGATTTTTAAGCTACTCTGCCTGAACTGATGCCAAATCACCCTAGCAGTTTCTGACTTTGATCTTTGTATACAGTTATGAAGGGGTTTGACATTTGGTGCATAAAAATTCACACATCATAGACATAAAGTAACTCACCCAGGAGTAAGAATGTATGTTGCACACGGCACAATGGGGAGCGCAAAGGTGAGAGCAGACCTTGTTCACCACCATCTAGGAGGTGGTGCCTTTGTATATGCTTAGATAGTCCCAGATATTTGCTGATTAAGACTAAGTAATAGTAATTCTTTATCCAGTTCTATTTTTCTTTGTTTTTTAGATGTACCCAAGATGAAGAACTACAGAAGTACACATAAGTGTATTCACATTGGGTTTCTGGTTGTTGGGCACCATCAGAAAAAAAACTCCACACCATTAATGCATTCAATCCCACCTGCTCAGTGTTGGACCCAAAAGGAATCTTCCAAATACTATTTTTATTATATTTGCTGTCAGATGTTAGGCTTTATCTGTCAAAACTGCTGTGTCTTTTTTTTCACAATGAGAACAGGCAGAATATCAACAAACAGTTACAAAATATTGACATCACTGTGATTAACAAGTTGCAACTGCCACCTGGGAAAGACTACAGGAAATCCCTACACTAAACTGCGACCATTCGTCTTTTATTCATCTCAAACCCACTTTGCGTCTTTCAAATACTTACAAGACATATTTGGATGTCTATATCTGCTCTGAACAACAGGCATGGATGATAGGTACTTTTAGGAGCTAAGGGCCATGTCGCTTGCTAATCTCACACAAAGTGATGCACGCTACACTACTGCATAGCTCTGACGCTATCACAGAGGAAACCACCTTGGCTTAAATGGGTTCTACCTCACGGCAAATAGTACTTGTTTGTTTGTTGACCTTTACTTCTTCATAGTCTGAATCCCAACCACCACCGCCCTACCCATAAACTTTCCACTGTTTATATATGAGGGTCCACAGGCTATAAATAACCTGTGTTGTCTCACTGTGTAAGAAAAACAGACAAAATTGCTGTCAACTGCTGACTTCATCAGTGGCTCAACCCTGTGAAATACTATCAACAGTAATAATGCACTGTTTGGGAATGAATGCAGTGTTTGTATTTCTCATAAGAAACACCACAAGAAAAATTTCTAGAAAGGCAAAGTCATTGCTGCTTATTGAGAATGTGACTCTGATATGTTATAAGCAGGGCACCTTATCGTTAAGTCATTTTTGTTGTGGTCACCATGTTTGTCATTCTGTGCATTGCTCGCTTTATGTTTAGAGTTGTGGAGCTGTTGGTGGGCAGATTGTGGTGATTTTAGTAAAGGATGTTCCAAGTCGTAAAGTTCCACCACGAGGGCGGAGGGACAAGCAGTGGTCTATTCCGAAGCACTCGCACTATTATTTGCCACCTGCTTTTGATAGTATACACATTGGCGCCTTTTTCATTGGGGTCACCGACAGGGGCCAATTATATTTACACGCGAGAGACAATTCAGAATGATGCATAGTCAATAAATCCATGCAGTAAAGACTCCCTAGTGGGGTTGGGGGGGAGCATGATGATAAAACTGACCAGTGGGGAGGGGATCAGTGCCGGTAGATTGATTGGCCAGATTTATTGAGTATATAACCAGTATTGGACAAACGAACATTAATATAATAATTGATCTAGTTATGCTACAGTTTATAAAATAAATCAGCAATTACTTCGTAATGGATGATTCTCACCAAGTAATATTCCCAAGGACACTGGAGGGCCAGGGATACCTTGGCAAATTTGGGGGCCCAGCACTTGACAGGGGTCTTTGAAAATAAGACATAAAATTAAGTGGGGGGGGGGCAGAATTTCTAAGTCACTCAATTCAATAGATTATGCCTTAAAATAAGATAAATGAATGATTTGGAATATGAACTTGTTTTATATTTTCTGATGCATTGCACTAAAAGCATAGAAACACATTGAATTTTACAAGACGTATAATCCTTTTCTATAAGCAGTCAACGACTGATTTTGACAGCAGTTGCATGTGAGCAGACTGAGCGCCATGGCCTCCTTTCTCACATCACCATGCATGCATGACGCTTCCCGTACAGCAGTAAGCACCTCAGGGTACAGCCGCGCAATAGTCACGGTTATAACAGGAAACACAAAACTGCCTTATACTATATATATATATATATAATGTTAATAATGTTATAGAATCTTGGCAGAATAGCCATATGTCTGTGGGCCATTCAGCATGGCTTTTAACCCCCGGCTCCGTGGGCACCCTGGCTGATGGCTGCCCTTTGCTACCAAGAGCAAGACGGGCTAGGCAAGAAGATTTCCCCATGGGGGGCTTAATAAAGTGCCCTATATAATTAATAATAATAATAATTAGAAACAATAGATATCTGATTTATTACATTATAAATGTCCTGAAGTATTCTTATAATACTTTTAATAGTCTTATTAGACTCAATTTCGCTACCTTACCGGTTTGGTGTTCTTTTATTTTTCGAGTGTTGGCTTTTTATCGTTGTTATGTTAATTTTATTCTATGAAATTTTAAATGTAAAGTTGAATAGAAATGTATACCGTTCCTATAACTGCTGATTTTTATGTAAGGAGCATGAGAAGGAGACCAGGAAGCTGCCACTGTGTAGAATGTCCCCAGTTTGTGATGGAATGCACAGACACTGAGGGAATGCTGTCATCCTGTGATTTCAGGCACGGAACAAACAGAACGGAGAACAGGCTGCTCTGAAGGTCATCAAGATGGAACCAGGTGCATCTCGTTCACTCTGCAGCTCGTAGGCCAACTATCACATAATCATACGAGTATAATCAGAATATTACAACTTTCAAAAATCAGTGTACTGTAATCTCATGGGATGGTTCAGAAATACTGCAGGTATGATATCAAAACAGCGCTTAACTGGTTAGGTCTTGGGGTTATTTTCAGAGAGATCTTCTCTGACATGTATAATTAACAATTAATTTCCATACAATTAGTAAGGTATGCATATGGGCAGATTCTTCAATTTGTCTGTAATAAACATACCATCACAGCAGCTAAGAATTATGCACGGCTTTCTGCTTCAGATAAACTGATTCACAAAAATGTATGTAAAATTCACATGAGCAAAGATTGACGTTCCTTTACAGATGTATGCTTATTATCTAATAATCTTCCAACCACTTATGTTGGTCAGGTGATGCCTGGTGCCTATCCCAGGCAGCAGAATGCACAACCTTGGATGGGACGTCAATACACCGCAGGGCACAAATACTCACAGTACTACATATTATATGGATAATTCAGAGATAGTAATCAATTTAATTGTAGTTGAGTATAAAGAGTCACAGTCACAGAATACTCAGCTGGTTGGTTGAAACAAAATTTTGGTCTGGAATTTTACTTTCTGGACCTAATATGTCCAACTCCGGTCATTTCGGTGCCTTCCTGCAGTCCAAAGTCATGGTGTTAAATTGATTGAGGTGTGAGATAATGTTATCCACTAAGCCACGCTGCCAGACACTTATACCGGTGGTATAAGCTTTTGTATAGATACATTACACATTTTAAAAAAGCTCATACTGCCTGCAAACGGAAAGATGAAACGGCAGACTACTTCTGTCCAAATGGACTTTGTTGGGCCTTATAAAACATTCTTGCTTTATTTTTACTCTCCTAAAGTCAGGGGGAATTATTTTACAAATAAGCTTATATGTAGTAGCAATATGGATACTAGGGGTGTTTTTGTCACTGCATAATTCCTGTAACACATAACAGTGCACTAACCACATTGTACAGAAAACTGAAAATACGTCGTACTGTAATGCATACGGCTCATTTCAGACTCATTTCATTCACCGCTTTTCTTAAGCCCGGGCAAAGCAGGTGAGATATTCAGCCCAGTCTACCTTTACAGTTATAAATCAAAATTCCTTAAGGATGTCATCTGATAAGCCTGTAACTACGTTTTTTTTATGATATATCACCCACATTTCATCCCATACCAGGGTTAGCTCTGCAGATACTAGCCCAGATTAATCTTCACTAGACCACAATTTTCTGACAGTAATTAATTACCATGCAAAAACATCATTTCAGTACTGTATACCCTTTATTCATTTTTATAAACAATTTACCCTATTCATTTCGTTAAGGGGGGGCGGGGGTTCAGTAAAAAAATTCTGCATTAAATCGAATTAGTTGTTTCAGTTTCCTGTGTTTATTTTGCTAACATCCCTACCAATTCTTCACTCTGAAAATTTGAGATTCTAATGTTGAATACCAGTTGGTCAGGCCCTTCAAACTGATTGGTTAACTGGGATAAATCTGAACCTGGGCCAGGGTAAGAAGACCCCGCACACCTGATCAGAGAGAGAGGAATATGCCATGTTATGTGCTTTGATGTTGTAGTCTGACAGGCACATTTTTTCAGTTTTTGGTGCTCACCTTAGATGAGTGGGTGAGCTTAATTTCCTGCCCTGGTCTCATATTTAAAAAGTATATAAAAAGAGGCACCAACAAATTGCTGCCATCTATACACACATTGTGTATCCAGGCAGGACATAAAAAGATAAGCCGAGTTTGTTTGCAGGGGCGGAAAGGCATTGCGTAAAGAAAAGACTGCATATCAGATTGGTGTAGGAGCAAAAGGGATTTCCCTACCATTTATGGTATCAATGAAACCTGCTGCCTCCAAAATACACTGTTACCCCACCATGCACCATTCAGCAAGTGTTTTAGCTGTGGGGGAGGGTTAGTGGGGAACAGTGTGAGTCACCGAATATGATGGGTACCGGGGGAGGGGGGGGGGGCACGGAGTAATGGTTAGGGTGGCGTGAAACCAGGTTTCATGAGCGCTTACCAAAAATTACAAAACAATGTGCAGATGAGGAGAAATGTACAGAATAAAGTTAAAATCAAGACAGCGTGGGCTGAAATAGTTCAATCCATCCAAGCCGTATCTCTGTTGAGTACAGATCGTAATGCATAATCTCTGTCGCTTTAAGCTTTTTTGACTCGATGATAAAGATGTGGTATAATCAGGACAAGGACAGCTATGCTGACGGGAGTGTTATATACTGTACATGAGAAGTAAATAAATCGTTAAAGGTCTTCCACGTGAGTGATATAGCTAATCAATAATGCGACTGTGCTTTATTACATTATTAAATTAAGCTACGTAGGTTTCCTGGGCAGCATACTGCAGGAGACAAAGCAGACTTATGAAGTCGCAGGGTACTTTGGGAATTAATTTAATTTTGTTTTTTCTAATGCCATGTTTCTGCATGACCCCTACAGAGGACGACTTTTCGGTGATCCAGCAGGAAATAGTCATGGTGAAGAGCTGCATGCACCGGAACATCGTGGCCTATTATGGTAGCTATATCCGGTAAGCGATGTCCATTGCCGTGCCAAAGAAGACGTAATAAATAGACGTAATGCATTGCAACTAAATAAATAGACACCAGTGAATGAATTGTTAAAAATGTTAAAAATTTAATCTTTGAATGTATAACCACTGGGTCATTATGAAAGTCGGAAAACGCTGGATTATATAGCTATTGTTAAAATGCAATAACAAAGCAAAAAATAAAAAGAATGCATTAAATATATTTTTGTCTGAAGAATCACAATATCTTCTATTCAGACTAGCACAGGGTATAAGGCAAGGTACTCACAGAGTGACTATGCTGCCCCCAAATGTATTTATTACTTGAGTTAATATCCAAATTCCACATCATATTTAATATAGCTACCTTGGTTTCTTATCAGTGTCCAGATACTAATATACTTATTTTACTGTGTTGGGATGCAGGGCCAATAAGCTATGGATTTGTATGGAATATTGTGGTGGCGGCTCCCTCCAAGACATCTACCATGGTGAGTCAAGGGGGTGTCAGAGGCTGGGAAGTGAAGATAGAGGGTTAAGAGGGGGAATGACAAAAATCTAAAATATCAGATCAGATCAAGAGGCTCTCTGCATTAGATTGCCCCTACATAGCATTACTGGTGTACCTCCTTCTTCAGATTCAGGCTATGAGGATACAGGTAGTACATATTTAGGCTACATTTTTAGAAAGATAGTGGTGTATTTTTATCCTTGCCTCAGACTTCCATTTCTATATTCCCTTTCTTTTTACTGCCTTACATTACATTCACTGTGCCTCAATTTTATTCTCCCATATCGCTCCCTTTTGTTTAAGTTCCCTCAATGCAAATTCTCCTGCTGCGGTCACAAATACCTCTGCAATTTCCACGCCGACACGTGTACACGAGTACAGATGTATTTATTTGGCGGTCCAAAGCGAGGTAACGAGTGAGGTAAACGGCACATTGCAAATACACAGCGGCCAAGGAGTCGGCTAGACAGCCAGGCCGAGCTTCCGATGAATGTTCATTTCAAACGAGGCAAAAAAAATGAGAAATAACACAAGAAAAAAAGATTCAGTGCAACACTAAGAGCATTCAGGGAACATAAGATGCCAGCAATATATATACCAGATCATGTAAACAAATTCCCTAAAATGTAATCATTTAAGCATCAAATCTTGCTTTTTCTCTGCAGTAACCGGACCTCTCTCAGAGCAACAAATTGCCTATGTGTGCAGAGAGATGCTAACGGTAGGGATCTAAACCCGAACAGCCCAGCGAGCAGCGGTGGATAGTTCAGGTCCAGGAAATACAAATCCAAACCAAGATTTTGCTTCAACCATCCAGTTGCGATAATAAGAAGCACAGTCTCAGAGAGCTCAACTGGTTGGTTGGAACAAAATCTCGGTCTGGATTTTAACTTTCTGGACCTGAAATTTCCACCTCTGCCGACAAGGGGTTCTTACAGATGCTACCCAGCTACCAGGACCGGCTGTTAGAATCGGTCTCCTCTGATCATTTCACCAGGGCCTTGAATACCTGCACGGGCAGAAGAAGATTCACCGAGACATTAAGGTAAAGCCATATGATTTAAAGACTGCAGCGTTGCTGCTGAACTGCACTGCCTTCCTGCCCACACATTCATAATGCGCCTGTAGGCTTTGGTGCATCCTCACCGCAGGAGCGTACTAGAAAATGCAACCGGGCAGCAGAGCTGTGGCAGCAAGAGGAGACGTGCAAACTGGAGTATGAGTCTCGTTGCAGGGCACGCCCATTCTTTATCCAGATGATTAAACTGTGGCCTTTTCACATTCCGGAGCACTATCTTGAAAAACGAGCTTTGCCCCATGCACACAACCACACGTTCTTTGCAAGATGCAACAGAGCATGAAGGAAAGGAGGTCAATCTCTGCGTACTGCACTTACATGCAAACTCAGAGAGACATGCACTCCCTATACACACTGAGACGTGGGCTCAGCATAGAAGGGCCATGGAAATCCCATTTATCAGTTAAGAATCTGGCAGCCCAGCTCCCTGAATCGTGACTTTTTTCCTCTTCCAGGGTGCAAATATTCTTCTAAATGACCATGGAGAAGTGAAGCTCGGTAAGTTGTGTATACAGAGGTACTGGTCAACTGCCAGTTTGTTTTCCCAGTTAGTGAGAGAAGCAAGCTATGTACTAAATAGGGTTCAGATGGCCTTATTTTCTTTTCAAATACCTCAACCACAGCTATCTTAGATCAGTGCATTTGCGTCTATCGTATTTCGAGAGCACATGTAAGCAGTCATTGCGGTGCAGGTCACTACTGTAGCATCGATGTCAACAACAAAGTTGAAGTGCTTAAGGCTTACAGAACAGAGCTTGGATTAAGAAGTGTGAAGCATAAACATGTGACGTCTGTCAGAGTTTAATCAGCACATCAGTTACACCTCACGGTTAGTCAGGGTCAGTGCAACTCAAGTGGCATTGAGAATAATTGCTGTTTTTGTTTTCTGTCTACATATATTCAGCGGACTTTGGGATTTCGGCGCAGATCACAGCCACATTTGCCCGACGTATGTCCTTCATCGGAACGCCATACTGGTGAGGATCCTAATAATAATTATGACAGCCAACCACTTAGAGCGCTCAGAGAACAGCCAACCAATCAGAACGCTCAGAGAACAGCCAACCAATCAGAGGGCTCGGAGAAAAAAAAATTTTGGGGGGGGGGGTTAAACCCCTTACTTTATGTGCCTGAATTAATCCATGTTCAGAGATGCAAGTGCTGTTTCTGTCCCGTCCACAGGATGGCTCCAGAGGTCGCTGCTGTGGAGATCAAGGGAGGGTACAACGAGCTGTGCGATATTTGGTCAGTGGGCATCACCGCCATCGAGCTGGCAGAGCTGCAGCCCCCCATGTTTGACGTTCATCCACTCAGGTACGGCCCTGCCAGAGCCAGCTCACAGACAGGGGCAGCCCATTGGTTTATGCAGGTTGACATGGATACAGTCACCACTCATGTTAGCAGGAACAACTGTGTGTACAGTTGTCTAGGAAAAGTCTAGGAAAATGGTAATGATTTAAATGACCTTCACGCTACGGTAAGCATATGATATCACATCTGTCACAGCGTGCTAGCTAAACCAATTCAAAACCTCTCCTAACGTCAACTCAATATTTGCAGTAACCATCCAATATACTCACTGGCATGTCATGTTTGGTTAATCAATAGCTGACCAAATTTAACTAATTGAGCTGGTGTTGAAATTTAATGTGCAAATGGAACGACCGTATACTCGGATTGCCCCTGAGTAAAGGTTTGGGAACCAAAGTGTGTACTACTAACAATCGTTACCAACAAGATTTCAGTAACTTTTTAGAGAACAGAGGAAAGTCTTTTTTTTTTCTTCGTTGTGTTACAGTTCACTTACATGTATTATAATATATTTTTTTTCTGAGCAAATACACTTATTCACTTACTACCCAGATAGATAACATTTTCTTTTGCTGCCTTACGGCACAGTACTGTATGTGAACATACACTAACATTAAAAGCACAGCTATGCCTCTCAGTACAAAGAATGTTTATTTATATACAGACTCTTCTGTCGCGCCCTTTTTTTGACACTCCTCGGCAGCAGACATCGCTGTTCCCACGCACGTGCGATAACGCGGCCTCGCAGAGAAATACTCGCTGGCAGTACTGACACTCTCCTTCATCCATAGGGTGCTGTTTCTTATGTCCAAGAGTGGGTACCAGCCTCCGAAATTAAAGGACAAAGCAAAGTGGTGAGAGACGGATGTTTCGGACACACTTCATCAGTGCGATTGACGACCTTTGTAGTGTTATATTTTTAATTAAGCGCTAAAAGTACGGTTTGGTTTTTATTTTTATACTAATGCATCAGTACATGCAAATTAAATAAACTTAAAGATAGAATTTAATACAGGCGCTTTGGTAAGAATTTAAGTGGTGTTCATATACGGTTTGCTATCTATAGTTTGACAACTAAATTTTCAATACAATTTCTTCAACTCCCTCACCCCAAACTGGCTATTTTCATAATAAACACACCCCGGTTCCCATCTTCTGCCCTCCGGCTCACAATGGCATTAGACCCATGAAAAACTGAACCCAGGAGAATGTATTACAGCAGTGTTTCCCAATGCCGAAAATGTGGACTGTCTGGCAGGGAGCTGGGAGGGAGCAAAAATGTGGGTTGTCTGGCAGGGAGCTGGGAGGGAGCAAAAATGTGGACTGTGTGGCAGGGAGCTGGGAGGGAGCAAAAATGTGGCCTGTCTGGCAGGGAACTGGGAGGGAGCAAAAAAGTGGACTGTCTGGCAGGGAAGTGGGAGGGAGCAAAAACATGGGCTGTCTGACAGGGAGCTGGGAGGGAGCAAACACGTGGACTGTCTGACAGGCAGCTGGGAGGGAGCGAAAACATGGACTGTCTATGCGTCTCCAAGGACTGGGTTGAGAAACACTGCATTAGAGAATCTAATTAAAAATGTATGACTAATACAATTAATAAGATTCTGCAGTTCTGAACTAATTACGTTAGCAGTTCTAAACAATGATGAACTAGATCATTCCACTACAACCTGGCTCTCATTTTGTTCATATTTACTGTATCATTATGTTGCCAGAAATCACAACCAGGCATCTGAAATCATCTTTTGGCGCTTTTCCACTGCATAGTACGGCACGACACGGTTCAGTACAGCTCACCTTGGTTTGGCTCAGTTCGGCTCGGTTTGCGTTTCGACTGCAGTTTAGTGCCGCTTT
>JAODKM010000035.1:7771630-7797558 GCA_026780845.1 Petrocephalus sullivani | reverse complement strand
CGATATAGGCCTGAACGCACCGACTCCGACAGCAGCTGTGAGTATCTGGCTTCTGCCGCACTCACGATATAGGCCTGAACGCACCGACTCCGACAGCAGCTGTGAGTATCTGGCTTCTGCCGCACTCACGATATAGGCCTGTAGCTTACAGTCAGACCTTTTATCTAGAGAAATTTTTAATACATTTCCTATTAAAGGTAATGTTTTCCTTTTTTTTTTATTGCGGTGTTACCAGCTTTCTGTACCAGCCAACATTTCCTGCTGTCTGTCTTTTCAGGGCAACAGATACCCACCAGAAAACCAGTGCACCCAGACAGACACCTGGATGGAACGGTGAGTTTGTATCCGTTTTGGGGAAGTTCCTTCCTGTCTGCCTCTGGCTTGCTGTGGGCTATGTTTGTGACTTTGTGCACGCAGTGTGGACTTCTGGGGCATGCGTAGCCATAACGTCTTTCCTGTTTGTGCCAGCAGGTACAGCAGAAACGAGATGACAGATCGACGAGTTCTGCAAACAGAGACAACGTGACCCACAGAAGGGAAAACAGGTCTGCATAAAACACACCTTTTAAATAGAGATGGGTATTCCACCAACAGCTAATTCTGAGAAGCCCACTCCTCAGTATATCTATACACTTTCCTAACCACATATCCACTGCAGGATTACAGTCAGCATGGAACCTTATCCAAGGAAACACAGGGCACAAGGCAGGTGAGACACCCTCAAAAGGATTCCAGTCAATTTGCATGCGCACACATGAAAATACATCATGGCCAATTGGAAGACACCATTCTATCTACAGATCTTTAATGCAATCAAAGATGTAATTTAGATAAAGCGATGTCTCTACATGGCCATTTGTTGTATGTGTGTGTATTTGTGCACTATGATGTACTGGCATCCTATCCAGGGTGTTCCCTGCTTCCGAGGGATAAGCTTATGCTCATATTAATACATTTTCTTTTATAAATCATAAACAGTAAGGATTTACATTCAGAGGTGGGTAGTCCAGGTCCAGAGTGTAAAAGTCCAACCAGTTTCAACCAACCAGATGAGTACTCTGTGACTGTGACTCTTCATGATCAACTGGTTGGTTGAAACAAAATCCTGGTCTAGACTCTTTTACTTTAATAAAAACTGTATACCTATTTTTGCCCCACCCTGTACATTAATAATAAACATTATAATATATAATGCAATAACAGTTATAATATGTATTATTATATAATGTTTTTTATTAAACTAATTTGAATATTACCACAATTACTGTCTATAAAGGTGTAATTTTTCCTGGTGTAAACCTGGTAGCTTTATACAACTGGCAAACTTCACTACTAAGATACCTTTGAATTGTTGTACTACAGCTTTCCTATTCATTCCAGAGACTTACATTCATTGTATCAAAGCATAAGTGATATAGAAGGAACGTAGCCCTGCAGCAGTTGAGGGGTTAAAAGGCCCAGCAATTATATGATTACTCAGTGGTATACTGGGTTTGGAACCCACAACCTTCTAGACAAAGGCACAGAGTCTTAGCCCACAGAGCTATACTCCAAGCCCTCTATATTGTGTTGGGATTAGGGCTCTTTCTTGACATCTGCAATGTTCTGCAGTTAAAATTCACAAATGATATATTCACCTATCTAGTCTGACGAGGATCCACTGACATTTTCCTTTAAATTACGTGTCTTACTACTTTGAGTAGATTAACCCATTAACACTAGCTGCCTCCAGCTGTAACATATTATCTAGAATTGATAAGCAGATATACTGACTGTAAGTAGTACTGCTGCAGTGATTACACCATTATGGATCATCGATCCTGATTCCTGTGTGTTTTACAGCCAGCACAGGGAAGACAGCATGACTTCGGATGACGACTACGACGACGTGGATATGTACGAGTTCTGCTCCGACTTTTATTCTGCATATAACATACTGTCCACCTCTTACCTTGATTGTACGACTAATTGTCTCCCTCCTTGTATGTTTCCTCAGCCCTAGTAGCTACTCCAATAGGTAAGCACCGTTATAAGAACAATTAAGTTTAAGATTAAGGTTAAGTCGGCAATGCCACTATGAATGCAATTCTCCGGTCCTGATAGAAATCAAGTAAAAGTAGCACCATTGCTATGAGAATCATGAATGTGTGATTCACTGCTGTCTCAGTGCGGTAAAATGCCGTGAGAAGTTTCGGCCGCTCACACGCCTTTCTCTCTCTCTCTCTCTGCCTCTGCAGTGAAACCTTGCCAGCTGATGAGGTCCCACCACCTCTTCCTCCCAAAGTAAGAAACTCGTCTCCGAGAGCACAGTGTATGCAATGCATTATGGGTAACCTGGCTGCGTTGATAGCAGGAATTGTACACTAGCCTACTATGGTCAGAACTAAGTCACCAGGTAAATGTTTTATAGGTGCAGTTTTATATTATGTAAGTTTAGCGTATTACGATTCAGCATTTATGTATTACCAACAGCCCCCCCCCAATAATAATGTCTCCACCTAAATGGGTGAAGACCTCGCCCACCCCCCCCCCACCAAATAATCTAACCGAAGTTACACCCTTGACCAGCTGTAATTACATTTGTCTTTTATTCAATAATAATAATAAGTCTGAATAATAAAGTATATAAAGTATATATATAAAGTATATATTGGAGCCTCACAGGAAGTATAAGGATAGGATTTCTAAAATCTTAAAGAGTTTTGCTCGTAATGAAATGACTGGTGAAACGCTGTACTCACATCTATATGTTGTGTCTTGGTTAGCCGAAGCTGCGGACAAGCTCGGAGGAGAGCGTCGGGGGGGATGACAGTCGCGGGCGGGGGGCCCCGTGCTCCCTTTACGCCCCGTCCCCCTTAGTCCGCTGCTCAAGCAGTACCCCGACCCGCCCCGTCCCTCGTCCACGGTCTGTCCGCAACGTCAACTCCGGTCAGTATCCAGGCTTTCCTGCCCAAGTTGTGATACCCTAGCATTGTCCGTCAGAGTGGCCCACAGAAGCGCATGGTGCTGGGTGTTCGTTCATCTTGGTTACATATTGCAATGGTGACCAATTTATAATGAGCTGATGTTTTGCCAAAAATTGTTTTTTTATTCCGTTGCATTCCCACGTCACAGAGGTATAGCTTACATTATGTCCTATGAGCGGAGTTTAGGCCCACGAAATAACCAACCAGTTCATCTGATTGGTTGAAACAAAACCTTGGTCTGGATTTGAACAGTCTGGACTTGAACATGTCTGTAATGGATCACTTTGTGAGTAACTTCCCCAGCACTGCTTGTGATTACGCAAGCAGCTCAACCAGTAGCGAAGAAAGTCACTTCCTTACTGTTGTGCCTTTAAATTTATTTCTTGACTGTGAAGGTAGATTTGACATATATTATTAATGGGTATTGATTCCAGAGTCTTCATCGGCCACATGCAGTAAGTGCACTGAATGAAAAAAAGAGACTAGAAACACTACAAAACAATACAGACACTGCAAAACAACATAAGACTGTGTAAAATAACGAACAACACAGTGTCAAATGAAACAGGGCAGCACGATACAGATGCTGCAAAAAGCAAGAGACGGTGCAAAACTGGAAGTCATGCGGTCAGACACTGATGAAGTGTAGTGACAGATTTCTAAGGCACATTTGCCTGTTATGGGACGTGCGGATTTGGGAAATATGAATATCTTGGGGAAAGAAGCTGCTCATGAGTCTGGAAGAATAGAATAGAATAGAATAGCATATATTGCTATTGCACAACATATAATGAAATTTAAACAGTGCTACTTCTGATCAGTGCAAACAAGCAACCACAGCAACAACATACAATAAATATAAAAAGTCTTAAAATGAAGTAAAATGTAGCAGCTTAATAGGGACTTGTGGGTATGTAAGTGATAATCTAGTCTATGAATATAATCTAATGATTGCTGTGTATTACAAATATTTAAACTGCATGTGTGGCAGCATCCATATTCTACATTTATTTACAATGCACTTACATATGACACACCTTTACCATGTGTGATACCTTGGGCAAAGGCATTTCTACAGTCACTTAGAATTAGGGGGGGGGAGTCATTTGGTGCGACCTGTCCAAAAGCAACACTATCCATCCAGCTTCACAAAAGATAAAAAACTGATATTCTGTTGTACCGATTCCTCAGACCCCACCTCATTTTCCGGGCACATGACCGACACCCCCCAAGACCAGCCACCTGTGCTGCCCCCCAAGAAGGAAAGACGACCTCGACAATGCCAGCAGGTATGAGAGAATGTGGAGAATGCAACAAGGACAATTTAACATATAGGAATACATTTTGGTAACTCTTTACATGAGGGGGAACAAATAATGCAGAATTATACTATTACTTATGTAGTAATTAACTACAAACTAAGTCTTAGTTACATACTGATATCATTGTTTAATCCATGTTTTATCTGAAGCAGTATTTGTTACTATATCTGTTCATTTTGCAAAATAGTAACTAATGAAGGAACAAGTCATGAATAACACAAGTGAAATACCGATCTTGTTTTTGTTCCTTATTAATGAATTGTAACCCATTTTTTTGCCTCAAATAGCTACTATACAGTATTTTTTCCAATTGTACTTCAGTGCACCCAGAAAAAGTATGAATGAGTAACTAATGAGTATTTGTGCCCCCTTGTGTAAAGTGTGCCCATTACTTCTGCTCATTTGCTATTGCAGGCACCAGGTGATGGGCCAAGTGCAGCATTGAAGAAGCCCCCAGTAAGCCAGCTGACCAACTGCGATAAACAAATGCAGAAATATGAAACACTTTCAATGACTGTAATGTGGCTTTACTGTACAAGCAGAGGCAAAACTGTCCATAACTGGGCAGTACTTCTTAAATTCTGTTTTAATAAATCACACAGCAACATTAAGTAGTAATATATATATAAAAGCTCCCCCCCACAGTCATATTAAACAATGTTTTCAGTATATTGTCATTGCAACATGGCTTTTGGCAGGAAACCCTACTGCAAACCGACAAGATGGACGCAGAAAGGAAGCAGATTTGTTGAATTTCACCATTTCCTCTTCTTCCTTTTCCAGGTATTCTTTAAAAAAGTATTTCATGGATGTCCTTTAAAGATCAACTGCTCAACCATCTGGGATCATCCCACAACCAAAGGTAAGAAGACCTCTACGTCTGCCCTTTCTAAGAAATATTTTCATTGCGTGTCACAATTCCTATTGTTTTCTGATTTTTTCTCAGATCATCACCTCATCTTTGGAGCAGACGAGGGCATTTTCACGCTGAACTTGAATGGGCAGGAAGCCACGATGGAGCTGGTAAGATGGCTAACGGCGCTGTAGGACCTGAGAGGTATCCGAGAAAACGCAGGGTGCTGGCATGTGAAGGCTGTGCTCTCTCTCTCTCTCACTCTACCCCAGCTCTATCCCGGAAAGTGCACTTGGGTCTATACCATTAACAACGTCCTCATGTCAATATCAGGTGAGCTACCTGCAGCCTTAACATCATCCACCAGTAGCATATCCTAACATGGACACCCATGTTGAACGAGCTCGAGTCTCGTGCTGGTTGCTGCGTGCTGTGGGGAGCCTGGATGTCACATGAGTGTATGTGTCTCACCAGGCAAGGCCTCCCAGCTACACTCCCACTCTCTGAAGGAGCTATACGAGCAGGCGCGTAAGGAACACCGCCTGGTGGCACTGCCCACACACAGACTTCTGCCCAGGTAACCCCACCTGTTCTGCCTGGGAAAGGCCTCCATGTTGAATTATATTGCAAATCATTTAACCCGTTTTTTTATTTTAATTTTGTGTGTGGGGTAGTCACATTTACATTCCCTAAAACTTTGTTAAATGATAAACGTCCATTACCTAAACATTGCTTTATTTATTTATTTTTTTAGTTTATACGTTTTTATAGATTTTTATAGATTGTTACTAGCGCTCGCTGCATATCATAATTGTCAATCTGCATTCATATATTGTTCGACATTAGTTTATTTACAAGTATAAACAAATGTCAGAATCAAATAATGGATTTCTTTGATGGAAATGGATTCTGTTCATTTAGTTAAAAATTAATTGGTGCCTGTATTCATTTCATGTACGCAAAAGTTTCTAGGAAAAAAAATTTAAGCTTTATATATAATACCATTATGATATCTCAAGTTCTAATTTCTATTAGAATCTTTAACAACTTATTTATTCGTAATTTCAGGAAATGTGCTGTTACCAGTAAAATCCCCGACACCAAGGGCTGTAGGACGTGCTGTGTGGGTGAGTGTAGGTCAATCACACTCCAGTGAAATACATTTAGAAAGTTTCTAAATAGCACAATATTAAGAAATACTTGAAAGGAAGTACAGACTGAATTTCAGTGCATTTAAAAAGGCAGGATGAACAGGTAGCGATAAGAAAGTATGACTTTTTGAACTGCAAACATTTGCATGCATTCAACAGACAGATCTAGGCCTAAACACTTAATTCTGACCGCACTTTTAATTTAAGAGCGACCCTCACCACTTGGTTACCAGCGGCAGTGCGCCTTTGTGTGACAAAATTTGGAGAATCCCGTCATATGTAAACACGTGATATAATGTAACATGTAAATCTCAAATCTATTTAGCAAATGGGTTTTAAAAACAGAAGTTTGGCAATTTTTGAAAGTGTCCTTCACAGCTAGAAAGATCCTCCTTTAAAACCATTATCCTTTACCAGTAAATATTTTTATCCTTCTTATGCTTCCGTCTCACAAATTTTAAAAATGAAATGGACCACGTAACAATGTTTCCTTGACATTCTTCTCCATCACCTACCGTGCTATTTTTCAGTTCAGCTGTGAATTCTGGTATTCTGTGTAACATCACAACCTAAGCTCTTGCATTGTTTAAAATCAGAAATATCAGCAGGTCTCTATTAAACATCTATGCTCATACCAGTTTCCCATTTGGCTATGAAAATTCTGTATGTGTTAACGCAATTAAAGAAATAATAACACGTTATGACTTTAAAATCAACATTAGCATTAGCATTAAATCAGCATTAACTCGTTAAATTTCCTAGCCTTATCTTCTTCGATGTACCAACTTTCTGCCTCCTAGGACAAAATTCACAGCAAGGCTGCATCTTTCTGTGTGGTGCTCTTGAGTCCAGCGTGGTGTTGCTGCAATGGTACGAGCCCATGCACAAGTTTATGCTCATCAAGGTCAGTCACTCCTTTTAGCTCCACCCCCTTATTTATAAGCTGTTCTATTGGCTCTCCTCCTACTCCTAAATGTTCTAACAAGTGGATCAAACCCACAGGCTCATTTGATTCACCAAATAAGTGTTTAATGTCTTTTACATAAATTATACTTTTACACTTTAAACATACTTTATATTATTTAAACTATAAAAATAAGGTTTTAAAATAATGTCAGTGTAAAATTAAATATTATAATTAAATGCATGAAAATGTAACTTTGAATTATTTTTTTTTGCCATGAAACTCAAAACTTGGCAACCTGTCCACAGTATCAGACGACAGTCTTATGCCCCTTGTGTATTGCAGCATTTTGACTTCCCCCTGCCCAGCCCTCTGCGGGTGTTCGAGATGCTGGTTGTCCCGGATCAGGAGTACCCGCTGGTGTGCATCGGGGTGACCCGGGGGCCGAAACCCTCCCAGCCCGTGCAGCTAGAGAACATCAACCTCAACTCCAACACATCCTGGTTCACAGACAGTGGCTCAGGTAGAAACTGGCCCGGGCACAAACACGCCCGAGTATCTAAGTGCAAGATTGTCCAGCCATACATGCCTCTCCCAGCATGGTAGGCCTGCAGCCAATCCCAGGCAAAACAGCAAATACGGCACACCAGTGTTTCCCACTCTGATGCTTGGGGACTCACACAGGACCCCCATAGTGTAGGAAGGAAAAACAGCATCCCAGTCAAACTTGTGCATATTATACACTGAATAGCAAATGACAAAGCTATTTACTTTCTGTAAAATTGTTAGAAAAGTAATATACCAGATCCATTTGTACTGTCCTTTTAAAAATGTATAATGCCTGTTCCCCTCACCCATGTGTCTGATTCTTCCAGGGAGTTCCACTCCTGATATAGTACGGGTCAACCAATTGGACTGCAGCACCCTGCTAGTGCTCATGGAGAGTAAGGCACCGTTTTCAATTCCCATGCTCTGTGAAAAACGTGTATCAGTAACATGATTTAGTGGTTGCACTGGTGGATTATACTAGCCTATGTTAAATAACTGAATTCCCAGACAGTTGTATCTCCTCCATAAGATCTGGAGATTTGTGGCACCCTGTCATTGTCATTTACTCTGGGGTTGCACATTGCTGACATGTGACCTGTCCTCCTTCTCAGTAGTATTTTAAACAATGGGGCTTCACATACCTCAAGTACAGCTTATAGTCAGATGAGGAGAGACACAGGTAAATGTAGAGACGTACAGCTGTGACATAGCGTAACAAAAGGGAGCTGGCGGATATGCATATGTTATTTCTTTTGGATGACTCAAGAGATGTTATCTTCTGGACAGAGACTGTACATATTGTGGACCTAGAGGGTATCCCGAAGAGCCACTGCAAGCTGCAGATTGAGACGAACTTCTCCTTCACCGTGGAGGCCGTAGGTACGGACTTTAGGAAAGTAGGGTTGAACAGTATTGAGAATAGACTGGCAATACAATGTTTCTTCTGATCTCTTCCCCGATGAGAAGCACAGAAATCAAACTGAGAGTAGACCTTCCTGAGAAATGGTGGATAAACATCGACAGGGGAGACTCAGGAGAAGCCTGGCAGCCGCTGAGAAGGGCCCGACAAATCTGACTGACGTGTATTCGTGTACTCGCAGTGTTTTTCGAAGACACCTTGCTAGCTATGTGGCGACACGGGTGGCAGCGAAGAGGAGAGTGCTTCTCAGACATCCTGCAGGAGATCACAGACCCCAAGAAGGCCTTCCGTCTCGTGGGATCTGACAGGTGCACTAACATCCTCTTACGATTGCACACACCAGTACAATTAAAACAAGAGTGATGGATAAGTAGTGACAGAAAAGGCAAAAAGTCATACCCCTCACATTCTAAGATGGGCCGGCATTCGAATGTCATACTATATATGTGAGTATTAGCAAACTGTGTCTTTGCGTTGTTTTCCCACAGGACGGTTGTCATGGAAACACGGCAATGGGAAGACCAGTCTGGGCTCAGTAACCTGTATGTCCTGGAGATTGCAGAGACATTTGTCCCAAGTACTTGAGCTGAAATATATGGATAGTGAGGCATGCATATCTATGGCTCTTGCATCGCTTCTCTGACCTGTGAACATTCCAGAAACCCTGCCCCCCGTGATGTCACAATGGCATACTAGATTTTTTTTTAAGTTGTCTTCATTTACTCACCAGAGTTATTTTATATTTTAGCTCAGTTTTTTTTTCTTTTTGGAGAGGGTAGCATCACGTATCAAAAGACTTTCCGACCAATAACTCATAAACCTGAGAAGTTCGTCAAACATGCTGATACTTTCAGTCTAAGATACAGCCATCTGGACAACTGTTCTTCTATCTATGTGCTTTCACCCTCACAAACAGGCACAAAGCTGAATTTTTAAAACTCATGGTAATGGAAAAACCAGAAACGAGAGAGAAAAGGACTGTAACACAAATTAAATGTTTTCAAAGGTTTTTTTCAGCAAGTTTTTCACCAATAATAACAAGCACTTCCATACTGATAATTTCGGGAAATATATCTCTTGATTCCAAGACACCTTCATCCACAGTCAGAATCAGCATCCTATTTAACCTGCATAACATTTTGTGGGCCGCAAACAAGATACTAAAGTGGTCTGCTGGTGTATGCTACGCCGCCTATTATCCACAGGGATCCTTACACACCTGCCGTGCTTTCCTGTTTTATCAGAAAATGCATGCTAACTCAGAAACATTAAATATTAAAATAGTAAAAAAAATATTAAATATATAAATAGGCATTATTACAACAAGTGTGCATTTCTGACATAAATTTAATCAAAGGAAATATTTGGCAAAATGCGAAAAAATATCAGTGACTTGGCTGCTTGTAGATAATACCATGAAAATATTTCAAATATACTGTTCTAGTTAATCATTTCAGTTAAGTTTCTGTAATGGAAACATTATCTTAGCTATCTGCCACATGTAATTTTCTCTGTATATTTAATTTAGTTATGTAATAAAATTGTGTTGCTAAGGCCCAATGCATTTGACATTGCATCTTTGGTGTAAATTGTGGGGTGTGACAGAGGGGAAGAGTTTCAAGTGCCTGGGTCTGTAACGAAGGAAAAACAGCAATCCTAAAGCAACATCGGTATGCAGCTGAATGACGTTCGTTTATTATACTGTGTCATTATTGCTGGCCCATTATTATATGTTATTTTGGCATATATTCCCTAGCTAAATTATGATCACGCAGCGGGCGCACAGATGTCAAGGAAACCTTTTTTCAAACCAGTCATTCAATTCCGACGTCAAGATGATCATATTCTTAAATCAGTATTGCCCATATCAGATTCAGTAGTCAATAACTTTACCATCCTGGACATATATATATATATACACACTGCTCCGTAGGTTTCGCAACCAGATCAAAAATAGCGCTGTATTTATTGGATGGAGGGCAGCGTGCCGCCGGCCGCCGTGCGCGCTCCTCGCCTCGGGGGCGCGCCTCCATCGCCGGGGTCCCTTAGCAGGAATACAGCGTCTGTCTCTGCTGCTGCAAAGCAGGGAAGCGAGGCGAAAGGAAAAGGAGGGCGCGCACGCAACCTAATGCAATAATGCAATAATGCAGCCGGCACCGGCGGCGAGTTCTGCTGCAGCCGGACCGCGGCATCATGCCGAACCCCCCCATTGCCATTGTAGTTTTTGATCATTATTTCCAGGTCAGGGTCCCGGTTTCCTGTGCGGCTTGTTTGTATTAAAGATGGCCGGTGATGGAGGCGCCCTAAAGGATATTAATGAGATTAAATCCCAGTTCCGGACCAGGGAGGGTTTTTACAAGCTGCTGACCCTGTCGGACTCGCAGCAGCGGGGCAGCATACCACGGGGTCTGTCCGCGAGTGCCGCGGTGGGTCCCGGCGCCGGACCGGGCTCGGTACCCGGCGGTGGCGGCGGAGGGCCGGTCCAGGGGCCCGGGGCTACCTCCTCTGCCACTGCCGCAGCCAACTCCTCTCCCACCGGTTTCCTGCCCCCGGTCCGGGTGTCCATGGTGAAGCTCCAGCCGGAGGATCCCAGCGAGGAATCGGAGCGAGTTTGCTTCAATATCGGCAGGGAACTTTATTTTTATACCTATACGAACATCAAGAAGGTAAGACGATCGGAGAACCGGCAGGACAAACTTGACAGGGGGGGGGAATGTTGTAGCCAGATACCTGCTTAGCAGCCCATGCATACATGCATCCTGCAGGTGTAGGTCGAATATATACTGATATTGTCATCATCTGTTAATCAGTGCAAGCGGGGGAGCCGTTGTATATTGTAACAATATTTTATGCATGGATACATGATTCAGCAGAAGGCACCGGGCATTGCTTTGGGTCGGGGGCGTGCTAATTATGCCCATGCATGAGCGATCGCCTCTGGGAAATTAGAATTAGTTAGAATAAAACGCGTCCTGCGGGATGCGACCATGGGGGGACTTGCACCTTCTTATGCCTTAAAGCATTTGGACGCCTTATACTGAAGAATCTGGGTCTAAGGCAGTTCTGTTTTTTTTTTTGCTATATACGTCCTGATGGATGTGATGTTATTTAAAAGGCGAGCTTTTTGGGGTGTTAAGACGCGCTGTTAGTCGCCCATGTCTTCGGGGGGTGATGGATGTCCCTTCCGTGACCTCAGCAATAAAGATTGTAAAACTGACGCGTTCGCCGGTGATGCTCTGTAATAGAGCCGATTACGGTGAACCGAAATAAATGCCATTTTGGTAAGGGACAGGAAGCACGATACGCGATAACTTGGGTAAAAAATCCCCGATCCCAGGAAACCTGACCGTATACAAGCGTCCTGTGACAAATCAATAGGTAAGAGGTGCAGAAAAAACACTGCACTTTTAGCATGTCTCCAGCGTATGGCAAAACTTACCGTGGGTCCATCGGGGACCCCTCAGTCCAGTCCTTACGACTAGTTAGGTTATTTTCTATACGGTAATCAAATGCTTATTGCATCTAATCTGTCTAGTTTCCCAGTCAACGTGGTACTTTATAATCTGTGCATTGGTGAATAATGTCAGTTTGGGCTTTCTGCAAACCAAACTGTAGTTGAGGGTTTGACAGCTGACACTGTCTGGGGGTTTTAATTCCTATAACTTAAAACATTCCCAGAAGTAGCAAACTGCTAAAGAGGGGAGATTAACTGCAATTAAATATGCAAGTAAAATTATGGATGCAGTCAGTACAATATTCGCAGATTCTCAATTTTCTTTATAAAAGCTATATAAAAAAACTCAGTCCTCTAACATGAATCTCTAAACCTCAAGATTCATAATGTGATAAATGAGCTGCCTGTGTTCTGCTGTCAGCAGGGCTTTCGAGGAGTGCCCGCTGTCACTATCTGCCTGATCATGCCGTTACACCGTCTCTCTCCACAGGCTGTAGACCTCAGCAAGCCCATCGACAAACGCATCTACAAGGGCACCCAGCCCACCTGCCATGACTTCAACCAGTATTCGGCCACCGCCGACAGCGTCTCGCTCATCGTGGGCTTCTCCGCTGGCCAGGTTCAGTACCTGGACCCCATCAAAAAGGAGACTAGCAAGCTTTTCAATGAGGAGGTGCGTGCTTGTCTCTGCCTGAAGGATTTGCACACTGTGGCTGACGGCATGCTGTGTCTTTATTTCCGTGCACGTGTTGCACTGATGTCTTTAATAATAAAAATAATAATAATAATAATACATTTATTTGTATAGCCCGCTTCAAGCCAGGTGCCACAAAGTCCTTCACGTCGTAACTGGCAGAGTAGCAGAGGAGTGAAGTGATAAGTCACAGAAAATGCTTTGGCTTTCTGTCTGGACTTTGGAACAGCGAGGAAATCTTGGTCAGATGACCTGAACGGTCTAGCAGTTTGATAGAGCACTAGCAAGTCAGATACGTACTCTGAAGTTCATGCAGGGCCTTAAAAGTGATCACTAAGATTCTAAAGCAGATTCTGAGTTGAATTGGGTACTACAATTGGGGTAACATGTTCACAAGCCCTTGATGTAGGAGATAAGTGCGGTGTTCCGAACCAACAAAAAAAAGAAAATAATCTGATCAACAATCAATAATCTGAGCCCCTTTCTGGAGTAAAATAACATAAAACGCTGTACTTATTTACCACAGTGGTACAGTGGGGATGCAGACTCAGGATTAAAATCAGCTTCATTTTGCCAAGTACATTATATGTGTTGTATTGGTTTTTTATTATTTTGTTGGCAGTGATATTTTCATCTTCACACATAACATTCCTTACCATCTATGTAAGACTCAAAATGCTGGCTGGAAATGACATATAATGTAAATAGTTGTTAGTACTCGGTGCCCACAGATCATATCCGGTGTGGACAGGAGTGTCAGCTTTAGGGCCGGGAGAGTGTGGGATGATGGCCAGGCGTTATGCGGTCTCTTTGCGCTCGTGCTGGGTGGTGCGGACAGCTGGGCGCTTGGCCCCGCGGTTGCTCTGCGCCGACGCTTGCTGTCACCTGGGTTACTTTGTCGTGAGGATAGTGTTCTCCTGCGAGTGTGTTAAGCGGCTCGCTAAAGCCTGCAGTGCGTAGACAGATAAGAAGCAGGTGGCTGATAGCACGTGCGTCAGAGGAGGGGGCTGCTGCTTTGCACCCTCCTGTGTTTGCTTAGTGTGCATGGCGGGGGGGGGCGCTGAAATGTGATAAATGTATCATTCCAGACTGTTAGACAAAATGGAGTAAAAATCTACAAATAACTCAGCGCTAAAGACATGTCCAGTTTTATTTCTGTCATTCCTGACCTATTAATACTTTTTAATATTCTTTAAATTAATACCTATTAATTTTGACCATATTGGCAATGTAAGAGGATATATTTATAGGGAAAACTTAAGATGTAATATTCATTACATGCTTCTTTTAAACACTTGTTTGAAAAGTTTTTAATGTAGATATGTAGATAAACAAGATATATGGTGAATCTACAGTCAAGTGGTGTTGATCAATGCAAATATACTCCAAATTACCCTTGTATATAATGGGGTACATGGCAAAACTGTATACTGTGTACAGTAATGGTTTCTATAGCTGGGTCTACATGTAATGCAGATATCTCTATAATGATATACTAAAGTCAGGTGATAGTTATTTCTACAAAGTGATAATGCTTTCCTAAGTGGGGAAACTGGGATATAGCTACAGTGCAAATCCCAGACAGGATTTATAGGAGGTGGGCAAAATAAACACCACATGAAAAGGACACTAAACTAAATAGCAATTAAAAACACAGCTACCATGGTGACTCATACTGGGTTTGATGCCAGTTAGCAGTATGTGTCAGCAATAAAGGGGCCCTGAAAATCAGCACTTTGATGTGCGAGTTTTCAAAGCAGCACGAGGTGACAAATAGAGTTCTAAAGAGGCCAAATTGTCAGCCTCTGAATTGCTGGTGTACCGAGTGCAGTAACTGCACAATTATTTAGTCCGTGAAGTAGAACCGTCACAAAAACCGTGACAGCATGCGGAGTGAAGACAGACGGAATGAGAACGAGAGACACGTCGCGGGATCGGCTGCTGACGCCACAAGAGGACGGGATCAAAAGTCAGCAGAGCAGCAAATCGGTGTCAGAAATCCAGGCTGTCAGCTTCACACAGCTGGATCTTCTGGCAGGGTTGTCATTCGGATACTGTTTGTATCAAAGAGCGATGCGTGACGGTGGATAGCCTGGTGGATCCCTGAGCAACTGGGAGAAAATGTGGGCTGATGAGTCATATTTCACTCCTTTCTCTAAATCCAAGAGGGGGTGGGTGTCTACGGAAAGCCATGTGGGTCACATGGTCTGAAGATGCTCCATATGATTGAGTAATATGAGGCTGCTTTACAGACCAAGGCACCTTGTGGTGCAATCTCTATTCCCTTTTGCTGTTTCCCTATTCTAAAATTAAAATGCCTCAGTATAAACTATTAGGTTTTTCCTCTTGGAAGAAGGTCCCAGTTCAGGATCAGTACAGTTCAGGATTTGCATGATTTCCGAGAGGGATTGAAGGTGCTCTGAGGGCCAAAGGCTGGTCCCACACCTCATCACGTCCTCGATAGATGTATTGTTAGATGTTTCCTTAATTTTGTCCACCCTCTGTACGTCATTGTATTACAACTGCAAGAAGCTTTTTTTGGTAATATGTTCTTGGCAGTGACTGGTGTTTTCCGTGACTTTAAGTGGCACATGACCTTCGGGAGAGTAAGAGAAACCGCTGCGTATACAACCTTCAGCCTCCTAACGGTGGCCAAGTTAGGTTGGTCTCTTCCGTGGAGCAGTGTTTCCCAATCCGGTCCTCAGGGACCCACAGTCAGTCTGTGTTTTTGCTCTGGGATTGAACAAAAATCTGGAGTGTCTGGCAGGTACCTGAGAGGGAGCAAAAACATGGACCGACTGTGGATCCCCGAGGACCGGATTGGGAAACACTGCCGTAGAGGAACATAATTTTCTAGGAGACTGATTCAGTATTATCCCGAGAATTGCTGATATACAAATAACAAGTTAATGTTGCAAGTTGTAACCGTGGGTGTAATTGATGAATACAACCCACTAAACCCCCTTAAATGGGTGGATACCTCAACCCCCCCCAATGGGCCAAAGTTACACCCTTGGTTGTAACAGATGTCTTCATCTTTTTTTTTTGTCAGATAATTTAATAGCTAGTTCTTCATCCACTTTTAAATCATATCTCATATGGTTCTGATTGTTTTGGACCTTTTGATAATAGTCATCCCAGGATATTGTACAAGAATGTAATGGGGATCTCCAAACCTCAAAAGAGTGTGTGTGCATTATCTTTAGCTGGAAGTTAAGACTTCTTGTGCTTGTGTTGTATACTTTGATTTTGGGATTTTGAACATTACCCCAATTTCTCATGACACATTAAACTAATCTAAATTCCATCTGTCCATCTATGCATCTTCTAAGCACCTATCTTGGCCAGTGTAGTGGGGATAAATGCAGATTCTTGGATTTAAAGTATCTCAGATGCTCACCTTAACTTTCTGTCTCCCTCACTCCCTGAACATTGGCTCCCCAGAGGTTAATAGACAAGTCCAAAGTGACATGCCTGAAATGGTTGCCCAAATCCGAGACTCTCTTCCTGGCCTCCCATGCCAGCGGGCACCTGTACCTGTACAACCTGGAGCATCCTTGTGGCACCGCTGCGCCCCAGTACTCCCTACTACGCCAGGGGGACGGCTTTAACGTCTACGCCTGCAAGACGAAAACGCCACGCAACCCGCTGCTCCGCTGGGCGGTAGGAGAAGGGGGACTCAATGAATTTGCCTTCTCTCCTGACGGCGTCCATGTTGCATGTGTAGGCCAAGATGGATGTCTGCGAGTGTTCCACTTTGACTCCATGGAACTGCAGGGTGTCATGAAGAGCTACTTTGGCGGACTTCTGTGCGTCTCCTGGAGTCCCGACGGCAAATACCTGGTGACGGGCGGAGAAGACGACCTGGTGACGGTCTGGTCCTTCGCGGAGAGTCGCGTGGTAGCCAGAGGCCACGGCCACAAGTCCTGGGTTAACGTGGTGGCCTTCGATCCTTTCACCACCAGCCTGGAAGACGAGGAGCCGACAGAGTTGAGCGGCAGCGAGGAGGACCTGCAGGGGGCGCCGCACTTCGGCCGGGTACGCACCAGCAGCACTCTCTCCCGCCTCTCCCGGCATAGCTCCAAGGGTGGAACGACCTCCGTCACCTACCGTTTCGGCTCGGTGGGGCAGGACACGCAGTTCTGCCTGTGGGATTTGACCGACGACGTGCTGTACCCCCGCCTGCCCCTGTCGCGTGCCCTCACCAACACCTTCAGCACCACCATCCCGCCGTCGGTCAGCGGGGGCAGTAACACGTTGGGCGGGGGCATGACCGGGGAAGGCCACCTTCATCCTACGCACCCCCACCAGCCCCCGCCGTTGCCGCGCTCCCTCTCCCGCTCCAACTCCCTGCCCCATCCCGCCGTCGCCAACGCCTCCAAGGGCCAGGGGGGCACGGAGGGCGGCGGGGGCAGTGGCGTCACGCCGTTCAGCATCGGCCGATTCGCCACGCTGTCCTTGCAGGAGCGCAAGTCGGACAAGTCGGCCGGGGGCGGCGGGGGGGCCGAGAAGGAACACAAGCGCTACCACAGCCTGGGCAACATCAGCAAGAGCAACGACAAGATCAACGTGGCGCCGCGCAGCAACCGCCTGGACGCCACCAAGGTGCTGGGCACCACGCTGTGCCCGCGCATGCACGAGGTTCCTCTGCTGGAGCCGCTGGTGTGCAAGAAGATCGCCCACGAGCGACTGACTGTGCTCGTGTTCATGGACGACTGCATCATCACTGCCTGCCAGGAGGGTCTCATCTGCACCTGGGCACGGCCTGGCAAAGCGGTGAGTCTGCCAGTCTACACCACGGAACATCATCATTTGTCACAGTGGATGTGAGCAACTTTATAATTTTCCCTCTCTCTCTTGTATCTCTCTCTCTCTTCCTTTGTAACTCTGTCTCTCTGTGTCTCTCTCTGTAACTCCGTCTCTCTCTCTCTTCCTTTGTAACTCCGTCCTCTGTGTCTCTCTCTGTAACTCCGTCTCTCTCTCTCTTCCTCTGTAACTCCGTCTCTCTGTAACTCCGTCTCTCTCTCTCTTCCTCTGTAACTCGTCTCTCTGTGTCTCTCTCTGTAACTCCGTCTCTCTCTCTCTTCCTCTGTAACTCCGTCTCTCTCTGTCTCTCTCTGTAACTCCGTCTCTCTCTCTCTTCCTCTGTAACTCCGTCTCTCTGTCTCTCTCTGTAACTCCGTCTCTCTGTAACTCCGTCTCTCTCTCTCTTCCTCTGTAACTCCGTCTCTCTGTGTCTCTCTCTGTAACTCCATCTCATTGTCTTTCCCTTTGCTTGTAACCTCCCCAGAACTTGACAGCACAGAATGGGAACTCTCCCAGTGGCACTGTGGTATAGCTGGAGCTAGAACACTGTACGTCTCACATTAACCTCCCCCGCTCATGATTGGTGGACTAAGGATACGGAACTCCGCCCACGAGCGCAGAGTGCACTAGTGCTGGCTGTCGGTCAGTGTGGTGCCCCGCCCTATGTCATTCCTCCAAGCCCTCCTATCTTCTCCTTTGTACTTCAGAAAGACTACAGGATGAAGCATGGACAGCCGTTCTTTCCTGGAGCCTTTAGGAGGACCACAGTGTTTTCTTTTCAAACACCACAAAAGCCGCGACTGTTGTATTTTATTTATTTTAAACTAACAGACTGTAGTAATTTATATTGTACATATTCAGAATACCCTATAAATACAGAGGACTAGATGTATCCAGATAATGAGTTAAAGAGGAAGCAAAATGTTTAATATATTAAGATCCTATATTGTATATAGCAACACTGTTAAATTAAATGTTTGCATTTAGGGAATTTAAGAAATAGTGTCTGTGTGTAATAGAGCTCTTAATCCGTCATATCCATTAAAGCAAACATGTAGTATGTTTTGAGACCTGTGAATCCTGGATTTCCAAGCATGATGTGAGTGACACACGTAATGATGGCATACAAAGTAAACTTTTCTTGACTGCTATGCTTATATAAAGGGACTTACAGTGCCGTTCAGTCAAACTGAGCGCAGCTACATACCGGAATACAATACACATTGCATCTTTCCCTGACCATTCCTCCTGCAAGATTTTACACTTGAATGCTTGCGTTTCTGTTGGATTGGGAGTCGAGCATTTTTGGTAGCGGCTTCGCGACACCACGCCCTGACGGGAAGTGCGCACAGGCAATGCTCGATGTTTACCAGTCATGCTAAGCACCACGTGTACACTCTCCGTTCCCACAGCTAGCCTGTCATGACAAAACACTTAAAAAACACTTAGTCTTCTAACATCAAACCAGAACACAGTCAACTGGAAAACGAATCAGTCTTGCAAGTTGTAGTGATAAGTGACAATACAGCCTGCCTGGTCAACGTAGATGTTTGTGGTAAACTAGAAGAGTGCTCTGTATGTTCTGTAGGTCTATGTGCAATTGAGTAGAAAGCCAGATCAACCACTAAACCTTTCTACTCCAATCTTTTTGATATACACTGTTGGCTACCCCTAAAATGTGATATTACCCTGTTTACTTTTTAATTAGTGCAGGAATGGCATCTCACCATTTAGTGTAATGAGGAATATGTTTTTTTTCTTTATTTTTCCTTCTAACAATATACAACTCATCTGTAGCATGTATGATTTTTTGTATTACAGTGTGCATTTTACTCACAGTAACACTAACGGCTGAAGTAAGTGGCAAAAACACATTTGTATATGAAAATCTGTTATTAAAACTCTTAACTCTACTAATTATTCTGTGGTTAAATGAATCATGTTAACTTTAGTAATTAGCAGACCAAGCGAAAAAGAGCAGCTAGAAGACGATACCATAATTGTGTTGCAACATTATCCTGCCAGTAGCTCTTGCAGAAGATCTTGCACTGTTTCATAGAATCATCCGATGAGTTTCGGTGCAGTGTTACTTTCTTATGTCTTGTTTTGTGGGAATTGAGCAGATTAAATAATGGAGGTAGAATTAGGCTACATCATGATATTTCCCTCCTTTTAAAAAGAGCATGATGGCTTATACACTTTTTGATATGACACGTGAAATGAGCTGTTGGATTGGAAAGTGGCTGAAAGGAATTAACGTGCGGTCTTCTATTAATATCTTTGACATGTTTCTGTATTTCTCTAGCTTCAAACCAGTAACGTGAGTCGCTATCAGTGGGAGATGACTGTTGCAAGCGAAGTTCTTTTTGTTCAGTATTTTTGTGCCAGTGGTCATACAGATGAGGACAAAGTATGTGTACTTTGATCCTCATTTTGATGAACGATTAACAAAATGTAAAAAAAAAATAATCCAAAAATAATTACTTTATTTTTGATGACCAAACAAGTCTCACAAGAAATGTGTAATGTGAAAGCATATTTACTTAATTTAGCCAAACTTGAGGAATTCCACCTTCTCATAAGGCAAGCACTTCAGTGTAATCCATTTTTTGAGTTATTGCTATCGTATTGTTAGCTAGCTAATTGTTGTTATCCCAGAATGACACATTGCTATGATATCTTTTTTTTTTTTCATGTGGGATGACGTTTTAATTGGCTGTCCGTCGGGTACGGTTTTGTGTGACTGTCGGTGTGTCATGGATGTGCCGTTCCACTGCAAAAGAGATTCATAACTGCTTGGTAGCAATTTTGTCCATTTCTAATACAACAGTTCCCTAACCAGTGGGAAATGTACGTGTTTCCTGCCAAAGGGCGACTTCTGGTTCTGGTTTGTTCTGGTTTTTTTTTTTTCTCCTGGCAATTAAATATTGTCGTTAACCTTAAGATCTCAGAACACTTGAGTCTGTCGTTTTTTTGTCCCCTACTATGTAGACCATTCTTTCCATATCTGAATGCTACAATGTTTCCACTATTGCAGTCAAAGTTAATCCCATTTATTATATACTGTGTATATTCAATAAAGATCATAAAATTGTATGGAAAATTATGTTAAGAACGTAATGGCCTAAACTGGATTTTGAGAATTACAGTACAATTACAGTGAAATTAACTTTAATCAATGTTTGGAGACCAGTACCTTTTAAGGGAACTTCCAGTTTCAAAATGGGATGTCTAAACAAGCAAAGTAGCCATGTCATAAATGGAAGCACTTTCCTCTGCTTCTCTGTGGTATAACGTTGAGCCCTTTAGCAATCCCTTGCATCAGTTGTTACATCAATTGTTGGTTCTTGGACTTGTTCGTTAGGCAGGATAATGTATAAATTGGGCAGTCTGCATTTCTCTGGGCCGTTTGTGCTGTCTGGTATCACCTGAAACCGAGGCTCAGAAATTACCACCTGGAGTCGCCCATCTTCAAACCAGCGGCAGGTAAGCAAATACTGGTAAACTAGTATTTCACTTTCTTTATGTTTCTGCATGTGTGAAAGAGCATCAATATGCATGCCTTAAGTGGTGTGAAAGAACATGCAGGCAAGAGATAAATGATGCAGTCAAATATCAACAAATGATGTAGTCAAAATCAAAGATTATGAGCAAGAGTTGAATTATATGGAATGCAGGTATTAAGATATAATTATCCAGACACTGTTTTCATCAGCATTTACAATATCAGTTGATTACTGTGCAGGTTTAGTATACCTTTAGAATTAATAATTGAAAACACATTTTCACACACCAATCAAGGGCTCTTGAAATTCATATATAATTTCTATTATATGTTGTACTGGTTCTGTTAAAAGTTTCGAGTCCCAAAAAAAAGTTCTGGCAGTGTAAAAGTGCCTAAGACCGCCAAAGAAGTGAAGGCTGATTCTTAAGTAAACTTTTTTTGTTCTTAGAAACTGCAGTGTTGATTATTTGGGTATGGTTAGTATGATCATGCTTTTCCACATACAATATACTACACTTATACATTCAGTTTGTTAAGCACTCCTGCTTGCTAATTCAAACGGGCTGCTCCTCCAAACAGCCAATCAGGTGGCCACAACTGACAGCACAGAGGAAGCGGACGGCCTGATGGACCCCAGTTACTGTTTGACTAAGCCTTAGAATGGGAGAAACGGTGGTTTGAGACGGAGTGGAGGAGGGGTTTCACATTGGGGGGAGGTGGCGGCGGGGGTTGCTTGGCAAATTCATTGCGAATTTTGTACTAACGTCTATTATCTAAAGGGGAATTCAGTAAAATGGACCCCCCCCAGTGATGAGCCCAGGGCGGTCCTACGACCCCCCACCTCCTCTGCTACTGGGTTCTCTGTGAATTCTTGTGAATTTTGCGTGATCAGTTAACAAAAGGGGCACTCTGTAAAATTTGTCGTGGGGGGGGACTCCCCCCTGGCAATTTTTGCAGTGGGTTCCCTGCCGGGATGGGCCCGAGGGCCCCCACCTTCCCCGCTACTGGTGTGAGAATGTCTAGAGCGCACAAAGAATAGTGTAACGAACAAAAAACTACGCAGTCTGTGGCTGAAAAGCGCATGTTAATGAAAGAGGACTGAGAGGCACGTCCAACTAACTGGGCCATGAGGGCGAAAATAACCACTGCTTGCAGAAAGGTCTCTCTGATCTTGCCTGCTCTGAAAAAGGTTCTGCAGGCTAACGTGGGTTCTGTCGGGTACGAGCTAGGTGTACCTAGTACCTAAGGTGCACCGACATTGTCCTTCCAATGCAGTGTTTGAACTTCATTGTTTTCTGTAGGAGGGCGTCACATTTTCGTTTGCAATGGAAAAGTTTGTAAAACAGGTGAGGCTGGATATGAATCCCCAATTTTTACATATTAACCTTTGATGTTTAAATTTTCACACCCATTGACATTTTATAACTCAGTGAGTCTAATATCGCTGATTGTGAAGGAATGTATGTGTCCTGCATGAACAAATATAAGAATTTATCATGAGTTATTAGGGGTCAGCACGGTGGTCCTACTGTGCCACATCTCTGGGGTTTGGTTGAATCCTGAATATTATCGTATAATTTGTGCTTGTTATTATAGCCAAATGGGGTCTCTGTCCCTCACTGCACCAAGACTAAAGAGAGCTTGGAAAGAGTGAAAAGTGACAGACCTACTCCAAATGATGAAGAACACGAGGTCTGGAACAATGCCTGTGAGTTCGGGACATTTGCAGGGACAGCCGGATTTTAATATTATATATTATATATACAGTGCATGCTATGTTGCTAATGTCTTTCTTGGACATCCTGTGTTGCTTCCTCGGTGTGCGTCTTTGTGCTTCAGTCCTTCTGCTTTTGTGCACGTTTCTCACCGTGGTGTTGCTGCTGATTCTGGAGGGGTGCAGACCTCCAGCAGAAGCCTGGGTGTTACTCGGCCCTGGAAGTACAAAGCTGTGGGACTGGGGAGCTCTACAGGTTGTTGTGACATTTACCGTCCTCCAGGGGGCGCTTTACCACCTTCCGTTTGGTAAGGTGAGTTAAAACCGTGTTTGCCTCCTCTTCTGACCCGGAGAAATTGATTTGTCTTCTTGAATATCTTACAAGAATAACTCTATGAAAATGCCCTACTCTATGAAAATAATTTGTAATGGTGTACGCATAGTCTCCTAGAATGCTTGTAAAGATCTTATGCATTATTTTGTTCATTAAGTTTGTCTTAATGCTATTAGTGCAGATTTTTTACTTTCATCCATCCATTGTCCACCGCTTATCCGGGGTCGGGTCATGGGGTAAGCTGTCTAAGCAGGGATGCCCTGACCTCCCTCTCACCAGCCACCCTCCTCCAGCTCCTCCGGGGGAATATCCAGGTGACCCCAGGCCAGCCGGGAGATATAATCTCTTTAGCGTGTCCTGGGTCTGCTTGGGGTCTCCTCCCGGTTGGACATGCCTGAAGCACCTCCCCACCTCAGCTGGCTACTTTTAATTAATGTGAAGGAACAGAGGCTCCACTTTGAGCCCTTCCCAAATGTCCGAGCTCCTCACCCTGAGCCCAGATAGCCTGCGGAGGAAACTCATTTCTGCCGCGTGTATCCACGAGCTCATTCTTTTGGTCACTACCCAGAGGTCATGACCATAGGTGAGGACTGGAATGCAGATCAACTGGTATCTCGACAGCTTTGCCTTTCAGCTCATTCCTCTCTGCACCACAACAGACCAGTACAAAGTCCACATAAGTGCTGATGCTGCACTGATCCACCTATTCATTAGGATGCTGATGAATAGCTAAAATAAGTAAAAATTTAAGATTTGAAGAAAAGTTTAGAATTTAAAATTTAGAATTTAAGTTTTCCCATATCTAAAATAGTTTGGGTCTTTAGGTTTTTGGCAGAATTTGTTTTCATGCCTGGTCCTCTGGGCTTGCTTAAGTAGGTTGTTTGATTACATCTGTAAAATTGTATTTTTATATTTGTCTACTTTCTATTTTATTTGTCTTTATTTTTATTTACTGCCAAATAAAAATAAAATGTCTTCATTTTTAAGATATTAATTGCTTCAAATATAATGCATATCAATTGTTTTATTTTTAAAATGACAATAGCTGATAATTAAAAACTGAGTAAACCGCATTAATATTCAAAATATACCTTAACCAAACAAGGCAAACGAATGTATTGCACTTTATAATATACAAAGTACTTTCTAGAGAATCTAACTGCTAGTAAAAATAAGATTTCAGAACAGCTCAGTTAAGCCTTATTGATTTGAATATCAACTGAATACAGAAATATAATAAGCAGCATAGCCATAAAAACATCCCCCAAAATATATTAAACGACACTTGTGAAAATGAGTAAAATGCCTTTTGAAATGAGAAACGGAAAACGTAATAAAATCCTGGGTTTAAACATTAGCTCTAATAATAAACCGTTTCAGCTGGGTTGGCACTGACACAGCAGGGCTGTGCCGCTTTCCAGACTGTGGGGAATCGGAGGCGAACTTCAGTTTATATTCAAATCAGAAATAACCCCCTCCCTTGGGACCGGGTTAATGAGCAGGCGATGGAAGTGCTCCCCCTGCTGGAGGAGCTGCAGCCCCGTTCTCAGACTAAGAGACACTGCAGAGGTAATATAAAAATAGATAAGATGGTACTTCATTGATCCCTGTGTTCAGCTGTAGAGGAGGGAGTCGGTGGGTTTAGACCAGGGCGGTGGAGGATAGGATGTAAGAACGCGGTGGTACAATGTGAAGCAGTACGGGGAGAATGAAGGGAAAGAGGGTGCGGCTTCTCTGGGAAGGAAGCACCAAGCAGCCCGTGCCTCAGGATCAGCACAGGCGTGAGCAATGTGGCAGGCTGGGGGTTGGGTGGAGAACAAGCCGCGGCCCATCCTTATAGGATGGAGAAGGGCCTTCCAGTCAAAGTGGTCTAATAAATGGTATTGACCTTTTTAGATGCCTTTTGTCCATCAATCTTCTAACCCAAGGTACCATAAGCAAGGGGACATGCAGAACAGGGTGGATCCCAAGGCAGTCTTTGTTTAATATGAAAGGTATTTATTTGTTACTTTCTATTCAGGTGGTGGAAGGCAAAGTGGGGCATGATGGGCGATGCATAAAATACAATATGAATGGTAAGAAAATGACGTTTTTTTGTTTTTAGCAGAGTCAGCCAACATGGAGTCAGAGGACAGGGGTCAATGTGTCCCTGGACCAGTTAGGGTTAAGGGCCTTACCTTTACCAATAGTAATGTAATATAATAATAATACATGTAATAATAACTACACTAGCCATGGGCACCTTCTGGATCCCTCAACTCATCAATCTACACATTATTCTCTCTATACTTTATAAAATTTGATTATTGGCTCTTACACGGGTAATGGAGATGTGAGGGTGTTTTGAACACTCGCCGCTTCAGGTCCTGGCTAAGCGTCTCGGTTGGATTGGACAGGATCTTGACTTAGTCAGACTATTTCTTTGTACATTACATTGAATGCTGCAGAACACTGACTTGTTGGAACACGTATCTTCAGTGACTCACAGACTGATGACCTTAACGTTCTGTTCAAGAATATTCTGGTATACTTCAGATTCCATGGTTCTCATATTGATTTCGACTCATCCAAGTCCAAAAAAAGCACAAAAAAAACACTAGTGATGATACCACCCTACTTGCCATTTAGGGGTACAGTTATTTTAGCAGTGGGCAGTAATGGATTTTCACCAAGCAAGTTGTTCCAGAAATTTTCAGAAATTTTGATCTACTTATTTAATTTAATTTAATTCTGCTAGTTTATATAAACCCCAATAAT
>JAODKM010000035.1:7750841-7762742 GCA_026780845.1 Petrocephalus sullivani | reverse complement strand
ACAAATCGTGACGGAGGAGGACAGGGGCCAACTGGCGAGGACCCAGAGAGGGCCAGTCAAGAACATGGGCCACCTGCAGAGGGGACGAGTGGTGTGGGGGGTGAGCGGGAGGGGTATCCTAGCTAGCCTATATTTGCCGTCAGGAGAAATAAAAGCAGAAAGCACTAGCGATCATTTCCCCCCCCCCCATTGAAACGGAAACGAGACCAGTATAAGAATGAGGAGGTTTGCTCTCTCTCACTGTTCCTCGTGAGTTTTCCTTGAAACAGATTTGCGAATAAGACGTGTTAGTTTTTTTTTTCGGTTTTATATTTTTAAACGCAGTGATTGTGACTCAGTGAGCTGTAGCTAGTAAAGCTTGTTCGAAATATCAGTATCGATCTTTAAACGATAGGACCAGTTTTTTTACGGCGATTTCTCCTGATAACGGTTTCGTAGAGTCCGCAGGGGCAGCGTAACCGTGTCGTGCCTCTGTCCCGCTGGCAGGCCAAGCTTGGAGCTGAAGAAGGTGCGCTCCCGCGACGCGGCGCGCTCCCGACGCAGCCAGGAGACGGAGGTGTTTTACCAGCTGGCTCACGCGCTTCCGCTCCCGCGCCGCGTGGCCTCCCATCTGGACAAGGCCGCCATCATGAGGGTGACCCTCAGCTACCTGCGGCTTCACCACCTGCTGAGCTCAGGTGGGTGCCGGCCGGCGCTCCGCATGACCCCCCGGCTTCGGCCGCATGGAGGGAGAAGCCCGCCGGCTCACTGGCTGCGTCCCGCAGGCCTGGAGAGGAGCGCGAAGATGGAGGAGGAAGAGGAGAATGTGACCGACAGGCTCTACCCCCGGGCCCTGGCTGGGTTTGTCATGGTTCTGACGGAAGAGGGAGACGTCATTTTCCTGTCGGAGAGTGTCAGCAAACACATTGGTGTCACACAGGTATGACCTCACCGTCTGACGGGCTTTCCTGGGTCTGTCCTCTGCCTGCTAACCCTCATGCTGGTGCAATCATAACTGTGCAGCACCCTTTTAAAGTGAAATGTTTTGTTTTCTGACTGGTAATTGTAATAACAGACACTGGTTACATGTACTGTACTGTATACTGTAAACATAAATGGAATATTCCTAAGAAAGACAAGTTATTCGGTTTTGAGGCAGAATTACTACATAAAATTTCTGAGCTGGGTTATGCTTTAGAGATAGTTTTAGTCCTGCCGTGGGTCCAGCAATAGATTTTTTTTTCTTTGGGGAGGGGGGGGTAAACTTGCATTATTATAGAAAAAAAATGTGGAAATTAGACCCAGAAACTTGTAGAAATTACACATGAGAATGACACTGATGCGCCTAAAATGATAATATGACATTACAATTGTTGTAGGATTTATTTTATTAGAATAGTGAGATGCCTGAAAATGAGCTTTGAAGGTTTTGAGCAATTTGGACCAGAGACCCACGTAGTGGAAATGCCTTTACCCTAACCTATTTATATACATCAACTGTTTTTTTTCTGCAGCAAGTGCCTGCAAGAAACCCAAATGCAGTATTTGTTGTTACAGCTGAAATGTACACAAAGTCTGGGACATTTTGTTCCAGCTTTACTGTTAAGCTCTGTGTGAGCCAGCCACCCAGATCCATCAGCGGCCTGAAAGGCAGACATAAGTAAACAATTTTGTCAATGTAGCACTTCTAAAAGGCAGATGTTAGGGACTACAGGAGTGCAAATAGTAATTGATCTCCATTAGCAAATGCCCAAGAAAATGCGTGCATACTCCTAGAGCATAAAAATGCTTAACTTTGGTTGCGTTTGTGTGGGACTCTCTTCCCAAATGGTACAGCTGGAGTTGCTGGGACAAAGCCTGTATGACTTTGTCCATCCCTGTGACCACGAGGAGCTACGCGACGTCCTGACCCCACGGAGACCAGGTAAGGCGACCTTATTATTATTATTTATTTGCATGCAGAATAAGCTGCCACAACAGGACATGTGAGACTCGATTAGTCTGACTGCTCTGCATGATAAGTGCGATAATCCCTGTCCTGTCCCAGGACTGTCTAAGAAGAAGCAGCCAGAGCAGTGGGCAAAGCGGGACTTCTTCCTGAGGGTGAAGAGCACCCTCGCCAGCAGGGGGCGCACCGTCAACCTCAAATCCGCCACCTGGAAGGTTTGTGGCTCATTTCATCCGCTCCCCTTCAGTGCAAAATTCAGATATCCAGAAGATGTCCATAATTCTGTGATAGTGGTGTCAAAAATACCAATAATGGAATTTTCGGTAGCATTTTAAGCGAGTGGGCCCCACTGACGCTGTTCCTCTTAAGCGGGCAAAGGCGGAGCCTCGCTCCGAGTTGGCCCTGTGCCCTCTTGTTATACTTATGTAATTTTCAGTGATCGGACTGTTGACTTTAGACTCGCTCACTTGGATAACTTGCCTCTTCCCCCCACTTGCCGAAGTTCAAGGCATTACAGAATTGAGAATCTGTGTCACTCATAAATGTCGCCGTTTCTCAATATGATAATCCTATTCAGCATAATTTTGAAATGGTCGTGTCCCTTCGTGTCTCCAGGTGTTGCACTGTACGGGCCGCATGTTGACTCACCACGCGGAAGAGAAGGTGGCGGCCCCTGCTGGTAGCTTCCTGACACTGCTGTGCGAGCCGATCCCACACCCGTCCAGTGTCGACTTTCCGCTGGACTGCAGCACGTTCCTCACCCGCCACACCATGGATCTGCGTTTCACTCACTGCGAGGGCAGGTGAGACGAGACCTATGAAGTAGCTGCTCTTCATTCATTTACTTAACGGCCTGTTAATGAGGAAAAACCGGATTTGTTGCTAATATTGTAATAAATGTGACGTGAAAGTACAGGATCCTTCATATCATTTTTAAGTTTTTATTTTTAACAGTATAAAAATTACAGCACATTACGTGCAACGATTAGTGAATTTTTTTTTTCCTGAATTAAGCACATTGACTAAGATTATTTATTTATTTATTTTAGTCTTTTTTAGGTTTTGCTTGCTTGCTTCTGAAATTTAAGCTGTCGGGCCTCAGGTTAGCTTCCTAATGCCTCCTGGCTCTCAGCCCGACAGCGGTGCTCAGCATACTTTGCGTCGCCTCAGCCAGCCAGCGTGAATGGTTAACTAGATATTTTTGGATCTGGGGCACGCACGTACACGTGACTCCTGGAGAGCACTTCTGACTGGCCGTTGGGCTGGCTGTGTGCACTGAGCCCGGTGTAATTTGTAACCAAAATGACCTTTCTGTGGAGAACTTTGAATGTAGCGTTAGTGCAGCTCTCCTTGGCAGGCTTCCCCGCGCTGTTCCGTCCGTGCGGTTTGACACGGCGGCGTCTCAGGTGCGCGCCTGCCGGCCGCAAGCCGCGAGTTGTGGATGAGCGCCTTACGGGTGTAGCTGTGCCGCGGTGCTGGCAGCTTGCCTGGAGTGGGGAGTGGAGTTTCAGGGAGAAAGGGAACATTCTGTCTGTGAAGCATCTAACCCCACAGGGAGGGAGCTGCCAGACTAGTGTCACGTTCAGGATCGGGATAACAAGATTACTGCTTCGCTGCCATGATGGACGCTAAGCAGTGTTATATGCGGCGTGACCTCCTTTGCCTTCATGTAGATGCGTGTTAGGATGCGCGGAGATCTGCGCCGAGCTCCGGGAATGTTCTGTCTGTTGGTGCCGTTTTCAGATCTGCTTCCATTCTTTACTTGGTTTGGGAAACATTCTCTTGCGTGACTTTAAAGCATCAGTGCCTGGGGGGGGGGGGTTACATTTTTGACTTGGCTGATTTTGTAGGCCAAGTAGTCTGTTCTCAGGCTTCTGTTGCTGTTGTTGGCCTTTTTTCCTTCTTCTTTGGAGTCTTTGGTTTACATTTTAAATAGAACAGCCCACAGCCTGATACGGTTGGCAGGCCTCTCACGTTCTCCACCTTTCCTCTGTTCTCAGGGTGACCGAGCTGGTTGGATACCAGCCCGATGATCTGATTGGCCGGTCGGCCTATGAGTTTCATCACGCCTTGGACTCCGATCACGTGACCAAGAGCTTGCATATCCGTGAGTGTGACCTGCGAAATGGGGCGGGGGGGGAGCTTCACTGTATGCCTTTTAAACTGCCAGGGAAACCCGAACTCCGGGCCCTAGAGGTCAAAGACCATCGTACTGTTATACACCACGCTTAATGAAAGTAGGCCCAGCACACGCATGTATTATTTACAGCAACAACAGCATAGCGGGTACAGTTGTATAAAACACGCTAATGTTTCATTGGGACCCTGTGAAATCCTTAGCAAACACAACAGGTTTTTACTGCCCATTTTCGGATGGATTGCGCTTTGCATTTTCACTCATCCACTTCTGTCCAGTGCATCCAATGTTTCCTTGCTCACCGCTGCATCTTCTCACGTAGTTAACCTCGGGTCTGGCTCCGGAATGGGGGGGGGTGAATCGCCATTGTGCGTGACGTACTTGGCTTTCGTCCCTTTCTCCTGCAGTGCTCTCCAAAGGCCAGGTGTGTACCAGCCACTATCGTTTCCTGGCTAAGCAGGGGGGCTTCGTGTGGGCCGAGACACAGGCCACCGTCATCTACAACAGCAAGACCTCGCAGCCAGAGGCTGTGGTCTGTCTCAACTTCATTCTCAGGTACTTCTTTTGGACGACGTTCCCTCCTCTATTCCAAGTCCATCTGTTCCATTCCTGCTCGGGTCTTTTTTTAAATTTATTTTTTAAAAAATAAATATATTTATTTATTATATTTATTCTACCTGGAAGATTTTAAGGCGTGTGTCGGTAACGGACTCCCGTGCTGTGGCCACCCATCTCTTCCAGCGGGATCGAGCAGGCAGATACGGTCTTGTCCGTAGAGCAAAGCCCATGCCTCATAAAATCCGAAACGGAGCCAGGCGCCCAGGAAATGTCAGTGGCAGAGGCCTGTAATGATGTCCACGAGAAGGACAAAGTGTTCCAGTCGCCATCTGAGGCGGACGACGCTGTTGATGTGAAAGGTGAGAGGCAACCTGACACACGTACCTGTCTTGTGATCTTGGTGCTTTGCTTTTAGTGCGTCTAACAGTGTTTTGGTACCTTGTGTGTGTTTTTTTTTTTTTATAGTGAGCGTGGAAGTGAAGGATTTGTCGTTCTGCCAGCCATCTAGTCCAGACACCATTCCCGAGTTCCCTCGCGATCTGTGTACCCCAGATCTCCGCAAGCTCCTCTCTCCTATTTTCGACAGGCCTGAAGCTACCTCCTCACCAGCCACGGTGAGACCCTCGCGTAAATCCCCGCTCCTGCTCTCCGTGACCTAACCTCCTCTCGTTTCTGATTTTCCTACTGTCAGTCTCGCCTGCCTGAAATCTCTTTCTGGACTTTTTCAGAGTTCCTCCGATGAATTGCTGATGGACAAAGATGTTGTGGAGAAGTTCTTTACCCTCAGATCAGAAGACAGTACTGACCAGGACAGCCAACATGAGGTACCCCTTACTGATAGAGCAGCACCTGGCAGGGCATAATCACTGTGCTCCACTTCAGACAACTACTCTGTGCAAGATACTGACGGTTTATTGTTCCATAATCTTCAAGGACATGGAAGGCATGGATCTGGACATGCTGGCTCCGTACATCTCTATGGACGATGACTTCCAGCTCACCTTCCTGACCCAGCTCCCGGATGCCGGTCCTGGCGAGCCAGAATCTCCAGTTCCTGTGACCAGAAAGCGGTAAGCCTGGCCCACAGGTCTCTGTGGTTTGCTCCATGTTCATACATTTAACGCTGTATGGATCCACCATGCAGGATTTTCTAGACATGGCTATCAAGGCAAGTTCATCTGCAAGCAAAAGAATTGACCATTCGCTTCATATATAACCCTTGACTTTCAAGTATACGATTTTAGAGTTCTAGCAGGCAGAATACTTTATTAATATATGCAGATATATTATTATATTATATATTAATATATGGCACAAAAAGTCTTTATAACCTTCTGACCCATATCACATGGGTGGCGAGTGACTCAGCAGGTTTGAGCCTGGCCTCTGCAAAACAGTCACATCTCCGTGGGCCTTTGAGCCAGGCCATTAACACCCTGCTTGGTGAGCAAGATGGGGTAAAGTGAAAAGTATTTCCCAGTGGAAATTAATAAATTATCGCTGTTCTATTATCCTCTAATCTGTGACTCGAAAACTTATAAAACTTCATGCCTGTGGGATAAATATTCTGAAACGGGATGCCTGTAATAACTTCTAAAGTTAGTTTAGTAGTATGAGAGCTGTAGACTGACTTGTTATGGGTCCTGGGACACATGAGCCTGTTATGGAAATCCAAGACTTCTATTTTGCACCAAATGCGTGCCTGCCAGTTCCCTAGCAGTTTCCATTTCTGTTACAGTACCTAATCACTAAAATTACCGTTCATTACAGGAGAGAATTAGTAGATCAGAACAAAATGTACCACTAAATTTAATTTATGTACTTTGTTTCCCTCGTGATTAAATAACTAACCGTAATGTAGATCGATACCACTGCTTGGCACTAGAGGGCACCCCAAATGCCACTAGCACAATGTCTGTTGTGAGAACCAGAGTTCTAAAGTGACTTAAATAAATTTAACAAACTATTTAAACAAAATATTCTATTAAATATGTCCAAGGAGTTAAATTAGCCATGTTAAAAAAACTGTTGCAGATAGGGTAGGGTAGATGCGGAGCTACCCTCAAACGTGGTCTCCGCACCAGACCTCTGTGATGTCATCACAACAGTCCGCATCCGCAGTTAGCATGAACCAGCCTTTGGATAAGCAGATCAGACCAGATGAGCCCAGGCCAGTGTCAGTGGTGCTGGGCATGCATGACACCAGCGTTACTCGCCAGTTCGGTCCCTGATGGACACCGATACCAGCGCAGTTTCTAATATTGTCAATTAGATGGCTTAAGCCAGGGGTGTCAAACTCCAGTCCTGGGGGGCCGGAGCCCTGCATATTTTTGGGTTTATCCTCATTTAACCCACCAGGTTCAACTCCTCACAGCTCCTTGTGATAATTACCACACAGCTCTGCAGCTCAATCACTTGTGTTGGAACAGGGAAAGAGCTAAAGGTACACAGAGCAGCGGCCTCCAGGACTGCAGTTTGACACCCCTGGCTTAAGCGATGCCACCATACTTGGTGTATAACAAGCCAATCAAATACAAGTTGTATTTCCACTATGAACAGTTCTTGGAAATTTTTATGAGCTTTTACATTAAACAAACTGGACACCCAATGTGTCATTAAATTGATAGTTTTTGTAGGAGAGGTGTAAATAAGTCCTTTGTTTGAGTTGTTGAGTATAGTTGTAAATTTTAGATTAGTCAAAGTACTACTGGGCTTCAGAAGTTTGACTTGCTCACTGGCGTTGGGTTATCTTCAGTGTGTGTTGTCATGTGATTCAATGCAATTGTAAATGGTGACCATCTCTCTACACTGGACAGGGTTCTGGAAGATGATGGAGACATGGAGGACATTATGGAGGATAAGAGGCAAAAGCACGCCGTGTCTGAGGAGGACCTTCTGGTGACCAACATGAGGGAGTGGGTTAGTGTCGACTCTTGGATTTTTAAGGCGGTGTTTCCCTACCCAGTCCTCGGAGACCCCAAGACGGTCCACATTTTTGCTCCCTGTCAGTTCCTTGTAGAGCGTGAGAGGGAGCGGAAACGTGGGCTTTGTGGGGGTCCCCAAGGACTGGGTTGGGAAACCGTTTTAAGGCATGAAACCTTTGCAGAAATATTCGCCTGACGTTCATGGTACTGGTGCAGCTGCTGTGGGGTTTCCTGATGTTGCTGTGGTTATTACAGGGCTGCATACAGGATCATGAGCCTACTGAAGGGGGGCAGCCCCCCCTCTATCGCAGCAAGCTCCTCACTGACCGGGACCCCATTCTTGGAGGAGCTCGGGGTGCCTGTGACCCTAAAGGTAAAGCCCCCTCAGATTGTCGTTTGTATTACCGTTCCACTTGACTTTCCATGAGTTGCATGACTTGGTATAAGGGTGATGGGATGGGTGTTGAACATTGTCAGGTTATTAAAGTTTAATCTTGGTGTCATTTCCTTCTGCAGCGTTATTGAGTACCCTTTTGACCCGCCCACCTGACCCGATTGGCCAGAAGAAAGGGTGTGTGTCGGCTTTGACCTGAGCAAGTGGATGCCTGTACTTCAGCATCTAGGGATCGGCTGCAAGTTATTGTGGGTTTTTCTTTTTCTTTTTTTTTTTTTTTTCCTCCTTTTCATTCAAAGGTCAGCCAGCCCTCCCATACTGGATGTAAAAGCCTACAGACCTTCCGCACACTGACAGGAAATCGCTCCAGTAAGGCACTTAGGAAGCCACAGTTCCAAATCCTGCCGCACCTATCCCACCGTAAGCAGCGATCAATGCAAGCAGAGACCAGCGCCGTCTGAGCCAAGGCGGGACACTGCTTCCTGGTCGGATGTGGGGGCTGGGAGGGGGTGACCGTGCCCTTCTAGCAGACCCTGGACCAGTTCTCAAATCCAGTGCAGTATGACGGATCCTAGTGCCATCGCATTTACCTTGTCTTGGCACTGAATATCATTGCTAGATATCAGTTGTTAGATATCAGGATCATCTGAAAAGCCGGTGGAGTATTTAGGTTTAGACACATTTTGTCATAATTTTGTAGTTTCCTAGAGCCCAGTGCTTTCCAATTCAGGAACAAGAATGATACATTAATAACTGCCTACTCTTCTAGTCACAAGCATGTTCCCAATGCCTATGAAGTGTTTTTGTGAAACATCCGCAGAAAAATATTGGATGTCAGTAGACTAATGTTGAAACTACTGTAAAGCATCTACACTGGCATATGGTGTGACCGTTTCGGAGACATGTTTATTAAAAAGCGGTGTATACGAATATGATTTTTCTTTTGGTTGTGATGTTGGGCGTTTGTGTATGCAGTTGAGGAGGTGAGCTGGTCAAGCTGTTGATTTATAGCTCGGGAAATCTTCTTTTGTTTTTGTTTTAAGGGGAGATGGAGAAAAATAGTGGGTGTGTCAGAATGCACCATTTCATGAAATCTAGAGATGCAGTAAAGCTGTTGTCTAGGCGAGACACTTGTTATACATGAGTATAAAGCAAACTATATATATATAGTTTTCATAAAAGTATGTTTAGTTTGCAATTTCATTTCACTCATAACCATTCGAACCATAGCATTTATTCTTTCCAAGTTTTTAAATAAATGAAAGTGTCAGGTGTTAATGTATTATTTAGTTAAACGAGTATTGTAAAAGTCTCAACTATAAGCCTAAGAAATATACCAGCATACACAGAGGTTACCAAGCCTCGAGATGGAAGTCATTGTATGTACTCATCGCATGCAATCAAATGGGTTGAACATTATGCAGATTGACAGCTTCAAATTTAACATTAGTTCATGAAATGTATAATGCAAAATGTTTTGTGTACACTGCAGTAAGCTTGTATGGGCTTAATATTTCAGTCTCATTTAAAAATTTTCCTGAGCTGAATATTGGAAACTATATTGTTATCACATATCCTACCTAACACATATTTTAGGTTTAACTGAAACCGTGAACCTTGTTTCAGTTTAGGGTTGTTGTTGGTACATAATTTCATGTCACACATTAGAAAACCAATACAATGAGCAAAGATTTGATGGAAAATGAAAGTGACACAGGTGTTGTTTTTCCCTTTTCTCAAGGAGTGTGGAAGTTGTTTATATTGATTTCCTAGCAGTACGAGGATGCTGTATTTCATTGTTTAAAAAATGAAGAGGTATTTTTTAATAGTTTTGTTACATGTGACTTGAAATGCTTTTATGCTAGGGTGTCCCTGTATCGATCCTTATGGTTAGAGTAAGGAACATGGAACAGGGATGGTAGTAAACCGTTATTGTGGAATGAAAATATCTTCACATCTAAGCCATTGTGTAAGCGATATCACTTGATTCAACTTATGCAAATCATAACCACGCACAGTTAGACAATGCTTGGTCAATGTTAAGATTTATTTTCTGACTTTGTATACATTAATACTAATAAAGACATTTTTACTTATTTCAGTGTGATGCACTGTTTGTCAATGTGTCGCAATATACTCTTACTGCCACCTACTGGTTAAAAGGGGAAATTTAAGTTGTAGAGAGTGAACTGATTGTGACTTGAATTGGTACCGCTGATTCGTCGCAGTTCGTTTTTGTATCTCCATTGTATTTTTTTTAATCCAATAATTAGTATTCGTTGTCAAATTGAATGAGCCCTTCTAAATAACATTCAACCCTGTTAAAAGTTAGCAGGGTCGTTATAATGTGTCAACGTTATTTTAAAAGGATTTTTCCTCCATAAAGCTTCCATTAGTGTGTAATAAAACGAATCAATTATAGCAATCAGTCATAACATGAATACTACTGACAGCTGAAGTGAATAGCACCAACTGTCTTGTTACAAAGGCACCTATCAAGGGAGCCATTATACCAGGCAAGTGAACAGTTTTTGAAGTTGATGTTTGGGAGCAGGAAAACTGGGCAAACGTAAGGATCTGAGCGACTTTGACAAGGGCCAAATTGTCGTGGTTAGACAGCTGGGTCAGAGGATCTCCAAAATAGCTGGTCTTCTGGGCTGTTCCTGGTATGGAGTGGTCAGTACCTACCAAAAGTGCTCCAAGGAAGGCCAACTGGTAGACTGGCGACGGGCTCACGGGCACCAAACGGTCATTTAAACACCGGGGGAGCAAAGGCTAGCCCATCTGGCCTGATCCCACAGGAGAGCTACTGTAGCACAGATTGCTGTAAAAGTTCACATGGATGTTACTTTGACACATTCCACCCACCTACCATTGTTGCTACATGGCAATGGTATTCCCCGATGGCAGTGGCCCCTATCAGCAGGATAATGCACCCCGGCACACTGGAAAGAATGTTCAGGAATGGTCAGAGGAACATGAGAAGGAGTTCCATGTATTGACTTGGCCCCAAATGCCCCAGATTTCATACCAATCAAGCATCTGTGGGATGTGCCGGACAAAGAGGTCCAATCCATGGAGACCCCACCTGGCAACTATCAGGTCTCTAAGGGTCTGCTGCTAACATATCGGTGCCAGGTACCACAGGACACCTTCAGAGGTCTTATGGAGTCCATGCCTCAGTGTTGCACGAGGGGGACCTTCACAATATTCACCAGTGGTTTTAATGTTATGGCTGATCTTTGTGTTTGACCACCTTAATAATTTCATTAATGTGATTTGCCAGGGTTTCTTGCTTTTCCCATACCTTCCACATTGTTACCATTACAGGGTGCATACTCACACTACTCACAACTGGGAGACCAATCTACCTGACTACATATTTGTGACCATGCGAGGAATCCTATGTGAACATGGGAAGAACATGCAAAATCCACACCCCAACCCTGCTGGCGTGTGGCAGATGTTTGTACTGCGCCACCTTTGTGCCACTGAGTTTTCCTGTTTTCAGTGACTCTCCTCTACTTTACTACATTGCTAGTTTGAACAAATGTGTTTGAAATATCACATGAACTATCACATTCCATGCACTTAAAGGCATTTTAATGTTTTTTGGCCTGTGTTTTTCTCCAGTTAACCAATAGCTGGTCTTCAGCTTTATGGTTGCAAATACTGCCTTCTTGTCTATGATAATATTATTATTATTAATATTATTATTATAATATTAGTATTATTAGGAGAAAAAAATTATGGTATCGAAGGCCGTTCTTAATAAAAACCTAAAAAGTATCACAGGAAAAACTAACAGAGATATAACAAATAAATAAATGATTCAAGGCTACAATAGTCCAGGAGATTTTAACAGAATTTCATTGATCAGTGACCGCACTGACTGCTGGGATAGAGCGCACTGACTGCTGGGATTGCTGGGAGAAAGTGGTGTTGAGCTGCAGCGATTGTT
>JAODKM010000035.1:7696857-7725913 GCA_026780845.1 Petrocephalus sullivani | reverse complement strand
TCTTTGCACTGGGCAGCCATCTTGAATCCGAAACTCGGTGTACTCTGCGCTGCACCGAGCTTTTGTCTCGGATTTTCAGGAGACGGGAGCGCGCATGTCGTCACATCCGGCCTCGAGGCTCGGAATCTGACTCGGATTCCGACCTCCCGAGAGTAAAGGAACACACGATAATCCCTACTCCTCCCACACCCCCCAAGCTCTACAATCTCCAGCCCCCCGTGGGAAAAAACCCAGCTTTGTGTGACGTTTCAGTGTAAATCAGATTCACCATATCTGCATCTGACTGTCCTTTCATGTGTCACCCATAAGTGACAATTTTAGTGGAATTTGGAATTTTTTTGGTGGAATTTGAAATGGGGCCCAGATCATCACCTCTACATATTCCGGGGAAGTTGGAAAGATCCATCAAATACTTATAAAGTTACTGCATTCAAAAGATCAAGCGTCTCCTGCAGCTGCCCTTTTCCTCCTTTGCTGCCAGAATTTGTTCAATTCCAATTCACAGGCCCCAATTTGATTTGGTTTCTTATTCAGTTCAATTCAATATCGAATATATATTCACTTTATGATTGGGTACGAATGAGATTTTCAGAACTAATGCTCTAAACTGGTGTATAATGAAAAATATCTGCATTATGATATGTCCCCAAAGCAGCTGCATTAATAAACTTTTTAATTTAATATAACCAATAAGTTGTTTCAGACTGGACATTTTTGTAGATTGTGTCAACTGGAAGGTGTCTCATTAAATGTTTTGGAGATTTGAGATTCTTCCGCAGTCTCTCACCTCCATTTTGCATACATTACATATGACTTCGCTTTAGTCCAGCTCATCACTGTCTCCATACTGCTGAAATCTGAAACACGCCCAGCCATCAGCCTTTAGGCATGACGTAGGGCTGAACAATTTATCGATCTCAGATCAAAATCGCGATTTGAAACAAAGCGATTAGCAAATCGCAAACACTACATTCGCAGTGCAGAAAAATATTGGTTCCGCTGCTGAACTGTAAGTGAATTATGTATGTAATGATCACAGAAAGGTCCTATTATTAGGGGTCCAAGCAGCATTAGCTGTTGGATGTTATCATTACTGTATTTGTTTTATTTTCATTATTTAACTTAACACAGTCACATCCTTTGTGTTTGTAGTTTTATGCATCATTGTTCTCTGATAATTTGACCCTTGTGTACATGGGATTTTCCAGAAGCACTTTACTAAGAGTAAAAACTGATTGAGCGCCATTTGCAAACGCGACACTTAAAATGTGCATGTAAAAATACAATCACTTTATGATGTTCGGGTTGCTAGAGAATTCTTCTACGGTTTATTAGGTGTATGCGCTGTACCATTTTTGTTAGAATGAATACATTTTGGAGTCAATTAATACATTTCCATTCTTATCTATGAATTAATGTATAGCGCAGTTGATTTCAGTGTATGGTTCTGCTCAATTAGTTTTTTATACACGTATAGTGAATACTCAAGTGAGTAAAAAAAAAAAATACAGAACTGCTTCATTTCTGATGTGATTTGTCTCAAAATTTGATCAATAAAATGTTCTGTCAAATACTTTTTCAGTTATGTTAATAATCTTTGTCACTGAAGGTAATTAATAGTCATTGTTGACGCACCACAGCACGCAACAACGAAATGTGTCCTGTGCATTTAACCCATGTAACATTGTGGCACAGCAGGGGGCAGCTACGTGAGCGCCCGGGGAATAGTGCTTGGGGATAGTACCTTGCTCAGGGTACCTCAGCGGTACTTGCGGGTCAGGGACTCGAACCAGCAATCTTTTGATTACCTGCCTGCCCCAAAAATGAGCGAGATATGAATTTTTCATGCAAACAGTTTACTAGAAGTAGAGGGGACTTGAACCAGCGACCTTATGGTCCATAACCAGAGCATCATACCACTAGGCCAACACCATCCCCTTTATTGTTCTCCAATTCACATACAATGAAAAAACTGTGAAATCAACAAACAAACATACCTGACTTGTACTTACTGGTTCAGAGCAGAATAATTTACAAGGAGGAAATTGCAAATAGCAGAAGACTTTCAGTAAGGAAGACAGCTGCAGGACTCCTCTGGTCCTCATTTCCATGTAAGGGATGAACTCAGACAGGCAGACAGATCTAGCAGTGTTAATAACTTCCTGTCTGATGACAGGTCAGAGCATTCATCACATCTGCCTACCTCATATTAGGGGTGTAAGTGTGCAGATTTTCCACGGTTCAGTATGTGCCACGGTTTATGGACCGCTGTAACGGTATACGGTTTTGGTTTCATTATATTTAAGAAGAATGTAAAAACACATAGCCCTTTAATTAAACCACAAACTATTTTTCCATGTAAAAACTCTCCATTGAGAAAACGGAAACATAACTAAGAAGGCCTAGTTAATGTCTGTACTATATCAAATCAAGGAGAGATGTTCTGTCTGCACCATCTTAAATGAACAGTGTGCCTAGTATGTACAGTACCTGTACAGGCATTAGATGTGGTATTCTTTATCTTTAGAAAGAAAAATAACTTGAGAATAATATATATGAAATTAAGCATATCTGTTAAAAAAAGCTACCAAGGGCAATCAAAGCACAGGAAGTGATAATCAATCAATATCACAAACTGCACGACTTCAGAGAACTCGGGATGTTTTTGATGCAGATGCCCCACATAAAGGGGGAGGGGAAACACATTTCTGTGATTGTCCATTTTAATAATGAAGATGACAGCTCTTTTAAAATGAAATACCCTAACAGCCACTATTGGTTAAATACTAGCAGCGGCACAGAAAAAGGAAACCAACAGTTTACATGACACTCACGGTTACACGCTAACTAAACACTTGCCTGCCACGGCAAACTTCACACAGTTATGACATTTGTAATTAACATGAATACACGAATACTGATTAATTTACACCATTTAAAGATATGCACAATACAAAGCATGACGGCTATGGGTCAACTCCATGCTGTCACATGTGGTCAGTTGATTACATATGACGTATGCAACTACGTTTAGTTAGGAGGCAGATAATTTGAGCCATCTGCTGTTATATGATGACATTTAAATTTGAGTCCTAAAAAAGGCTAATCTTATATTGCAGTACGTACTGGAAAATGGCATACCGTAGTACCGCCTATTTAACAGTCAGGGGCATAGCAAACAGTTTGATAAAATACTGTGTACCGTTACATCCTTACTTCATATAGAGAAGCATACATATGCAGGACCGTTTTCTCTAAAATGGGCACAAAACACACACTTAGAAAGTTTAATCATTCCTTCAAGACTGAGATTATCCCATGAGCACTTTGCCAAAAGTACAGCACTGATGGACACGTGCAAAATTGCCTCGTAAAAAATTATATTTGCTGGTCAATAACAATCCCCATGGAATTTTACTAAGGGCACATCACATTAAAGAATCACCCCGCAATCCCTAATATGCTCAGTCTGACACTGTATTATAAGACACTCCTTCAACAAAAACACAGGGCTTGCCGCACCCGAGATAAACTTTCCACAACAGAAGGTTGTTTTAGCAGAAAAGGCCTCTCTTTTGATGGCCATTTCACACTAAGCACATAGTATATGATCCTCCAGAATTTTAGTACTATGTCCTTTGGGCAGAGATAATGTAAAGCGCTTTCAGACAATGTAATGTTGTGAAAATGTGCTATACAAATAAAATTGTATTGTATTGTATTTGTGCGTGAAGCCCTTTTGTGGACGAAAACGGCTCAACATTACACATTAAACAGAAGGGTTATTAAAAATTATAAACGGCATGCCACTGAGACGCATGAATAGTGGAGCAAGATCAAAGCAAACTGTGCAAATCCACCCAGTTTTGGAAAAAAAAAAAGAAAAGATCAAACTGTCCTATAAGCTGGATTTCCCTCGCAGTTTATTAGAGGCCCACCCAGAGCAGCAGCCGTAACAGGCCCAAGGCAGAAACTGACTTACCATCCAAATATTTACCACAGAAGTGCTGGCACAGCAACACAGCAAAAACAAATTATAAAAATAAATAACAATAATGCTCAATTAAAGCCCAACTACAAAAGAAACCAAACGGCAATTAAAGGCAGTACTCAAATATGAGGTACGCTATGGACACATTCCAGTATCTTTAAAGTTAAGGATACAATATGTTTTTCTTGTCTCTGAAATGGTTTTATTTTGTTTTAAAACTGAATATAGAATCAATCATAATAGAAAGGCCTACAAAAGAAACCAACCATGCAAAGCTCAGCACATTTCTTGCATAGATAATGAGCAGCAGTTGTTCTAGAGTGTGCAGCCAGGGCTGTGGGCTGTGCTCCTCTGGTTGAGCACACAAGAGTTCACAAGGCCACAACCTGGCTGACCCAGGTTCAAAGCTACTCTTGACATTCAAATATTTGTGTTGCATGCTTCCACAAACTCCTTGCAAAGTACCTTAAGCACCCAATTTCCTCCTCGTCCCTGCTGCAAATCGCCCTGAGAAGTTATTTTATTGCACTACTCCTCTCAGATGGCGGTGAGGTAGCTTCTCTTTAGAGAGGAGAAGTCAGCTAAGAATGGTACCAGGTATAGAACAAACTTTACAAAGAGCAAGCCACATATACATATTTAATGCTCCATTAGTAAACTACTACCTAGTACTTCTCAGTAAGACAGGCGTAACTATAATAATTGCATGGAGAATGAGTCATGGTGGAACATACAGGCCAATAGCAGGAGTGGAGAAGTCCCGAGGGCAGCCAGCCATCGTAACTCGACAACACCACGAAAACCTGAGTACGGAAGCAGACTGATTACTGTGAGAACTACAAACCGGATTTAGATACCAATAGATAAAATCACAGATTCCACTGTGCAATTGAGATGGATCACAATTTGCCACGAGAGAAGAAATTAATCAAAACTAATCTAATGCACAAATAAATGCGACTAACATTTACTACAGATATAACCCCTAAACAGTTATGACTGTCAATTTCTTATACCTAAATCCCTATTATATTGCATTCAAAAAAATATTAGTTAAAATTAGGATAAATAAGTTTCATGCTAAAAGCTCACAGATGGACTTCACGCCACAATTAAATAAACATTATGAATTGGTAACACCTGAGGTAGAGGCTTCACGTACCTTCGGGTCATTCTGGCTCAACTGAGCAAATGGTCCACACTCGCCCATCTCAGAACTGAACCATTTAATTGCATTAGGTTTGCCCCTGGGTTCCCAGCAAGGCCCCAGTCCCCCATAACAATACATCTCCAAGCCTAAAACCATGAGCAGCAAGTAGATGCACCAAAATTGCCATATGAACAACCACACTAATTCAGTGACTAACGCGGCATGTGCATTAATACTAATGACGTCGATGCTGGCAATTTCTTAAAACACTTCACTGAAGTTTGTTCTTTTTGACAAAATAGCCATTTAAGTGTTTTATGGTGTCCTGCAATAGTACTTGACAAAATTACATTTTATGGGATAAAATTGTTTTGTTTTTTCCAATGTGAAATTCTGAGTGCCTTAACAAGCCACCAAATACCTTGAGTGGCCTTTGTCAGTCTGCAACAGTGGTTCATAAATGATCACAGAAGGTAAACCAATTGTGCATGACATCCCACAGGTACTGAAATCTGAAGACATCATGAAAACTAAAAAGTGTGATCACAGTCCACTCCATCACGAAGAAATGGAAGAAGCATTACACAGCAAAGACAGTCCAGCTCAGACTGTCCCACCAAATTGAGCACAGAGCAAGAAGGAAACTGGTAAGAGCTGCAAGGCCAAAATCAAGAAATCAGAGGAGCCACCGATCCGATATTTGAGTTCGGCATTGGCACCGATCCATACCAAATCAGATGGATCGGGCATCGGACAATATGTGAGCAGTCCACATCTAGTTTTTGGCAGTCTGAAAAACGATAGCTCCCATTTGTTGTTAAACCGATTCGTACAATTAATGGCACGACAGCTCTTTCCCATGTTAGATGTGTCTTTTGTGCCATTCAAGCTGAAAGCTAAGGCTGTCACTAACGCTGCTCTTTTTGCCACTCGGTGGATGTGAGCGCAGTGACTTCCAAACCTGCAGTGACATCATGTGCATACCCTTTGTGGTAGGAGGAGCGTAAGAACAACAGGGTGATAACAGCAAATGCGACTTGCATGCTCGCAACTAACAAATGTCTGCAATCTGGAAGTATTTTACCCATGAAACAACAATTAGCAGCACAGCAATTTACAGTCTTTGTAAAAAAACAGTTTTGAGAGGTGGAAGCAGCGTTTCGTGGAAAATCCCACTAAACAAAGGGCACGCAATTGTGTGCAACAATGCGGTAATATGGAAAGGCAATGGTCGATTTGGGAGTCACTAGCTGGGTCTGTTATGCATACTCTCTACAGCTTGTGATACATGAGGGGCTGCCATCTCAGCAAAGTGTAAGACACACTGTTGCCAGTGAGAGAAAATTGTGGGAGCATTTTAAGCTCTTGCTAATTTCGCATTCTCCTGGAAGAGATTCAAATTAAACTGCAAATGTCTCAAAAATGCTTAAACTACGATGCACAAAAGATTCGGAACAGTGTGTTATGTATGTTTCTAGTAGCCTAATTAAAGTTTTTTTGAATACATTTTTTCCACTTGTATGTACTAGTTAAAAAAGAGCTTTGGTATTGGATCAGTTCTCATATCGGCCAATACCCTCTGTTCAGGTATCAGAATCGTATCGGCACTGAAAAAGCAGGATCGATGCACCTCTGAAAGAAATGTAGACCTTCAGTGGCTCTAATCACCCAGGTAACACCATCCCTACAGTACAGCATAGCACATCATCCAGGTAACACCATCCCGACAGTACAGCACAGCACATCATCCAGGTAACACCATCCCGACAGTACAGCACAGCATATCATCCAGGTAACACCATCCCGACAGTACAGCACAGCACATCATCCAGGTAACACCATCCCGACAGTACAGCATAGCCCATCATCCAGGTAACACCATCCCGACAGTACAGCATAGCCCATCATCCAGGTAACACCATCCCTACAGTACAGCATAGCACATCATCCAGGTAACACCATCCCTACAGTACAGCATAGCACATCATCCAGGTAACACCATCCCTACAGTACAGCACATCATCCAGGTAACACCACCCCTACAGTACAGCATAGCACATCATCCAGGTAACACCATCCCGACAGTACAGCATAGTGACAGACAATGTATGAAATACAGTGGTGTATGAAATACAGGCAAATACTAGAGGAAAACCTGTTTGTCTGCTGAAAATTATGATTGTGTCTTGGAAGACAAAGGAATATTCACCCCATCATTTTACTGAAGAATGATATTTTCACACAGCCTGTAGCTACAAAGTTTCATGTGGCTGCACACAGAATCCACTCAATCATTCATCTTCAAATCCACTTATCCAGATGAGGGTTGTAAATGCATAACAAACAGCCAGAATAATGACCATGTTATGGTCTGGACCTCTTGCATCTATGTTTCTTAGCCCAATGAAACCTCCAGCACTCAAAAATGTACTCCGAATTCTGCATTATTACTACTCTTTCTCAAGCCTATTAACTCCATAATCTCACAACGACAGACATTTTAATATTGTTTGACGTTTAATAAGCTTATCTCTTGGCCAAATATTGCACAGTATACACAACTGTACCGTTTTGAGACATGTTAAATGCAGAGCAAAGTGTGGGACCTGCAAGCAAAACCAGCACTCCTTATTGCACTGGTTTGTTATTTACTTTGCCACAAGCCATTTATGAAGGAAGCCCCTGGTCGCCCTCAGACCCACAGATGGTCAAAAGATCCAAGAGCAAATGTAGGAACTGATTAAGGTCCTGCATTCAATTTGCCAGTGTTTCATAGTGAAGCCATGCAGGTATAGAGAAGAAGTGCAATACATAAACAAAAGATGAGACAGCCTTGCACAGCTGCAGAAGACAGGCACTTTATAAAGAGGCTTCATTACTATGGAAACTACCCATTCGTTGCAAGGGGGTACCATTGGAGGAAACACTTGAAATGGTGGTGTGTGACTATATCTAGTTTAAATAAACATACAATCAAGAGACAGCTCTGTTATGGTCTGTGATTTCTCATTTAATGCATCTCTATATCTAAAAAACCAGAATGACTGAATTTTTTTTTTAAAGCCTGAAATTAAAAATACGGCAATATAAAAGGGCTCCTTTATATGTGTAATGCATCAGACGGCTTTAAAAGAGCTTCAGAATCATAAACTGGAGACAGGGATGCCTCCCCTTGGTCAGGACACAATTACTGCTGGTGCTTAAACCACAGATAAAGAGTATGTTTAAATACATGTAAAGCGGAGAAAGACAAGGACAGAATGAAAGCCAGATGTTTGACTAAATGATGTGGAGAGAAAACATTACTTCGGAAATAGTTTCAAATAAAACGCAGATACAGTGTAGCATTATAAACATTTAAGTAAACGTCGAGACGTCCCATTACTTTAGCGCTCCACTCATTTAAAAAAGTAAACTAGTTTCTGGGTTTAGAAAAGCAACAAGAAAAGGGAATGCAAGTACACCAGCAAGTAAGTAAATACGATGACTATCAATGTCACCACTTACCTCTATTTAGGCTCGAACAGGAAATAAACCTTGCTTCATTTTAATATTACAACAGAGGAAAAACGTCCCACACGGCCTCGCCTTCGAAAGAATCCGATTCTTCAGTCAGCTAAAGAGAGGACTGAAACATTTCCGCGGCACCGAATCCCCGGAACGCGCACTTCGGCTAGTGCCACAGGTCCGGCGCGGCGGTCCGGACGGCGATCCGCGTGCCTTCCCACATTCCTGCAGTTTCAGCGGAGCGGCCCAGTATCGTGACGTCACCCGCGGGCGGGGTTTGGGGGGGCACGCCCGGCCTCCGTGCCGCTCTGCGCCGCGCAGCGGCAGTGAATCACCGCCGCCGGTATCCAGCACCAAAGACCTGTTACACCGCGTCATTTACATGCATACGCAGCCTAAGCAAGGTCACTCTTCGGTACACCAGCGGGACTGACAGTGACTAGTTTACCAGGGCGTCCCACTGGCACACGGACGAGGGCGAATCGAGGATCGCTCTCGCTGGTGGAACTAGGAAATTATCTATATTTAGGCAGTGACCTCACGGTAAACTTACACGGAAACGGGTCCTAATCATCGTCTAGCAAATAGTCGGTTGTTGGCAAGAATAAGATCATGAAATGTACAACCATTTAAAAGTAAATCGATGCTGTTCAAAACTATCAAAACACACAAATCACCGACATTCAGTAATTTGATAAATGGGTATTGAAGGAATACATGGGAAACAGGGAGAGTACAAAGTAGCGGCTTGGACCACAAGCAGTTTTCAAACAAAGCATTAACCCCCACAGCCAATCAGAGCAGTTCCCCGGGTCTGCAGATAGGACGTGGGAAGGTCAAACAGTACTCAGCTCCAAGGGCCTTCACAATAGATACAGTCAAGAGAGCCTTCTTTCCCTGTACTGTACTGCACAGTGACATTCTAAAGAAACTGGTCAGAGGGCTAATTTTACACGGGTCTCAGTGTTGCACAGCTTTGGTGATATCCAAGCAGGAGGCTTGCTGGAATATATTCAAACAAAAAAGTGCACCTTTCTGTGTAATAACATTATTTAATTTCACTCATCCTAAACTTTCCTTTCCTTTACAATAAAAACTATTTCAGAACACTTTTCCATCGCTCTGGGGAACTTTAGGAAATCCAGAACTCCACAAAAAAGGAAACCAGGGAATATCCAAAGACAGGGGGCCAATCAACTCATATTAGCAATATAAAAATCCTAAGAACAGCAATATGAAAAATAAAGGGAAAATGCATGCGCATTCATTTTCACCATGAGCTGTGCTTTACCGCCAAAGCACAATGGTTTCAGATAATTGTCCTATTCGAAAATAGGAGTAAACGCTAAAAGCAAACAAATAGAAAAGGTGGGTAAATAAGACTAAGAAGTAACAGATAATGCCAGGGGAGTACAAGGGTTTGTACACGCAGTGTGGAAGGGCACAGCTGGCCTGACTGCATGCACAGGCATAACTGCGCCCTGGCAACGGGGGCTTGGGCGACTCCACGCACTCACTAGATCACGAGGGGGGGCTTCCTGCGGCTGCATGCCCATTTGTTTAAAGATTAGATATACATACATACAGTTCTACACCACCAATTCAAATGACTTTTTCCAGCTGAAATTACAACTCAATGGTGTCCAGGAGTTTTCGCTTCAGAATCCGGTCAGGCATATTTTAGGAAGAATCCCAAACCTGGGGGTGGCTTCACGTGATAGAAAGTTATCAGTCAGCAGTCATGCTGATGGGCAGCAGCACCAAGGTGCCAAATGAGCAAGAGGTAAAAGAGGGACGCCTTCATTTCCCTTCACCAGAAGCATGACCAAGAAAAGCCTGCTCTGCAAAAACAAACACTGCTCGGCCTGCTTTCCCAGAATATGTTAATTTACCAAGAGCAGGAGGGAAAAGTGGATCTCATGCCTGAAACAGAAGTCATGTCAAAGCACAGGTCAATGGTAAAAAAGCAACCACTCTTAAATACAGGTATATTAGTGTTATTGGTGCACCAGTGTGAAAAATGTAGGCGCCACTAATAAATGATATATTTTTGCATAATGTTGCTTAGAGACCCCAATAGCCAGAGCCCTCCAGGCTATTTCACTTGTTGGAGGCCTCCCTTTGATGGTGCAGATGTAGACCAGGGGACGCGAGTGGGGGGGTGCTGGCAGTGAAATCTGACAAGCCTGATGGCACAGATTAGTGGAATGATGTCATCGTTTTTAGTCTGTGTAAAACGACAGAACGGTCTGAGGGGCAGAATTAATAATGAATTAAAAACATTGCAGGCTGTACTAAACTGTCCCACCAGCAGGTACTTTGAGACCTATTTTAAGGGGAAGACGCGCTGATAAAATCCCTTGTTCTCGTTTATGGAAAAGGGCTGGCAGTCCAGTGCAGTCAGCGCCATTATTTTAGTCATTATGTCTTTAGCTCTGGTGCTGCTAATTTTTAACAAATATAAGTCGATATCAATGTTAACCAATACAGTGTACATCTCTAATTAGCGTGGCTAGGATTAACAAGCTGTCAAATAACTCTGTATAAAACAAACCAAACCATCAAACAGCTTCGGATATTAAGGGGATGGAGGGAGTAACAAAGAAAAGAATAAAAATTATACGGCTGCACTGTCGAATTCTCGAATCTGAAGGGTGTCGATTAATTTTCTATAACCACGCATATAGTGCTGGCTACCGTAGTAAATCGGCGTGTGATTATGATCTTCTAACTAATATTACTTAACAGAAACTACAAAAGCCAAGAAACTGCTCTAAGTCACTGCAGATGTACTCACACTAGGCCTTGTACCATGCCTGAGCACGACTGTCCCCCTACCCCACTCTTCTGTTGGTCTCTGCCCACATTGTACACAAGCAGGATCAGTATGCGATCCACACCGTGGCCTAGGGGTCGACTGATTATTGGGGCCGATATTATGCAACCCGCTGCTTCATTTAATGTCCCACCCATACCTCTCTCTGATTGGCTGTAGCCTTGCTGTCACTCACACCACACTCACACTCGAGCGCAGCGCGAAGCCCCGAGGAAGGGAAGTGCAGGGAGGACTGTTGCTGACTGTTGCTCAGCTGAGCGTGGACTGTTGCTGAGATTGGAAGGTAAAGCAGCTGATGTTTCCCCAAATTAAAACATTAGTCATACACACTGAAGTTACAAAACACCACGGAGCTCCTGTGAGCTATTATAAGCCTGCCCACTTTCCTCGTTACAGCGCTGAAAACGTCGGAATAATGACCCATGTTATGGCGATAACGTGACCTTATGGAAGCGCCGTGCATTCACTAAAGGAAAAAAACAATATCCAAGTGTTTTTATGTAAAGTGTATCTCAGAAAAACAGACTGGTTTTTTTTTTCTTTAATGAAGAAAACACTCGCTGCCGTATGGTTTGGGATCACTACCGATGCCTGAGCATGAAACACAAACATGACATCAATGATGTGACTGCTACACATACACGCACAAGTATACTATACATAAACCGGACCAGGAAGAAACGGATTGGGTAGGCTGTACAGATCAGGTAGCACCAAACATTAACAAACATTGTGGCAAAGGAAATTAGGGCCGACGAGAGTATCCAGGAACAGTTGGATGCAACGCAGAAAATTTCAGTGATATTTGGTAAAATACAATAGACCTGTGGTCAGTGATTAAATACCAAAATGATTCACTGATGCACATATAACTCAGTGATACTTTACAGTCCAGTATAACCTGCGTAAACAAGATAGTTTGCAAGCCTAGTTGTAATAATCGTGAAACACTAAAGTCCGGTTTTAGCCATAATGAAGCTAAATACCAGGAGGTAAATTAAGGCAAATTAATAAAACAATGGTTGAATAAATATTAAGAATACACAATCAATCTGCCAGTGAAAATCAGTGGCTGATTTTCACCCTGATTAGTGCTGTCCAGCAATCAGCCGGTCTAAATATAGCTGATTTTATGAGCCAATCAAATAGTTTACCAACTGACGTTACATTTTGTCCCAATTAGCAGTGGGCGTCATAGCGATGTTTTCTTAACTGTGTGGAGATGTATCCACAAAACACAATTCAGAGATATTGTAAGAATCACAATACAGCACCTCAATTACAAAAGACACTTTTGTCCATTGAAACGTACAAGTAAAGCATATAACACATCAAAAACATACTCCATTACAAACATAACTGCACCACAGCTAAAGACAACTACCAAAATAAAGGAGATGATCGCAGTGGAAATTCAACCATTTTCTGTAGGGGAGGGTGACGGATTTTGTTGGCTCATATACCAGCCTGCAACATGCTTAAAATTCATTAACACATCTGGCCCACAGATCAATCTTTAGGTTTTCCACAAAATAAAAAAGGGCGTAACTTGATTCTGCTAATCTGCGCCAACAAGCTCAACAAGTTTCACTGCTGGCAAATATCCACATTGGTGCAACACTAGTTAGTGTGGGTGAAAACAGCCAATCAAGTAGCATTGCCTTTAGGAGTTAGCTTTTTTCTATACATTCCAGAAATTTGACAATTTACACTGGCTTGTTATTGTTTAAGCAATAAAATTTATTCTGAGATTATTCTCTTTCTATTCCAATAAAAGGTGCGTAATTAAAGAACCATGGTCAAATATAATTTCTTTTCAACAAGGTTTAAAAAGGTTTGAATTCAGGTTATCAAAAAAATCAAATAATCTAGTTGAAGTAGAAATTAAGGACTTCCAATGCATCAAATAGTTCCCTAAATTGTAACAATCAAATGACCTTGGGACCCATGATTTACACCACTAGTGTGTATTAGGTTTCCTATAAAAGAGCAAAAATATGGATATACGGAGATTGAAATTGCTTCATACTTGGTACCCATACAACGGTAAAAAAGGGTATTCTATTTTATGGGATTACAAAGATATATCTGCACCTCATTGTTGATCTGACAATCAACAAATCTAAAATTCACCTCCATTTGTACGTATGCAGCATTTTTTAAAAATAGCGCCACGTTCAACACAAATTCGTCCATTAAAGAACATTTACTGATATTGCAGATGTCAGTGTAGCAAGTCCAAGTCTTTTCAGTGATGTGATAACAGCCGTGTAAGCATGCCAAAACTGGATCATCAGGCTGGGACCAAACCACACACAAGGTTCTCATCCCCAGTGTTGGGCCCTGGTGCCCAAGGCTCAAGCTAGGGGCAACTTCCCCTGCAAAGTTAATGATGCAGACCACCCTATTTACCTAAACTAAACCACTACTGGTATGCTCTAATTCCCCACTGTGAATGAACTTTGTTCTTGATACACAACAGTACTGGCTTATGCACTCAATATTCCGCACTAATTCCACCACAGACACAAAAAAAAAGCTCAGACATTACGCACTTGAATACACGGCTTGTGTTTCAACATTCTGTTCCACAAAATACCAGCTTAATTGTTGGGAGCCAATTAAGCAGAATGTACTGGAAGTCTGTTCTTTTAACAGGCGTTGACTGGTGATGCAATTTCATATTGGCTTAGACATTTTTGCCTTACAACCAACCCATCTTCAGTTTATACAGCTGTGATCTGTAATCTGCTTCCCGGAGGGACATTTTCCAAAAGGACACAGGAAGTCATACAAAAATCATACAGTCCTTTACATCCAAGTTCTCTGCAGTTGCTGAGCTATAAAGGCTGTGCAACTAATCAAATTTTTATTTCGATTTCAGCTCTAAACGATCACGAAAACAATGCAACAATCGAGCAGCTCTACTTGCTATACTACCTGCCTCTCAGCAGGAGTGGATTTACGTGGGAGAGTAGTAAGGCCAAAGATGTTAACTTAATTAAAGCCTCCTGTTTGAACCAACAAGTCAATAGGTCAAATGATTTGAAGGTTGTTTCTCAGGAAGAGACAACATGAGCTGCATAAATAGCCATGGCTCAGATATATAACCTAGCACACATTACTCGGGTGGGAGCTACTTGAGGACGAAAAGTAATGCTTCTTTTCTTCTTACAGGAGTTACTTGTAATCCCTGGAAGAAACTGGCTTTGGGAATCTGATATAAAGTAAACCATCACCTACTCAGGACTTCATGTACTGGGGATAATACTTGGACCATATTATCAGTACTTTGTAAAAAAACTTCTGTATGACTCCTCCAGGGACCTGGTCAAAACAATTCCCACTACGATCACAAGAGGGCACAGAAGGAACTGCACAAAAAATTATGCTCGATTATTTTCACTAGGAGATCCATTCACCAAGCTGGCTCTATAACATTTCTTATGATTAATGCACGGGTTCTCACTGCACACTGAGGTCAACTAGGACACTCGAGGGCACCAAGGCATGCCAGGAATGCACAGTGCGCCCAGCACAGGGCGTACAGCTCACCAGGCACCTCTCAGGAATCAGTCTGAAACATTTATCAACTGCTGAGTGTCTGGGAGATGCAAAGGGAAGCTGGAGGCGCAAGGAGAAAGAATGGACTCCACCCACTGAAACAACACCAAAACAGACCTGACTTGTTTTTCATTCCATCCATCTCTTTCAGTAAAACTTTTAGCTGTAAATACATACACAACACAAGTAAAGGTCAATGAAATCCCTTCACATTACCTGCATGTTCAATGGAAGCAATTATTTTAAAATCATCAGCTCTTAAAAGATTAACATGTAGAACATCTTGATTAGTTTTCACAGCTTAAGCAAAATCATCTTCCCAAGTTGAGAGAAAACACACAAAAAATGCACAAAAACATTGTGGGAATGCAAGATGACTTTCAGTAACTTTCTTGAACATTTATCAGTTCAAGACCTGTAGCAATAAAAAGCTATAAAATATTTTACAAAATAACATTTCCTCCTCAATCAAGTGTAATTATCTCAGAACTAATGGCACACATTGCATAACATAGCTAGCTAGCAATGTCCAAAAGCTGTTCAAAATGCATTTTTAGAGAGGATAACTAAATCTACTGCATAAGATGACCACATCAGTGTTAAGGACTGCAAGCTTCCACTGAAATAAGGTACCTTTGGTATTTTTGTGAATGTTTAAGTTGCTGCTCAAGGGAAATAGATATAAATGATGTTTTTTTTTTTGGAGAGTTTGTTTCTCTTAGGTCAGCGTTTTCATTTGCAAGAGCTTAGTGTATTTGGTATTAAAATAAACCATTAGAGGATAGCTGTGGCGCAGCCCATTTCCTTAATACATAAGTGTTCCATTTCCCAGTTAGAGTGGCTTAAATAATAACGTACTTAAAGTCTCTACTGGTAGTTTTACACAATCAAACCAGCACTTGGTATGAGCAGACACCTAATCTTAAAAAAATTCTTAAATCAGAGCACCACTATGATATTTCTCACATACTCATAAAAAAAAGGGTTAGCATGGTAATGCACTCTAAGACATAAAAGCAATATTTCTATGGGGATACCAATAAATGACACCAACTATAGATTAGGCATTTTGTGGAACGCTTGTAAATTTTTCTCCACTCACACAACACTAGTGATTGGATAAACGATGCCACACAGGGACTTTGACTGAAATCAGATGCCCAGCATTAAAAATGACAGTTGTGGGGGGTCCTGCTCCCCAAAGTAATGAGTGCAGCAAGTCACAGAACTTAGCTACTTAATCGCCTTTCTCCTTAGCCCAGCAGGAGGCAAACTGGGCAACTTAATGAGCCCTGAGCAAAGGGGTGCAGGGAAGGAAGGAACCCAACAGCTGAAGCGAAACCAGCCGAAAGTTCACACAGACACGGCAAATGTGCTTCTTATTAGACAGAGTAATTGGAATGTTTGAAGTATGTCCAAATAAATGGGAGACAAGAACTTTGCTTAATGCCTGTTTGGTTTAATGCAATGTCTGATTCACTCAGCAAGTCATTCATACCTAATGCAGTTAATATTTAAAGAGACCTTCTGTAATTACAAATGTGTCAAATGTTATTTGCACCTTTAGGTAATTAAAGTTTACAGTATACTAACAAGGTCTGCATACTTAAGAAAACCCACATCTCCAGGACAATGCAAAAGGCATAATTGTTTTGTAACTATACTCTTATAGCTTATCATTAGCAACACTGCACACTTGGATCACCTGCATGTTTGCAAACCAAAACGGGGGTTTCTTAAATTGCGCGTAAACAGACGTGCGCGTTTGTTTGCATGCATACTCAAGGGACCTCAAAGTATTAAATATTGTTCCACAGTGCCGGGCCCTTCGGCACGGGGGCAGAAAGGACGCAGGTCCGCCCGATGCCCGGCAGCGGGGGGCTTTTAAGCAGCGGGTCCCCGGCAGGAAGGGGGCTGCAGGTCCAAACTGGGGCCTGGATGGTGCACGTTCACCAAGCACCGAATAACTTCCGAAAACGTGTAAATGCGTCCTTTCATTAAGCCACTTAGTTAAATGTCGATGAAGCCACCATAGGCACCGACTTTCTAACAAAGCGCCCCGTTTTGCGGGTTAAATGGCCATGACCGTCCCGTCGGACGTGTCCATGAATAAGAAGCGAGTTACTGGCTCGGACCGGCCGCTCCTTGGGGAGTCCCCCGGAAAGTTAGCGGGGAAGCCCGGGGGCCAAGCGGCACCCTTCGCCTCGCCCCGCAGACAGTCCCCACAGATACACTGCTCGTCGTAGAAGTGGTGCGGAGTTCGCGTTCCCTCGCCCCCGTAACGACTGCCCCCCACGCCGGGATTCGTAGCGCCGACACCGGCGGCGGACTCGCTAGCTTGGCGGAGCTGCTCGCACACACTCGCCGAAAAACACACACGAAAGAGCGGAATGGCGAGCTCCCCCCTCAGAAGGCAGAGACTAATTCGCGGCCCTTCCGCCAGCCACCGTAACTAGTAGGCTAACTACCTAAACTAACTAACTTATGAATGGTGGCTTAAAAGTGCAGGAGTACCTCCCCCCCCGCAACCCCCCCGGTCCCTGAAACTGCAGCTACCTCCGCGGAGCGCAGCGCAGCGCATCCCGGCCGAAAGGACCGCGGGCCGGGCCGCTCCCTACCCCGAATCGTCGCGCCGCCGCGGGGGCCCACCTGTGGAGAGCCTTCGCCGTACTTTTTTTCTCCCCCCCCGGCTCTTCGACAGTAGAGAAGCTGGAGATCAGGCTGCCATCCGCACACCAGCCCTACTTTCCCGGCGCCATGTTGGAACCCGAACAGCAACATCCGGGAACCTGGAGTCGCTATCGGCCCATGGCAACCAGTAGCTGTCGGGGCCGCGCGACGCGGGGACGCCGATACCCTGCCGCGCGCGCATCCCGGACACCCCTCTAATGCGGGGCTGCCCAGCTCCACTCCGGGGGGGCAGAATCCCACACACTTTGCAGATTCCCCTGAATTAAAAAAAAATGCCTCGGGTGCAAAGCGACACCAAAATCCTTGAATACAACTGTAATATTTCCCGATCAGCCAAATTAATTTAAGGATCCTATGGACATCACCGAACAGTCGACAGACCACAGCTTTCAAGGAAAGCTCAGTGGCGCAGTTTTGCCCATAACAAATATGAGCTCAAAATGTTTGTGCCTAAATAAGAACTTCTGAATTATCCAAAAGGTTCAATCAATCAATCAATTTTTATTTATATATCGCTGTTTTAACCATAGGGTTTACAAAGTACTTTACAGACATTTTAAGAAAATAAAAAGAAAGAAATTAAAATACGTACACAAATAATGAAATGTTTCCAAAACCATGGGACTTTAACTACCCATGTTCTGCACAGAGGACGTGTCCAACAGTATGTCTCATAGGAATTTCCATATGGCAGGAAATGACTGGCAAGGGAAAGGAATGAAGCAAGGGGCATCGTCAGAGTACAAAAGCAGGGAAACCTGTTTTCACCCATGCAGTCCATCAACTTCAACCATGCACCACTTCCCAGGGCTCTCTGGAATTTGTAGCATTTAATGACATTCTAAACAGGATATCTATTAAACTGTATTGAAGTAAACTTTTCCTACGTGCATTAATACATTATTCAAACATTCAATATAATTTGCAATTAACTTAAAAGTCAGAATTCAGAAATCAGTTTTCTTTAGTTTATTTTTTATGAATGTGAGGTTTAAGATAACATTTCAGGTATGCATGTCAACCCTGTTACTATCAAAAAATATCTGGAAGAAAAGTCTATAAGATAAACAGCCCTACACTATATTACATTTTCCAGTCCAGGTATAGATGGATCTAGACTAATTGGTCTGCTTATCCAATGGTGAGATCCATTCAGTGTTCTGTACACAATGTGCCTAGTAAAATCAATAGACACCAATAGGACATGTGTCTATGTGTGTCTGCTGCAAGATTCACACAATCACTATCACCACAGTCACGGATAATGGGTTTTATTTCGCTCAATAAATTTTTGCTCAAATAAATATGCTGATTGCCTCACTAATATCCCCATTACTTGAGCACTAAGACAGTGTCTTATGAACCATATACTAGGAAGATCTATTCCAGATGTGCAGATATTTTTTTCTTTTTCTCTGTTCAAATGATGCTTAGACGTTCTTTTCAGAAAGTCATAGAACCAATCTGACATTAACAGTCTAGAATAAACGCAGCTGGTGGTAAAAATCTGCACATGTAAATGGAAGCTAAGCACACTTTGCTCTTCTACTATGTTCAGAGGATCAAGACCATTTCCTTCAGCTCCTGGCAAAAGAGCAGAGGCGGATAGGCAGGGTGAGATGAGAAAAAAACATGGAGGAGAGTTAGTCAGGAAGGAGTTAGTTGGTGAGGGGACATATCTAATAGACTATGGCAAAAGGCAAGAATTTCACAGTAGCAGATTGGAAGGAAATGGACTAAAAGCTTTCAGTTCATGTTCCATGGAAACGGAAAAAAAAACTTCCTTTACTTTCCAGTTCTTATCAGAAATTAGATGGATGTGGAAATTAGGTGCAATTAAAGCGTGAGACCAAAATGCTAGGTGAAAGATCTGATAACACTTTGGGTCGACTTTAGCTCCCCACCGCTAAAAAGCGGCCCCCAAAAGGGCCCCCCGTTTACCCCTTTTACCACCGCCAATCCCGGCACGCCAACTGCATGGTTGCATCACGAACTACACTTTATTACACCTGGCATCCACCAATTTCTGTAAATAACTTTAAAGTCGAAGTGCATAGAAGAACAGTTGTTGTGGCAATACAGCAATGAGGTTTACAGAATTACGCGAAATAAGTAGCGTTTAAATAAGCATATTTTAAGAGTTTGTATTGATAAGTATCTGCTGTTGCTGAAAATCGTAATGGTTTAAAACGTTAATTGTCACGGTATTGTAATAGCTCTGCCCGTGTTAGGACTGCCAGGGTCAGTACGATATACAAGACACGCGGAAAGATTCGCGACTTTGCATGTGCGTCTTTAATTCAACGTGGACCTCTGCCGGTGAAATCACCGAACTACTACTTGTGCTTGGTGATAAATTCTGCAGAATCAATTATCGCCTATATTTTGCATGGTACACCATTACTGCTTACTCAACCACGTACGTTTAGGAATATAACTTATCTTTCGCCCCAAATACACCTGCATACGTCTTGCTCTAAGCATAGAAAACATATGTTTGGCTCATGGCACCAGTTCTGGAGAAAGGAGTCAGGGAAGGTCAGAAGCCTTCGGGAAAGTGCTTGAGAAAGAAGCGGGATTCGGGCCCTGCAGGTCAGGCACTGGCTCTTTCCAAAAAACAAAAAAATCCCGTGAGCTCGCGCGCGCCCCCTTCAGTTAGGCAGAGGTACTGGCTGCCTCACCTCCTGCTTTTTCTCTGCGGTTTTATATCAGATCAGCAAGACTGACTTCGTTACTTGTTAAATTTGTTATACACATAGCAAAATTAACCATCAGTTTAAAACCACCAGTATAGATGTGTGCAAACATGATTCGCGCTGGGAGATTATATGCAAATTCAGTGATTTTGATAAAAAATAATCCAAATGATTGGAATCATATAAAAAATACATTTATAGAACAGAGCTGTAGACAAATATTGATATTTATTTTGCCATTGTTTGTTTTTTTTACCAATGTCATGTTTACACACACACCTATATTATATGTCCGCACTTTCCATAGAATAGCTCATGTATTTCGCGTATGTGTGTAACGAAGTCAGTCTTGCAGATCTGATATAAAACCGCAGTGAAAAAGCAGGAGGTGAGTCAGCCAGTACCTCTGCCTCACTGAAGGGGGCGCGCGTGAGCCCACGGTATTTTTTTTTTTTTGCTGTTCCTCTGAAAGCCAGTGCCTCACCTGCCACGAACGCCACTGCACGTCACTGCTGGTATTTCAGAATCGTCCACATCATTTTAAAGGTCTTAGTAGCAGGACTGAGCCAGTGTTAGCAGTGTGAGCTGCCACTGTTCTGACAGAGGTCTTGTGAGAAATGGTTTCTAAGGCTGCCAGCAGCGCAGCTAATGAATCTTTCTGAGTGCTGCACTCTTAATGCATCAACGTGACCAGGATTTTTTTCAGCAATATTCTGAGTAGTAACATGGACCCCATTGCCACTGTGTTAGCTGGATTTTGTGACGAATTGTTCTTCATATAGACATTTATTGAAAGAGACACCTCATTTGTTAGAGTTTGAGAGGTATTGTGAACCTCAGTGTCTTATGCACCTGAAGCATGCTTAACTCAGGTTGGTTTTTCTTATTGAATGGAATAAAGATCAAGTAACTGGCCAAACTGTGGCAGATGGACTGCCTTGCTTCTGTTTCACAAGTCCTTGGGTGACCACATATGTGAGGTAGACTGCACAGTGCGTGTACTGAATATTATACCCAGTATCCATGTAGTCTTCTAATAAAATCAGGACAGACAGGCTGCATTACACTAATGTGCTCATTGATTAAATTAGCTTGTAGAACCTCATGCGACAACAGACCTTGTGGCTCTGGGTTGCTATTAGATGTGCATGTTACATCCTCAGAATCATTTTGAGTGAGGACCGTTCAGTCTGAATTGTAAACAAAGTGGTCATCACGCCAGCTTAGGGTCCATTCTCCACTCCGACTGGATACTGCAAGAATACAGTTTGCACAAACGATTCTGTACACCAACAATTACCTGCGTTGTAAAGAAGTGAAGTCCGACTGTGGCTAATGTACAATAAATAAAAAATCTATTGAAACAGTGTCGAAATAGAAATACGTTTCCAATGTGGCTTTATTTTAATCCCATTTTCCAGCAAGGCCCTCTCGCAAACCTAACAGCCCTTTGATTTTACTCAACACTAAACAGAAACTTAAAAATGGACTATTTAATACCTAAAAATCCTACTAAATATTATTTTATATTCATGACCTACAGATACATCAATTTTCCTTATTTCAGCCTCTTATGATTGGATATAATATTATTATAGGATTATCTACATCTAGGCCATTTGTATTTATCTGAAGACTATCTAATATTTCATTAAAAGCACTTACTACATGAGTTCTAGCAGCTATGTACCTTGCAAGGAACAAACTTAATACTGTGTTCTACCAGTTACCTTGTGTCATGTTTAACAAAGGGAAAAACACAACCACATAATATAATAATATAATATAAATATAATATAGCCATAATAGTGGATGTATCACAAGAGTTTTAGGATCTGTTGTGCTTCTGCCTCAGACAACAGTTGCAGGGAAAATCATATCTAAATTCTTAGCGTTATTAAAACGCTGACCATTAGAAACAGTTAACACTATACATATAAGAGCCCGTGTAATATTTCTCAGGGATTAATCTTTTAATTTGGATAAGACAATTTATAATCGTGATGACACTAAACACTACAGCCATGTCAAGCACATTCAAGTATACTTTGTATTTGACATTTATATTCAAGAATAGGGAATAATGTATTATCATAAGCGGTGCTTTTCCATAAAGCACCGTGAAGTTGTTTTACGTTTCGCAAACTTTCTCTTAAAGACTAGCATCACGCCACCTCCTACTTTTACAATATCAACGTTTTGGTTAAAAGCAACTAAGACTTTAGAAATGTTTACCCAGATAAAGGTGCTTTAAGTCTACAATAATCTACTATAAATGATATTTTTGTATCAGGATTAAATGCCGTCTTTACTAGGCTACTCGTCATGCAAAGTACATTGATAGGTTCACCCGCTATTTAGCAACAACATTTTCTTCCCAATTTGTACCCCAAAGTGTTATTGCTTGTGCTGTAAGTTGAAAAGAGGGATATTCCTCCCTCGTTGCTCGTCCATCCCTTAGAGATATATACAGGCTTTGTCCAGATCCAGGTTTCCTACATATTCGGATAAAATGACGTGTCCTGCGTTCCCGACGGGTGCTGTACATATCCCCAGAATCACGGGGGGCACGGCGTAAGGCGAGTTGCAGATGAATTGGTGCTGTTGCCCCTCTTTGGATCCCAAAAGAACCCGTAGTAAATGGCCAGAATGAAGGCTGCAATGGACACGCAGAGGAAGTACACGATGGCCATCAGCACTTTAATCCAGGTCTTGGTGGTGGTGTTGGCCGTTTTCACCAGCTGCTCTGCGGGGTAACTCGGTCTCCTGTCCGTCCCATCCTTCTGCTTGCCTTTTGGATTTTTCCCGTTGCCTTTCATGGCAGGTAGCTCAGGTATCGGCGCGATTCGTCCCTTCCCCTTTTGATTAGGGAAAAGCGATGTATGCTCTTTGTCAATTAAGGGATTAAATCCACTGTCTCGTCAGTCTTACTGATGCTCAGTTGCGCAAGGATCTTAATACGGGGCTCTCTTTCCCATCGGGATGCCGCACCAAGTCCTGCATTGCAGCTATTGCGGTGTCCAAAGGTGAAATGAGGAAAACACTTTTTTTGATTAGAAATACTCCGATGAAGAAGCCGCGCCTACTTTAATGCGATTGATTGGGTTTCGAGCTACGAAGTGACACCATCTAGCAGAGAGGGGCGCAGAGAAAAAATATTTTAAAGTACCACTAGACCAAGCTCTCCCCAAGCCTCGTTTCAGTAAGTCGATTATTTTGAGTCATATTAGTTTACCTGCACGCTTTAATATTTTTTTCGATGTTCATTTTTTTTTAAGTCACTTAAAAATGTATACTTACATGCATTCTAATTATGCGTGATATCAAACTACACGATCCGTTGTTAGTCTTCCAGACGTCTGAACATCATAGTGGCGAAATGCATCTCAGTGGCAACGGTCATCCAGGTGAGACAAGGAAACACCTGGATCTAGATCAGGGGTGTCAAACTCCAGTCCTGGAGGGCCGGAGCCCTGCACATTTTTAGGTGTATCCTCATTTAACCCACCAGGTTCAACAGCTCTTTAGCGCACTCATCTGTGGCGGGACAGGGAAAGAGCTAAACTACACAGGACACCGGGCCTCCAGGACTGGGGTTTGACAGCTGCGAGCTAAATGATGGCGAAAAGTTATTCATATATAACTTTGGGAAAGCGCCCGATTCGCAAACCCGACACACAGTGTAGCGTCACCCTTAGAGAAAGTAGCAACCAGGACGCAGACACATGGGACTCCCGTTTATTCCACAAATAAAAATCTTAACACATTAAAAAAAAAAAATCCAACAAGTTGCGCCGTTTACAACATTAGAGAAAATCATCATTGTTAAAGCATATATGTCAACATTGTGCAGGGCTTCCTTGTTAGTGATTGTTTTTAATTATCCCGATTCCCTTATACATTTCCATAGCCAGTTTAAACAAACTACTGCAATAGGTATACACACTTTATGTGGGAGAGGGGGTGGATTTCAGAAATTCATGACATGAGATGCGTTATAGGAACCTCTACATAAAACTATGGAATGTAAGCAGACTTCAGTTAGGTTTTCAAATTTCATGAATTCACACTTCCAAAAACAAAGTAGGGTAGTGCAATAAACTTACATCCCTCTTTGATAACTTAAAATATTATTCAATGGATTACAGGAATCGTATCACTTGAAATTAAAAAAGAAATTACACAGCTTTGTTCAGGTACATAATCTTGGTTGTCCTCTTCAAAGTTCATTACTGCATTTCCATAATTCGTTCATGATCAGGCTTCAGAAAAATAGGGAACTGTAAAGGACAGCCAAAAAGGCTATGCAGGGAACCAACCTTCTCCAATTCATGTTTGTCAACAGCCATAAGTATAGCTGCTTTTGAAGACTGATTCATGATTACCTCCATTCATTTTTAAAAGGGTTATTTGGCTGTCCCATCAAAAGATGTGGGAGACCTTAACATCCAGTATAGTAGAAAGTATTGGAAGACAAAACAATATTGAGACTTCACACATCTTAGATAAAGCATAGTGGATCATTGTACACATCCAGACAGAGGAATTCGGAGGCGACACACAATCTTGGCTCGGTCACCACAGTGATGCATATGACCCGTAGCAAAAATGACAGATAAGCACCGCCCCAAAAAAGGTGAACATCAACGTCAAAAGCAACCCTGAGGTTGGGTGGCAAGTCCCAGGTCTCCCTCTATCAGCCGTCACTGAACAAGGCATGATTATTTTAAAGTGAACAGAGGGGTAAGAGCTGGAGCGGCAGGCCTGAATCCCACGTGTGACGGTCTCTTAGCAAGTCCACATGCGACAGCCTCTCTCCTCTCCTCTCCTCTCCTCTCCAGTAACCCCTATTCTTGTAAGCTGTGAAACATGACCACTGAAAATCCTCACTGCTCCAACTGGCAATCAGCCTGTCAATGAAGAACACGAGGGGGAGGGTGGGGGTCATTTTTGGCACAGAAATATGCCCAGTGCAACAACAAATGCAGAAAACCTTTTTTCAGGCACGTAAACTGGAACCAGTTGCACAAACACATTGTTTAGGTCATCTTTCTAACCAAGCGTACTTGTGGCTGGAGCTAAAATATCCAAGAGGCACATTTCAAGATGGATGCGTCTAATATTTACAAAATAGCTATGAGCAGGATTACTCAGTTTACCTTGAATTAAACAGGTGTTTACAAATGTATCAACAACAGCATTGACTTGACTATGGACTTCAAGGCATGCCCCAACCTTTCACTATATTAGCAAGTGTTCTCTTGCCAATAATCAAGTAGCAAGCTAAAAGGCATCACACCCAATTCCACATTTTGCATTACATGGATATTGGTTTGGGAACGTATAACAGAATGCTAATATAGTGCTCTGTCAAGGCCAAGGCCAATCTTAAGCGGAATACATTCACTTTCACATTAAAGATGAAAAGTGCAGAAGTACTTCTATGACCGCAAATGGACTCAAAATACAGCGATAATTGTTTGACAAATGGAGGCCCTTCTGCAATAGTTGAAGGCGCAGATAGGATAACGGCATTAATTATTAAATCACGGAATCTCCATGTTCCAGCAAAACCCATCGATCAAAGGCCTTCATTACATCATCGCCATAATTTGTCTGCGCAGTTGAAATTTCCTCATAAAAGCTTTCCAACATTAAGCCCTTAAATGGCTCAACTGCCTTTCCTCCAATATGCACAACAAAATACATAAGTGTAATTCAATTTACAGCAGCAAATGTTTGTTAAACGTGACTCATACTTACTGCCCAGGCCACCAGAAGCATTAGGCAGCCACCCCCACATTGGAAATACACTGAAGTGACCAGTCCTGTCGGTTCTATATATTGTCCAGGATGAAAACTGCTAAGACTGAATGAAACAGTTGAGCATAAATTTTCTTTAAATTTTATTCCAAATGGTCCAATGTGTAAACAAGATGCTTGACTGGGCAAAACTAAAGTATCGAGTTTCTTTTAGCAAACATTCCTTCTTAAAGCATTGCTCTCCTTCTATAATTTTATATAAAGAAACAAGAGCAGATACGATTATTGCAAATAAAGCAACAAAGACAAACTAGAACATTTTTACATAGATAGCACCAGATCCTATTCCACTGTAGTCATCGTAATATTGCAGAGACAGAACAACTAGATACTGGATACGCAGTGTTCAAATTCGGCTATTATTGCTTATAGGTTAATATCGTACAGCAACAGCTTACGAGAACAAGACAATATCACTAACACTAAACAAGAGCCTTAATTTCCCGCTTGGCCGGAAACTAATTTATAAAAAACTGTCAACTTCATTTCATATAAAATGTAAAAAGCCACGAAATGCTAGAAAAGCCATCACAGCGCGATTCTATCGCAAAGTACTCCTCCTTGTCGCTTCTTAAAAGCAGCAAACTGGCATCGTTACATCATGTTTACTACATGGTTTACTTTGCCGATACGGATTTTAAAAATGCTTCATGGTTTTGCCTGAATAATACTATTAAGCAAAAGCAGCAGTGGAGTCCATAAAAGACTGGTCAAAATACCAAATTAATTTTAATCCCATAAAATAGGAATTTCTTCTGCTCCCTGCATCAGTGATATTTCACCTCAGTTTTTGTACAGGTTTGTGACCCACTGTACGTTTGTCTGTTTTACTTAAAATCAATACAGCAGCCTCCATGATAGGACAGCTAGGTATCCGCCAATAAAATACTATCCCAAACAGTGCTTTAATAGCAGGTTAGGGGACGATACTCAGAACTAAATCATATTTCATAACTATTATGCAATTGTAAAATGAAGGCAAATGTTCAAAGCATTCAGTTTAGATATCCTGGAAACTACTGTATACAACATTTAGGGAGACCCAGAGCTGAGGAAAAACCAGCATGATTTACCTGATTTATCCACGCTCAATATTCAGGAAAATAATCCAGGGAAATAATTTGCTCAGGAGTACAACTGTCTCTCCGATTAATCACCATGCCTCCACGATAAAAACTGCTGCTAAATAGTGCAGAAAGAAGTCTAAATTCCTGATGCCTTCATAGCAAACAGCTAAACGTGGGAATCGATTTATTTTTTTTTTGCTAAGCCATGCTCGCAAAAATCTAATAAATTTTTTATTACTGCTCTTAAAATTCCCACCACAGAAAATTCGCTAAATAGCACCAATCAATGGTCTAACTCACAAAACTTTCCTTCGAAGGTGCTACACCCATAACAAAAGCCTTTTTACAAGCTTCCCATATAAATGGTTTTAAATGAAAATGTATCACTGGGTCACAGGTAAAAATTTTGCCCAATTATAATTTCCGATAAACATTTATATGACCAATCAACTAGAGGACTGAGCGGAATTGGGGAAAGTGGCGAATCACGGAAATCTGCGGTAACAGTGGGAATGGAGATTCTCTTTACAGAATTCCGGTGAGTATGGTATCACCAAGGTAATGGTGATGAAATTGCTCATACACGCACATCGCCAATATTCATTATTGTTCTGTTAAATTTATTTGTTCTCACCCAACCTCACCAGGTGGCAGCGTCGAGAGTAATTTAATAATTAAGATATAGACTGTCTGCAGGGACCGGGCTTAGACACGTTCTACACCACCGAAAGAACAGGCACACATGCTACTCAGCTCCTTCTCAAGTAGCTAGATTACTCGGCTATAAATCAAATTACATGACATTTGCACTTTCATAAAAACTATTACAGCAGACAATTACTCAGAATATGTCTCAGTTATTGGCATTTCGAGCATTTCCCCGTTTATTTTCCTCTGTATACTTAAGCAGCGCTGCATGGAATCAGATCGAGTAACGTTGCGATATTTATAAAACAAAAATGGAGATGAAGTTACCCGATAATTTCGGGTGACTATAAACTATAGCCAGGAAGAACTCATCTGCCTACAGCGTCAGAGACAAAGCAATGCCGGCAAATGTGATGTGATTACTGAGCATGAAATATCAATATATAGTGCAGCCCTAAATTTAACTTATTAATAAATGCTCGACTGAATAAAATACAAGGACTATTAAACTTTACCGAATTTGAATGTTTCTGGAAAAATATTGTCTAAAACCTGGAGAAAAAAGCGTTTCACAGTCAAGAACGGCTTATGTCAATGCACCATACCGTCTAACAAGCAAGGATGTTTTTGTTAATCATTGTGGAAGCATGATTAGTTCACAGCCATGATGACGCTGGGAGGGGAAACAGACGTGATTTCCCGTTTGGTCGCAGATACCCCTTTGATACCTATCTTGCAATCATGCAGTCATATACAAAAAGATATAGGGGTTGGGGGTGGGAGAAGAAGAAAAAAAAAAAAAACAACCATGCACCAAAAGCCTTCAAGAATATAAATGAATGGATAAAATATTGAAAATAAGTTTCTGGAGATGGAAACAGGTCCCAAAGAACTTGGATGGAAAGGGGGCATAAATGCAGGCAGAGTCTGGTCGGGGGGCAGAATACAGTGCTTCCGCTTACCTCGCTGTGGGACGGCAGAATACAGTGCCTCCGCTTACCTCGCCGTGGGACGGCAGAATACAGTGCTTCCGCTCACCTCGCTGTGGGACGGCAGGATACAGTGCCTCCGCTTACCTCGCTG
>JAODKM010000035.1:7680572-7696757 GCA_026780845.1 Petrocephalus sullivani | reverse complement strand
CGTGGCGGGCGGGGCCGAGTCATCTGCCTCCAGAGTCGCAGGCATGATCCGTGCTCAGAAGAACTCCTTCAGGGGCCTGACAGCGGGGGGGAGCTCAGATGCTCAGTCATGAAAAGCACAAATGAAGCTCCCACCGGTTAGAAAGCAGCAGGGGAGCGAGGCTTGAGAAGAGTCTGCAGTGCAGGTTAGCGCAGCGTGAGGCGAATGAGAAGGGAGCCCCAGCCGACAGCGCGGGACAGCGCAGGGCAACCCTGAAGCAGTCAGAGCTCAGCCAAAGTTAGGGACATTTTACGGAAAGCCACCGTTTCAAAGTCAGCGATCAGGATCGCACCTGATGACGGCGGCTCTGAGGACTCGGTCACAGGTGCCGGGACAGGATCTGAATCCTGGGCCTCAGCTAGTTGGTGAGAAAAACAGAAAAACACTATAAGGTACTGGGGCAAAGGTGATCAGATACACCCACACATGGTCCATCAGACGCCCGCTTATCCAGGACAAGGCTTACCCAGCCCAGCCTGTTTATATAGTCTGGCCCAGCAGAGCAGGAACCACAAAGCTTATTACTCCAACTAAAGTGTTCCGCTCAGCAGAATAAAACTGACAAAGGACCCACCACCCACAGCTCTGAAGAACCTCCACCCTCTATTAACACCTCGGCAATACTGTGCTTTTCTGTGGGTCTGTAAAAACCTTTTGGGCTCTGAGGGGACTCCAGGAGAACAGGGGCGGCAGCTTCCTCCTTTTCCTCTGGGGGGCAGCTGGGCAAATTGTCAGACTCTCCATCAGCGGGAGCTTCTTGGCTCTGAGAGCCCAGATCTGCTACCTCCTCCGCCTCCTCCTCCTCCACCTCCTCCTCCTCCACCTCCTCCTCCGCCTCCGCCTCCTCCTCCTCCTCCACCTCCTCCTCCGCCTCCTCCTCCTCCACCTCCTCCTCCTCCGCCTCCTCCGCCTCCTCCTCCTCCACCTCCTCCTCCGCCTCCTCCGCCTCGGCTTCTGTGGTCACTGCGCAAGAAGAGGTAGTCGGTGAGGAACACCCAGTCGCCTGACTTATAACAGCGTCTCCCAATCCGGTCCTCGGGGACCGGCAGGCAGTCCGTGGTTCTGCTTGGGAGCCGAAATGTAGATGCATCACCCTGCGGGAAGCCGGGGTCTCGCTACGTCAAAAGCCAAGCCCATGTCCGACAGATCATCAAGCAGAAGTGCTCGCTCCGGCCCACCCGCCGGAGGAATTAAGATTTTAAATAATTTATAACACCCTACTTAATAAACAATGTTACTGGTTTATGCATTTACAATACTTTAACATATTTTAAGTGTACTCTTTACTTACTAAAATGGAAAAAGATTCAGCTTGGAATGATTTGCCATTATGAGTTCAGCTCAACAACCTATATGGTTGATTATGAAATAAGTTAAGGGTGAAGGTCTCTAAAGCACGTGTGGCCAATATTATCCAGAAAGGGCCATTGTGTGTGGCATTCTGCTGCAACTCCCTAATTAGATTACTAATTAGAGAACTGATTCGCTGAAGAGTTCTCACGGCTGGGTTTGAACAGTTGACCAAAAAGTTATCTGAAAAACCTGCATACACACCAGCCCTTTGTGGCTTAGACTGGCCACCTTTGCTCTAAACCCAAGGATTTATCCTGCAGCAAGACCGAGGTTAAAGAGAGGGCTACAATTAATCTACAAATCCTAAACCCCTGCCATCGAAACCTCTGTGCAACAGAAACCATGCTACCCCAAGACGTCTTAAGTCCTCTTGCTCTAAAAGGGATGCAGACAGACATCGTGGCTCTGCGTCACCTGCATCTACTTCCTCGGCTTTGTCCTCCTTCTCTGGCGAGCTGGGGGCTGGCCTCTCCTCTGCAGATTCAGCAGTACTCTTTGCTGCAGTCTGTGGTTCAGGGCTACTTCCTACCCCAGTGCTCTCAGGTTTAAGAGGACTCTCCCCTAGACTGCTCCGGGGAGACTGCATCTCCATCTCCTCGCCCCAGTCAGTCACTGGCTTGTACCCCTCCAGAGGCGAGAAGGGGCTCAGCGGTTTCGCTGGATCTGGGGTGTCCTGAGGAGAAGGGAGCTGTACTTTGGGCCGGGGGGTACGTTGCTCTTTGGGGCTGACTGGCGAGGCAGCAGGTGCTGGAGAAGACGGTTCCTCTTTCGCTTTCTCTGGAGACGTGGCCGCCTTCTCAACATCTCCCTCCAAGTCTTCCTGCTCTTCCTCCTCTTCCTCTCCATCGCTGGCATCCTCCCACTCATCCTCGTCGTCACCCGCCGGCGCTCCGGTGCTGTTGTCCACGACTATATCCACCTGAAGAAGCACCGCAAGTTCATTTCAGTTAAAGACTGCCAAACCCGACACTGGAACACCAGCAAACTCGATTTGAATGACAATAAGTACCTTCTCCTTGGCAGGGGGCTTCACACCCTCTTCGTCTGCAGGTACTGCCTCAGCCTCACCCTCCCAGCGATTATCATGCATGCTGCCGCAGCGAAACGCAGGCGAAACATAACAATAACCAGAAATAGTTCTGATCAAAATTAATACAAACATCTAGCCACACAAACAACGTAACCCAAACAGTTTATCTAGCTAGATAATGGTCGCCAAAGCTGATCAGGGTGCCCCTAGCGCCTTCAATACATACCTGTAGTTTTTGCTTTTCGCGCGACCTTTCCCTCTTCCTCTGCCCCCAACACCCCCCTCTTTCGGTTTGCCGTGCGCCAAGAAATCGCCAAACGTGGGTGCCTTGGGGGGCTTCTTGTTCTCCTCTATTGAGAGACCCCACAAAAAATTTCAATAAATCAGAGGAAGCCCTGAACATTAATCACACAGCTGCAGCGATGGCGAGGGGCGGAGCCTATCGGAAGCGGGGGGGGGCAATGTGACAAATTGATTCTCAGACAGCGCGGTGTGAAGGGAATGGCTCAAAAGGTCATGTGCCACAGACAGGGGATGGTCATAAAAACCACGCAAAGAAAGACATGGCAACAAGGCTCAGCTCATGCTAGCTAGCAAATACGCACGTGCATTCACCAGAGCAGGCCAACAAAATCCTCACTGTTAAACAGAGAGGTCCCCTTTGGCGTTAGACAAACTGACGAGTTACTACCTTTTACACATTAATTCCAATCAATTTTAGGCAAATTAACTCCGTGTGCCATTATGTTATTTACAAGCAATGTAAAATTATTTTGCCGTTTAAAAGGTGAAAAATATCCTTTTTACTCTGTTGGCCAACACTGTCCCTTGGAGCGGGATTCGCTTTAGACATTCACACTCAAATTCAGAGCTGACCTGAGGCCTTCTGTGTTTTGGCATTACGCCCTGTAGCTGGAAAGGACACAGAAAGTCACCAATGTAGCATGAAAAAAAAAAAGTTCAAAAGTTCAAAAAGTTCCAAGGTCAATTCCCCAGACATCCATAGCACCATGCATTTGAATGCTGTAATGTTTATAACCCTAAAATTAGACAGGCCCACGTGGTGACTGACATTATATGGAATTTTACTTATAACCAATGGCTTCATAGCTGATTGATGCCATTTAGGTGGAAAACCCCTTTCGATTAAGTGGCTGTACCAGACGGTGGTAATGAGACTTACCCCTCTTAATACCTTGATCCTGAACGTCCTCTGCAACAGGTTCCTCCCTGAACCTGTAATCACACCGGGGATTACATCTCAGAGCCAAGACACCCTGTCTGATTAGACCCGGCTCACCACTGTGAATCACCCCTGCGAATCACCACTGTGAAAGCTATGCTGTTGTGGACTGAATTCCAGCTCAGAGAACAGGACAGTCTGACATCCCCCAAAGTTCTTCACAGTATTTATTTGGATGTGGGCACACAGAGGTTCCCAGCACGGTTTTGTATAACCAGGCCACAGATTCTCTCAAACTGGCATTATTTAAACTGGACTGAGTAAATACTGTTGATTAACATTAACCTCCTGTCCAATGAAGACGGAGTTCCCGTTTCAGTTTGTATGTGAAAGCTTTGTTCTGAATTCCACACATTTTCACTGCCAACACATGGATATACGTCGAGATTGTCTCTTCATTAAGGCAATTTGCACAATTTGATGATTTCTACAGTATGTTACTGAGTAAGACGCAACCATTTCCTTCACAGCAAATTCCCGCGTAAATCCGTCTAGAGTAAAAGGTCAGCTCACATAGACTCGGTCTTCTGAGCGTCCCACTCGCGTCTCCACTGGCCGGTGGCGTTGCGGTGCCGCGCCAGGCGCTCCTCATCGATCTGCTCGCGCTCCTTCTTCCAGCGCAGGTACTCCGCCCGCTCCCGGCCCGTCATGGACATCGTCATGTCCACAGAGCCCTTGGCGCCGGGCCTCCGACTCTACCAGGCCACACAAACACTCAGAAACAGAGAAGGAGGCGGCGTCGTGCCAGCAGGTGTGTGCAAAGCAGTCATTTTAAAAATTAAAAGAAAAATTAATAAAAAAAAATGCCACAACACACAGGTACAAGCTCCTCAGGAATATCCCAACGGATGGATATATCTGCAGACCCTTGGTGGTTCTCGATACGTGTACGTCACCATACTCGTGTTCTCGCGTAGCAGTTTTACGTCATCTGCCATTGCTGAAGACCAATTCCAATACTAATAAGGGAAGTACAGAGGACGGCAGGAATCCCCGGCAGTCGTTCTTGCCCTGCCCCAAATATCCGGGACGCATTGGTTGCATCCCCACCGAAAGAGACCAATCCTACGATTCGTTGTGACCCAAGTTCGTTCGGCAAGTTAGCAAGTGGTCTTGGCCAAATACCATCTCTGCGACCTGGGCGCTGAGAAGCAGCGTGGGTCTGCGCTCACCGCCCACTCCTTCTCCAGCTCGGGCCCGGTCTTCACGTTGTCGAAGTCGAGGCCGCCCCAGTTCCGCACGTGCCGCCGGCTGCCCTCCTTACGGTCGACCTCGGGAATGGGGCCACAGCGTCTTGGGTCGTCCAGGAAGTTGCGCACCGGGTTCTTATCGCCTTCGCCCTGCGACAACAGCTTCAAGCTGAACTCCGTGGGACGGAGCCGCAGATTCTCGGCATTGGAAGCTTTTCGCGGGTTCCGTTTCGCTGCAGACGCCTGGCTTACCCTTTGGCCTCGTTCGTACTCGGCGATCTTCTCCATCTCCTCGTTCACCTTCTCGATGTTCTGCCGTCTCTTCTCCTCCCACTCCTAAACAAAGATGGAGCAGTTCCTACTTAAAAGCTTCACGAAAATGAAACCATGTTGACCGCAGCCTCGATCACAGTCGAACCGGAATATTTTTCCTTACCTTGGACTTTCGGTCTGATCCGGATCCCACCGGAGTCCCCCCTCCCCTCCCTCGTCTTCCTCCTCGGGGGGTACGGCCCTGGCCTTCCCTTGGCTCGCCCTCCCACAGTGCCTGATCCGGGCGCGGCTCCGTTTTATCCGGAGCAGTTTCCCGCTTGTTCGGCCGGGCCTCCTTCCGGTCCTGCCACACGCCAGCTCGCGGCGTCCCCCGGCCCAGCCGCTCAGCCTTCCTGGGTGGGCTCCCGGCCGGGACTGCTGCTGGGTCAGCTTCTTCCGGGGCGATCCCTCCACGGGGAGAAGCCGGCTTCCTCTCATTGATGATGCGCTTCTCCTGTCCAAAAAAGAAAACAAAAAAAAATAACTAATCTTAAATCATAAAGGCCACACAAACAAGATTTTCTCTTTTCATTTAAGCAGCATCACTGTGTTCTAGATAGTGCGTCTTCTTCTACCTGTGGATCTTAAACCACATTCAAGTTAAGACTGGCAAACTAGATACAGGCCCTGTAATAAACTAAACAATAAAAATAGATTGTGAAGGTTAGCAGAGTGACTGCTGCAAGATTTACTTAAAGTTCTGAGGACAGTCGACCTTTAATGAGCCCCATGGGATGCTCTCTCACAGTAGCATACTCCACCTGGCCGAAAAGAATCACGACGGGCTTTGATTAAATGACTCCGGGCCGCCCAGCCAACCCATGGGAGGGTGATTAAAAAACCTGTCGCCTACAAGAGATCCTGCAGGCACTGGAGTACAGGGCATGGCTCTGGGTCGGCCCTGTCCACGGCAATACTTCACACACCAGAAGGTGATCCCCAGAGCATAGAATCTAAGCATGTTTTTGAAAGCTCAATGGCTTGGCTGGACAATAAATATGAGCTAAACTCATTTCATTCTCCATGCAACCCCCGTTAATTGTGTAAAACTGGAATTAAAAAGGAAATACGGATGGTCATACTGAAAGGGAATTGCAAATAAATGGGCAGCTTCTTATGGTATAAGTTTAGGCAAGAGTCCGTAGGGATCATTACAGAGAACTGCATGTTACAGAGATGATCAAATTAGGCCTGAACGAGGCCCATCGCTTGTCGCCATTGCCAGCGGGGTGGGGGGGAATCAGTCACCGGCTGAGGCTTCAACACATTGACCTGGCCTCACCCCGGCGGCTTTAGAGAGATCCACAGTGATGGTGAGATTCTCTTTTTCAGTCCTCCTGCGGTCAGGCTCGGCCTCATGGGAGCGTGGTTTGCGGGGCGTCGTCACGGCGATGCCCTCTTGCTCCGCCTTCTTTTTGTCCTCTTCGATTTCCTACGGCAAAGAGGAGCAAACCGGCCAAACAGAATAACGCATTTTGTAGTAGATAAAGGACAAAAACAAACCTTGGGTCTCATTCAGGAAATGTAACAAGGCGTTTCAGAAAAGCTTGGACAGAAGGGGTGAAAGGTCACAGGCATTCGGTTTTGTTTTTTGACTGTGCCGTTGTTCTTACTTTGTTAGTTGTTAGTTAGATTATTTATTTAATCACAATTTAATCCCAGAGTCATGACTCATGCTTGCTTGTAACTAGCTGAGGTTTTTTTATACCCAAGCATGATACCGACATCTACACAACATTTCCTGCCTTTTTTTAAAACATATTGCAGGCAACAAATTTAGAATAAATAAGTGTATTATTATAAATTGTGTGTTACTCCCCCCTCCCCCCAAAAAAATGCTGATAAGATAAATATAATGTGTAATGTTCCAATGTTCATCTTTTTTTGGTGTAAAATTTAATACAGATCATAGACGATCATGACTTAGTTTCTCTTTGCATTCTGCAAACTATCCAATCTTTTCTTGAATTGGGGTTCGTAAATGACAGAAGGTTGTGTAAAATTATATTAATACAAATATGAACAAATTCCATTACAGCTTACCTGATATCTGCGGACAAGAGCCTCGTTCTTCTTCCGAAGAGCCTCAATTCGTCGGTCAAGCTCTGCATCTTTCTCTTCCTTAGTCTTCAGATCAACCGCTGTTGACTAGTGAGCAAATGAAAGCATGGAGAGAACAGAACATACCAAAGCCATGCAAAAACTCATAGCATTATAAAGCTCTTACAAACAGTGATATCAGCAAACAGCTAAAACAACTAAATCTCCTATGCATATCATGATATTGGATTGTTATAGTACAGTGGTGTCATTTCTAGCAACTTAACTGGGTAGCGCCAGTCAACTGAAGAGGGTGCAGGAATACAGTTAAGTCATTAGATCATTAGAAAGATAGTCACATCTGTCTTCCAAAGTTACCAATTCCGAAACACAGATCCAACCGTAAGCTAAGACCCTAAAGGACACCCAAGAAGAACAACATGTTATGGACTCACCATGGCTGCGTGCACAGTGCTGTCTTACAAGTGGCAGACAGAAATACTGCCACTTAAGTATGCAGTTTCCACCCCTGCAGGAAAAACAAACACCTCTTTGATGACACTTTTGTTTCACACTTGATTATCCAGTCACCTAAGACGAGGAGATTTTAATAGGACGCATTCTGCCAACTGCTTTATATGGCAGCCATAATATATATACACATCTAACACAACTTCAGAAGAACAAATCATCATGTAAAAGGAATAATTACTGAATTACCTTATAAAGAGGCGAATGAACAGGATATAAAAATAACTGTCGTATGCCAGCGACTAGTTTCCCCCCCAAATAGTGTGTTCATTGCTTACTTAGGAGTGTTCATTGAAAGCCATGCATGAAACGATCATGTATTTATTAGCCAATGGCACGGTACCACCCCCTCACCTCTCTGCAGCCCTGCCTAAGCCTATTAGTGCATAAGCCAAAGGAACCGGGTCTTTTCACAAGTGCTGAATTTTATCTTTGTATTACTTGCTACTGAGCGACGATTCCCAGGCAAATATAAACACCGCGCCGGATAGCTACAGTACAACATCAACCTGCTTCCCAGTGTCTGATGCAAACGACTGTACCCTTAAAGGGGGGCTCGGGGGAGCTATACCTCACCTCATGGCCGAAGACGACGAAATGTATCAATAGCGGCATTTTACGGTGATCTGATACTCGTACCTACCTTTATTTTGTGTGGATCGTGCTATTCACAGGCCCCCGGCACGGCCAGTCCAAGTCCTGGCAGACTCACGTCCTCCTATCCACTTCCGGTACAAAGAACTACAACTTCCGGCCAAAAATGAGCCGGTGCGCTCCTTAAAGGGATAGTAGACACGGCTGAGGTCGATTTGCGCCCTCCGACAACAAATGAGATACTGACATGTCATTTATACCTGTCAAATCAATCTCAGCCGTATCAATGGGCTACCTTGGAGAGACTTTAAAGGCAGCTATGTGCAAAAGGTTGGGGCGTGCTGTAAATCAGCCATTAACTGATGGGGTGGAGGAAGATAAAACAAATAGGCATTATATAGTCAAATGTTCACGTTGCTTGGAGCTTTATGAACAGCCGAACTGTTTTATCGGTTTTAAGTGAACAGCGTGCATCCAGTGCAGTTTAGAGTACAAATTAAGTGTATAGGTTATAACTTTGGAATTTCCCTATTTCAGGCCAGATTGTTTGCGAAACCTTTCGGTCACTTAACTGATCCGAGAAGGGTTTTAATGCTACGAGACTCTAAAATCGCACGAAAGATTAAGCAAAATTCTATTTTGTTACTGCAAGGATGACAGTAATATTAATAAAAAAAATAATTACTTGCCAATATATAATGCTGTTTATTTCAGCTGTCCAAAAACTCATTTAAAACACATATAGTTTACTTTCACAAGTTTTCACTTGACATAGATTGTGTATAGTTATATTTTCAATATATAATTTCCCCACCCAGTCATAAAGGGATCGGAAAGCTTAGTGAATCCTGCTGCGACGTAGGGGAATGTTACAGTTTCTTATGAAAACGCTATATCTTATAATGTACTTTACTTTACACTAAACCATACTACACTATTACCGTAAATACATTATAAAACGTGTTTCCTAAGTAATTAAAGACCTGCAAGAAATGTAAGGGGAAGTGCATGACGACGCTTATATTGCCCACAAGGGGGCACCTTAATACAATGAATTAAGTTAACGAATTTAGCGTACTTTTCAAAACCTGAAGTTCTGTTTAAAATGTATCAGCACCGTTTAAACGAATAATTAGACATGTATTTAAGCACCCTAACCTACTATCATATTATAGACTGCTACATACAGTTCCCTTCGATGATGAGACAATTGAGCGGCACCCTTATATGTATATATGATTTTTTAACATGGGCAAATTAGCCACGTTTAAATGCAGCTAAAACCACAATAGTTGGTATAATGAAATATTTTTTTATAATGTAAAGGAGTGTTCGGTTAGAGAATGGTGCTCTCGCTAGGCGTACGTCGCCCATTTGATAACCTCAGTGTTCTAACAGAACCTGACCATGCTCCCTAGCTTTTATATGACGATCCGGGCTAAAAATAGAAACGGTGTAGTAATCACCAGCGCTATATTTTTAGAGAAATGACGTGTTCGATAAAACAAAAACAAAACAAAAAAAAAACTTTCCGAAAGTGCGTGAGCGGCTCCTGCGAATATTTAGAGGACACGTTACATTTCATAAGAGCGATGCAATGTTCACGGAAGTTATTTCCTCTATACCCTGCCACATCACACACTCACACGTGATAAGATGTGTGTCAATCCCGGGTTAACCTATTAGTACGGACGTCAAAGGACTAATCCTTAAAGTCAGCTACTCTGGTAAATTATTAGTGGCTTGTGTAAATGTGATTGTAACTGTTAAGGGTAGTTAATATAGAAACCATAATATAATGGTCTGATAACTTTGTGAAGGGAACATTGTTATACTGGGAAAATAAACGGGCCTTCAGACAAACCCATTCAGTGGAAACGCAGTCAAGTAAAATAAATAATAACAAGTACAATTAATGTAGTATTTGACACTTTTAGGCTTATCGTAATGCAAAAACACAGTAATCAGTCCAATTCATCAGCATAAATTAGTAGATAAGCGGATGCAAATGGACTCGGGCGCTTGACATTGCTGGCGGACGGTGCAGGTTGACGCTGACAATAAATGACATAAGCGCCCTCCCGTGCTGACGCGCGGCCTCCGGCAGAGGCCCCTTGCTTTGCAGTGTCATCATAGGGAGCGAGCGTGCCGCGCCGCGCGCCCCCGTCCCAGCCAATCGCGGCGCTGTTTCCGGGCAGAAGCGGCTGGCGCGAGACAAACAAGCTACCCCGAGTGCGACTTTCTGCGTCCGTACTCCCGCTTCCCGCGCGTCCTCTCGCTCGCGACGGATTCGCGCGCTAGTGACTAGTACAGCACAACTATACAGGCGAATATAGGACTAGTGCTTATTTTAAAACAGCACATTAGATGCTGAGATCCTTAAAGGCATTGAATTCAATTACATTATTTTAAAAAGACACTTGGGTTAATTAAGTAAAAAAAAAAGACAGTATTTTAGTAAACATTTAATTAGTCACATACTGCATAAACACACGTGTGTGCGCTTAGAAATACAAGGACCATGAAAAAGAATCTTCTGATATTAGGTGATATGAGGACTTTGTGGAAGCCACAGTTAACACCACTTGTAGCTAAACAAAATGCGGACAGCCTGATAGATCTGTTCATCATCTTATAAGGCCATGCAACCCAACTCCAGGCAAAACCTGGATCATGGAATCAGTTACGGACCTTTTGATACAAGATTACATTGCATTACATGATTACATTTTGCTTAATGCTGCTTCAGAATGACATATGTCCATCGCCTCATCATTCGATAATCATCTATGATCTAGTCTGACACTAAACTGGGCAGGGTAAGGTTTCACTTTTGTCACAGTTACCTCTCCAGTTGTGTAAACACAGGCATGGGGATGACCTAATTGTTGTGACAGCTAAGCAACCAAGTTAGGCTCACTTACCTGGGAGCGGGTACTTTGGTCGTACCCAAGTGACCCTTTCTTCCATGCTAATCCTTACTGGCCTTTCTAACTTCCTCCCTTGGTTCCCTCTTTCTTTCTTTCTTTTTATTCCACAACGCATTATTTTAATTGCGCTAAAAGAAATGCATCCATGTTAACACTACATTTTAGTGCAATTTCAATCTAAGACAATGTACATTTTAATGAGTACATCACTTTTCTAGATAAGTGTGTAATCTAAAATGCTATGTTCACATAGGGATCCTGTTTTCTAGCACCAGGGTTTTGAAATAAGATATGTACCTCAATAGTTACTCTGAAGAGAGAATCCAGGAAGGGAGGAATTTGAAGCCTCGGAGGAGACAAGAGATATGTGACCTTTTGGATGATCTGAAGTGGCTTAATGCAAAATAGAGATTATAACTTGGGCTAGTAGTTGGGTGGGGAATTTTGTTGTGCAGTAAAATCAGCAGGATTGAGTCATAGACATTGTGGCTCTGTGCTTCTGTCAGCCAAGAATTATGTACAGTTAGAAACTTTGGGGCTCTTAGGAATGAGATGATGGCAAATGTATGTTGTCCTAACACCAAAACTGAAGTTATCTAGAAAGGAAACTTAAAATGTTTCCATCTGGTATGTGATGCAACGATTAGTAAATACAAAGGAACAAAAGTCACTAAAGTGCCTTATAATAACTGAGTCGCTGCAAATCGACAAAAATCTTGTCACGGCAACATGAGTTGTATGTTGTGATGGCATCTGCTCGTGCAGTTCAGTGCTACCTGGAAGTGCTTCTACAATGAAGGGAAGTCATTTAGTCATTTGTGAGAGGCTTCACGTTTTAAGAAGTAATACGCGTGGGATGCTTAGTGACCCGGGTCGTGTTACCCATAGAGGAAGCAGAACCGAGTTGGTTAGTGGCTTGCACATCTTAGGTTGGGGGTTTGAATTTTGCCTTCAAACTGTTCTCTCCATGTAGTTACACAGGCTGCCACAAGCAAGTCCAAAAATAAGTTGCCCATCGTTGTGCGTGGTTTTGTATATTTTGCATTGTGTGGATACCTTTTACCTTGTGGGGACATTTCCCTGGTCCCCGCAAGGGAAAACTAAATTTGATAATCATTAATCATTAAACGCAATCTAAAAACTAAAATTGGCAAAAGTCTTGCATTTTGTTTGGTTATTTATGGTAAAGGTTTGGGCTGGGTAGGGGGTTAAGATTGTCCTAGTTTTAGGATTAGGGTTTTGACTATAGAAATTAATGGAGAATCCTCAAATGATACAAATGGATACAAATGTGTGTATGTGTGTGAGTTTGTGTGTGTTATAACTGGGTGATATGGCAAAATATTTTATTATAGCGATATGTTTTTCATATCAGTCCATATCGATAATTATCATGTTATAATTAAAGTGATTTCTTACTTCACTACTCCATTTTCGCATAAAATTTCCTTAGGATTTCCCTTAAACAGATTCAGAATATGATACAACATGACAAATTGAATGAAGTGCAAACTGAAATCAAATTTTATACAAAAATAAACCTTTTGTCATATGGCGTAACACTAGAAAATGCAGACAGTATGGTTTGTTGCTGGGCTTTTTCTCGGACTTTCTGTGGTTTATCATTGCTGGCAACTTTTGATTGTCATCGGGGGGTTAGGGCTCTTCAGCATTTATTTAACATCCCATGCCTGACAGAGCAATGTTACTGCTAGTATGGAATATTACCTTATATTGCATAACACTTAGTAGTATAACATCTAGAAGATATAATCATAAGCATATTACTAGAACACATACTGATCATTGTATCATGATGTAACCCACATATGTAATCAAATCATTATGTACTTGTGCTTCGTGTTAGACTTGCAGCCATTGCTGATTACCTGATCTGGTCCAGCCCTGTATCAAGGCCACTCTAATGAGCCCAGGAGCTTATCGTTTTTGATGGCCACAATGAGGAGTTGGTAGGTTATCCATCAGAAGGGATGCACCGAGAGTTCCTACCAGAGAAGGGAGTCATTTAACCGTGGCAGAAGAAAAAGGGCCGGAGGCCTTCAACAAATGTGGGGAAGACCTTCAAAGACCTTCATATGGTATTATACATTTCCTCTGAAATTCTGAGGAATATAAAATATGATCACCAAGGTTATTAGAAAGGGGCGTGGATCAGGGGCCACCGCAATGGTGAATGGCTAAAGTGATGGTGATGCTTAGAGTGAAGAAGGTAAGAAAGTGTATAAGAACCAATGTAAATCCATGCTGGGCACACTCCTGCAGAGTGTCCAGTCTTGCCTGTAACCTCTGTGTCACAATAAAGGCTGAACTTAGAATTCTACACAAGCGGCTCCTGACTTCTCATTTGGCGAGGAAGAAAAACCACAACACTAGGCCCTTGAGCAAAGCCCTTAACCCTAAATGCTCCAAGCAGCCTCTCTGTTAGGTGTGATTTTTGATTTTTTTTTCTTTACCATAAATTAAATTATTAGCTGAACACTGAATATTTTGGTGATTTTTCAGAAACAATATAGTCAGACTTGCAGTCATAGTTGAGTAGAATGTCACTCATTCGCTTGAATATAGTGCATGGTCACGTGTCTATTCAGAGATGAATCATATCTTGATGTAAATAGTTTTTGTTTTTCTTCCAAACCTTAGGTACCCTAGGTTTTTGTGTCACTAGAGCTTGTTTTCCTTGTTATCTAACAATGACTCAGCAGTTTACACTGATTTCAAAGCAGAGTTATGATGAAGATAAAATTATTTGGCTATAATTTGGCTATAAGACAAAGCAAATTGTATTACTACAGGGACTGGAAATGATATTAATAGATGCAGTTGGTGCACAAATAACAAAAATATCATTAACTAGGAAACTGATGTTGTCTGTTTTGATAAAGATAAAAGAACAAGAATTCTGACCTAGATCAGAACATTCAAATAAAGAAACAACATCAACAATTAATTACTATTAGGGCTCTGAGGGAGTTTCTCGATATGCATACTTGACCATACTTGTGTTCTTGCATACCTGTTTTACATTATCTTCCACTGTCAAGGACCAGTTCCAATACTAAGAACAGACGTACAGAGGACGGCAAAACCCCCCCTGATGTCGTTCTTACCCCACCTCAAATATTACGGAGACATCTGTTGTATCCCTGCCAAAACGAGACTAATCCCATGATTCATTGCATCCCAAGTTGGTTCTTGGGAGGCAAGTCAGCAAGACCACTCTTGCCAAGACCACAAGTGCAATCTTTGCATTCTTGGTATTGAGAAACACCCGAAATGTGCTTGGGACAGTCACAAAGGAGGGACAAATGTAAAACTGTGATATAACCAATATAACTATAGAAATGTCTCTATCACATGTTCAGCTATGAAAAATATTTTAATCTTGGTTGTTGCAATATGTCAGCCAAATATAAAATACATGTTACTGTCAGTGATTAATACTCGTATTTTATCGGAGACGTCATCGTAACCCAGGAATCTCAGATGACAATGTTCAGGTGACACTGACGTATGTGTATTTAAATATTTATTAAATTACATAGCATTGGTGCTGACCACTGAGCCATGTAAGCTCCACACTTACTCTTCTCTTGTGTCGTCGTTTTGTTGCTCTTTTAAATGATTTCAGTAGAAATACTCATCTGTACAAAGGTGAAAACTGTATGTATGTGTAATAATACCGACATTTAAAAATACCTACAATTGGATTTGCTCCCATCAGCTCGACATAGGAAAAAATATTACACAAGTTTGGGTAGAAATAATTGTTTCAAAATATTGTTTCATTCTCAAGACTAGTCGGGTTACTGTGAAGTTCTGACTGTCCCTTCTTGCAGGAGGCTATATTTAAACCACTTATAAAATAGCTTATGGGGATTTCCTACAAGCTCTAGTTAAAATATCAAAACTCACTCTTTAGGCTTGCACAACTTGAGGGCTGATGCAAGAGGTCATTTTTGCATTTGCATATTACACAGTTTTATTTGGTACAGTGCACATGCAATACAATATAATATAAACACAATATAATACGATATACAGAAGTACAGCACATTAACCAGAAAAGTACATCATCCATTCACAATTTCTCGATCAAATACATCATCTATTCTGAAATACAAAATACATCATTTCAAATGTAAATGGATTCAATATCAATAATAAAAATACATTTACAGAAGGAATATTCTGTTGTTCTGTAAACAAACTCATTGGACGAAGATTTGCTGATTAAGCAAATTACTTGGTCATGATTAAAAATGTTGGGTGAATGAGTGTAATTGTGTTAAGATGCACCAGTGACATTAAGGAAGGGTGATGCTTGGGGTATTTTTAGCATGAGCCTCAGTGATTAAGATATGTCAGCTTACACATGTGGTGAATCATTATATAACTAATGAATCATTTTTCACATTCTCAAAAGAGTACTAAACCATTATGCACTGGTAGTCCATTGATCTGATGCCCCTGCTACTCATGTTATCTATACCATGACATTTTCAGCTGATAAATGTGAACCCTATTGAAGTATTATGGGATGTCCAAGATTTTTGTTCACCACCACCAATCAGGTGTGATCTGGTCTTTGTTTCGTATGGAAGAATACTGCATCTCTTTATAGCAACATATAAATTCTCCATATAGTATAGGGTCATGGTCTTATGCAGTACAGGGTTAGAATAAGTGTGGCCTGATATCCTCAGTACCTCAGTCCTCTGGGTGCTCCAGTCCCCACGCCCCCAGTTCAAAATTTGAGTTACGGAGTTGCCTGTAGGTGTGCTTCAGTAAGTGAGTAGTGTGTGTGATCATACCCTGTGATGGGCTGCAGTAAGTGAGTAGTGTGTGTGATCATACCCTGTGATGGGCTGCAGTAAGTGAGTAGTGTGTGTGATCATACCCTGT
>JAODKM010000035.1:7669413-7680472 GCA_026780845.1 Petrocephalus sullivani | reverse complement strand
GATGGGCTGCGCCTTTGTCTGTTGCTCCCTGCCTAGTGTTCATAGCCTCTGGGATGAGCTTCTGACCCTCATGACCCTGAATAGGACAAATGGGAACTGAGAGTGGATGGATGGATGGGTTTCTAGGACATACACACAAAACACGGAGCCAACAAGGCACACTTTTAGTAGCTTGTATGAAATACTGGCCTTGAATCTCAATGATAAGGATCCACAAAGCTTTTAAAAAATGCTTAGAATACTTCGAAAAGTTATAACTCGTAGGTAGGAGAGGACCAGTAAAAAAATGAATTGTCATTCTGAGTGGAGAAAATATAATTTTATTCAGTTTAACTGAAATGACGTTAAAGGCATATTTCTAAATAATCTGCGCTGCAATGCCTTTTTCTGCTGCGGTGAATTTCAGGGCAAAGAGCCAATGGAGATGTATTTTTTTAGAAAGTGTACAACATCCCAATGAAAACAAGGCTTTGTTAGGTGGTTAGTTGAGAAGGACCACGTGAGAGTACCATGGGTACAGCTGGCCTCATTGCCAAGGCTCATTCCCCAACACCCCTTGTTTGCCTGGCCGCCACACAGCCAAGCCTATTGAGCACGGTAATGAGGTAATTGACTGCTCTTACACACGCTTCTTGAGCAGCGACAGTATTTACTAAATAAACCTGCAAGTAGGCCCTGTCACATCCTATAAGATCACCCTGTCGCTTTCTGATCAGGTGGCATCATGTTATCATTAGGTCTTTTATCTTCCAGGCTTTATCTTACAACACAAATAAACCGTAGTCTTCCTGTATCAAGATTGTGGAGAGAAAATAGAAAACAGAATGTATCGGAAAAGGAAGTTTGAGGTTAATGACTGGCCCCGGAAATGTCAGTTACAAATTATGTGCAGCTTTTATGATGCTAGTTAATGGTTTTAATAAATGTAGCTTTATTTAATTCAGAATTAATTGTTTTGAAGTTCCCATTGAGGAAAGTACACTATAACTATCTGGGGAGATATGAATAAATATTCTGCAATAAACATTTATTTCACTGAAAAGAAATTGTAATTTTGTGTCCCACAATTCATTTCTGCTTTGAAACTTGACATATACCATGTAATATAATGGATTCTGGTTCGATGTTATTCAACGTACTGTAAAGCTACTAGTACGCATTGCTTGTAATCATGTGATTTGACGTGAGTATTTTTTTTTCTGAAACGGCATGTGCTATGTTTTTCTGTGGTGCTATTCAGCCAAAAAAAGGGTGTTCAGCTAAAACCACGCCCTTCTGCAGAGTGTCGGCCTGGCGATTGTTTGCGCTGCTCTGCCTTTCAACACCCTCCCATTATTTTGGCAGAAAGGGCAGCTGTGTACTCTATACCACCTTATGATAATGGCGGGGAGCAGAAAATCAGTTAGTAGTGAAGATGCCCCATTTTGGAGAAGTAGGAAAAAATAACATAGGACCCAGCGGTTTCTTTCTGGAGTAGAAGACTGTTGGTGGAGGGGTGGCCGTGGATGATGTCATTGTGATAGTTTAAGTGGGGGTCACAGCTGCCATCTGCACAGTCCCTATATGTATCACATCTACCAACCTGGTCGGCTGTTGCTATCTCTCACTCATGGACCTCATGGCACACCTGACCTCAAGATAAACAGTTCTACAATTTCCCAGAACAGTGGTGCCCAGCCCTGTTCATGGGGGATCTGTCGCATATGTTTGTGTTTTTACACAGATATTATTTAATTTAACCCTCACTACCCTTTTCATTTCTGTGGATACCAACAACAATCAATGGACAATTCTAGCCAAGACAAAACACCAAATACAACGGAAACCCTTGCCAAAAGACAAGAAGGAGATCTTCTTGGGTCAGTCAAATTCCATGGGTAATTCACAAATGCTAATTAGCCTAACTGCGTCTCGTTGGAGTGGGCAAGGAAACTGAAATCTTCAGAGGAAATCCGCACAACAAGTGGGGGATATGCAAAGCAGAGATGCAACTCAAACCACCAGCCCCGCAGCTATGGTGCAATATTGCTGCCCACTGAGGCATCACGCCACCCATATAGGAAAATATACGCAATATAAAAATACATTTTCCATTTACACGCAAACACATACTCCAGTTTCCCACCCCAGTCCAAGAACATGTTGAGGTTAATTGGAGGTAGCAAACTGCCCGTAGCTGTGCATGTGTGAGTGAGTGGTGTGTGAGTGTGCCCTGTGATTGGTCGGCGTCCCATCCTGGGTTACTGCCTGCTGTGCACTCGTAGCCTCCAGGATCGGCTCTGGACCCCCCACCACCCTGTGCAGGACAAGCAGTTTCAGACGATGGATGGAAGTGACCCTCATAGCACTATATGAAAAGTACTTTTTGATGCAATGGATATATTCTCATTGATGCGGCACATTCCGGAAGATATAAAAATGCACCGTCTTTCTAAGTAGAAAGAAAACGTAATTTATATATGTTTAAGAACGTTCACCACACGATGGCACCTTTGGAGACCAGGGTTTAAGTCTGTGAAGTTTGTATACTCTTCCCCATGGGGTTTCCTCTGAAGGCATCACAGTCTAAAGACAAACGCAGGTGAATGGGAGCTGCTTTGTTGTGAAGGGGGTATGTGTGTGTGTGTGTGTGTGTGTGTGTGTGTGTGCCCTGTGGTGAGGTAGTGCCCCATCAGTCCACATACACTGCATATCTTTAGAATGTGAGAGGAAGTTAGAGGACCCAACCGCTGTTGTGGTTTTTCCTTCCCCACCAAATGAGAAGTCAGGAGCCCCTTGAGTAGGATTCCGAGTCCAGCGTTTATTGCGACACAGAGCTTACAGGCAGGCCCGGGACACCCTGCAGGAGTGTGTCCAGTATTTATTTACATTGACTTTTATACACTTTCTTATCCTCCAATAATGACTTCACTTTAAGCATCATCATTACTTTAGCCATTCACCATTGTGGTAGCCCCTGATCCACACCCCTTTCTGATAAGCTCGGTGATCATATTTCTATATTGCTCAGTATTTCAGTAGAAATGTATAATGATCATATGAGAGTCTTTCCCACGTTTTTAAAGGCCTTCAGCTTTTTTTTCCAAAACGGTTGAGTGATTCCCTCGTCCCTAGTAGGAACATTCCACGTGTATAATAGATAAGTTACCAAACTCATTATTGCGGCCTTCAAGAGAGATAAGCCACTGGGCCTGTCTGTGTATGTGTGTGTGTGTGTTCATGCAAGGCTGTGTGAAACAGTCAGCAACTAACATAGAGTGCAAATACATAATGAAGTGATTATTTGCGTGGATTATATCATGAGAAATTATTCAATATGTGTTCCAGCAATATGCTAATGATTACATCCTCTGGATATCATACCATTGAATGTTACGCAAAACAAGGTAATATTCCATACCGGGTCCTCAGGGCCCCCAGTGAGTCCACCTACCGGGAGCTGGGAGGGAGTGAAAATGTGAAGCGGCTGGGAGGGGCCGAGGACGGAATTAGGAAACACTGACTTGGAGGAAACCTGTACATATAGGAGGAAAACATACCAACTCCATACATAAAGTGCTAGGCACAGGTGTCGAGCGCGCAACCTTGGAGGTACCCTTCATGGGCAAAAGTATGTAGCTACCAGCTTGTCCAAAATCTCATTCTGAAACCAAGGTTATGTAATAATATGAAGTCGCCTACTATTGGTGTAATAGACTCTACTCTGGTGGGATTTGCCGCCATTCAGGTTGGGTGTTGATGTTGGCTGTGAGCTCGTGTGTCCCAGATGTTTTGACATTCACTATCGCTTCATTTACAGTAGACAGCTCTAGCAGAGCAGAAATGGGGCAAACTGCCGAACCTCTTCTGTATAACCAGCCATTCTGCTGATATGCTTATTGCAGGTGCTTGTGTGACTCTGTGCTTAATTACCCAAAGGGGTGGCAATGGGCATGGGTTACTTAGGAAATCCCTCTGAGGGGTGTCTACATACTTTTAGGTACAAAACCAGAGTACAACCAACTGTACCACCTGATAACATATACATAACAGTAAGGTAAATACCATATCCATATATGCGTAAAAACACCAAAAATTAATAATAATTATTATTATTATTATTTATCTTCCAAACAACCCCAAAATGTCTTAATGTATCACAGATGAATTGCTTGGATATAATTAATTAGGTCTTTAGGCCAAAATAAAAATACCACCCGCTAGTAGTCCCAAGGCCTAGAGCTGAGTACCGCTGAAAGCATTAGGAACTTAGGACAATAGGTCTAAATGGCCTGTTCGTAACGGTATATAGCCACTGAGCAGAGCCCCGTAAAGAAGACAGGCGTTATGTTATACGGTCCTTTGTTATTTTCACTTGTTGAGTGCACAAACAATATAGCGCACACTTCATATCACATGACCAGCGGATGACATCACCACTCTCTGGTCCCGTGTGCTGTAGCTGGTTTTGGTGATGGTTCTGACTTTACAGCAGTAACACGCCACTAAGCAGATCTCCTGTGTGCTAAGGTGAAATTACAGCGCAGAATTCGGTCCCTTTCAATATACATTTGTTTGTTTTTAAATAATCACCCTCAAACATCTTAAAAACACATCTACCTCCTTTTAACTAAGCAAGCATGATTAATGGGTCAAATAAAGAAATCATTAAAAAGGGGACATTCTCTATAATTTAATTTATTGCTCTGCGTTGTTATATGTTACAGAATAACTGGTGAGACACACACAGTTGATTGAAAGCTTAATAGTAACTACTACAGTGTGCCCTCCTTCATAGGTAGGGCAGCGTGATCAGACACTCGCCCAGGCATGTATACCAGCGGGGATTTCCCACTCAAATAGGAGACAACGCCAATTGTTCGGGGTTTCCTCGATAAGCTGTCACTGCCATCTGATTAGGCGGACGAAACAAAAGCGAAACGAAAGACATCTGTGATCACAACAGAGGGAGTCACATGCCGCAATGCGAAGGTCAAGCAGGCTCCCGACCAGCACTTGCAAATGAGCTGCATTAAACTAAACGCAGACGCCTTATCATTCAATTTGCGGAAACGCTGCATCAGTATAAAAGGTTTACTATAATTGTGTAGATAAAAGTGCAGATTCATGCATACTTGGTAGCTCCCAGATTGTTTTGTCTTCCGTCACCAAGCGGATACGTTAAATAAAAGATTGGCCATTAGGAATATAAAAGTATCCGTTTAAGGAATAAAATTAATATCAATTTGGCCTATATGACGTCACCTACACCAACAAATTCAACGTATAGGCCTACTTACAACCGGCTAATATAAAATATTACTTTCATGTATTTTGTGGGTGGCATCTGGTCATAGATCTATGAAAAATAGAAAATGAATAACTTTTTAAACAACCGATACGCCTTTTACTGTATTAAATGTACAGATGCAAAAACATAACTTTTTTTTTTTTACACAAACGCGACAACCGCACATCGCACAGACGCGGCTTTGCACGGGCAGCCCGCCGCATGCACTCACCCCCATAACCCCATAACGCACTCACCCCCATAACCCCATAACGCACATCACACGCACAGACGCGGCTTTGCACGGCCAGCCTGCCGCATGCACTCACCCCCATAACCCCATAACGCGCATCACACGCACAGACGCGGCTTTGCACGGGCCAGCCCGCCGCACATCACGCGCATTTTCACGCGTCCTCGTGGCGCTGATCACTGACATGTCGGGATTAATAGGGCACGGAAGCGCCGACGCGCCTGCCATAGGCGGTATGCGGGGGGGGGAGGGATGCAGGGCTGCCCCGCCGGCCCTCGCCCGAGTGCATGTCAGGACTTGTTGTCAGACGAGGGAGGGGCGTGGCGTGCGGCTCCCAGCCGCCGGAGTGAAAGCCGAGCGGGGCGCAAGTGTGCGCCAGTCTGCTCTGCGATCCGCCGCAGCACCGCGCACTTCTCTGACTCCCGGGGAGGGAGAGAGAGAACGAGAGAGAGAGAGGAAGACAGAAAGTGAGAAAGACAGAGAGAGAGAGAGAGAAAAGAGGAAAAAAACACACATAGCATTTTCCTCCTTCCTTCCCTCCTTATGCAAGCGCGCATGACATCATCGGGCTCGGCTGCTGCTGCCATATTCTTACAGTAACAATAACTTGGCGGGATGGTGCTGGGGCAGGCTCCGGGCGAGCGCTGAGCGTGCCGGGGGGGGTGCTGCTGGGGCCGGGGGGGCAGAGAAAGAGCCTCTTCGGATGACAAATAGGAGTCGGCGCTGCTTGAGCATTTAGTGGCAGCCGGCGATTACGGAGCGACAGCGGAGCCAGGTGAGTGCGACCCTGGGATTGTGGCGGCCGGGGGGCGATCGATCGCACTGCTGCCACTCGCCTAATAAGTCCGCTAACTGTCTTCTTTCCGAGTTTGTTTGCCCTGGAATAATCGATCACTAGTGCTGGTGCCCTAACTCACTCTTTCTATTGATTCGGCTCGTGCAACTACGGCAAGATCAAAAATGCATTTTCATCGTCGATGTCTGTAACATTATTATTATTATTATTATTTTTTAATTATGGAGCTCTCTAAGGCTTGGAGATCCGTAAGTGTCACGGCGTAAATACGTTTTTTTTCCATGCATTTCAATAAGACACCTGATTCGTTTTGGGGGTAAACCTCATATGTGTTTATAGTTTTATATCTATAAAATCTATTTAGCTTATTGCCCGTTACTTTGTCATATGTTGTGCATGCTTGTTAAGAGTCTTGATTACGTGGGCGCTTCTGTCGATCGTTCGATTCTAAGGCCGTTTAATGCATTTCGGTACGATGCCTTTCTTTATAGCAGAGAATAACTTATAACTTCTGGCATTTTTGGTACCATTTTCCGACGTGGAAACTATTGCAGTAGTAGCACGGTACATTTAGCGCTAATAATAGTGGAAACCGCACGTCAGAAGGTCATTATAATCGGCAAACTTGACAAAGCGCTGGCCATTGTCGCGGGCGAGACAACACACCATTTTTCTGCGGTTTTGCACAAGTTCCGACGTATGAAAAAAATATCGCGCTTAATTTTTTTATTAGGATTCAAGGGCACCGCAATCATTTCCACCTCCAAAGAACAGATTTTCACGAAATTCCCAGCCATGGAGATTTTCCATAACGCGTTAAAAAAAACGTTTACAGTAACTTTAATTTCACAATATCGCGTCGTGTTTTTCCTGGTTTCCTGGTCAAAGCGTATTTGTATAAAAGGAGTAAGTATCTGTAGTTTACCGCATTTATCGGGGTTAAATGTGAGAAGTAGGCAGTCCGTCTGCGCAGCTAGTTGTGTTTCCTGGTGCTGCGCCTGCCCGACGCCTGCGTGCGACTCTCCGCACTTCTGCGGCCGATTTGTTTACAAACAGTGCGCGGCACACGAGGGCGCCCTTTGCCGCCACCTAGCGGCCGCCGAGCAGACAGCACGCTGGATCATACTCCATAAATGACACCCACCCACCCACCTCTCATACTAGTCGGGGTCACGGGCGGAGCGGGCGGGGGGAAGGGAACCTGGAGCCCGTCCCGGGCAGCACTGAGCACAAGGCTGGGGTTCGCGCTGCACGGGATGCTAGTTCATCGCAGAACACCCCGGAATTATGCGGCAAGGACTCTACCCACTGAGCTTTCGAGCTGCCCTATAAACGAAATGTTATTAAAAAAAAATCCCTAATATTAAACAGGGTGCACCCTTAATAACTGATAAAATAATGAATAATATAATTAACCGTGCCGTCATATTTTAAATCTGCAGAAATCAGTTGAATTCCTACATTAAAGTTATGGTTTGGTTACTTTACTAGTACAAATAAATTGTATTTTCACGGGAAGATTGATTATTTACGCTGAGGAATCGTTACAACATAAAATAGATATTACAATTGACTTTCGCTTACGGGCTGTCAAAAACACTGTGTTCCTTCACCGTACACCAGGCGGAGACACTTCACAGCTTTACCCCTGCAGCACATTTAATTCTGTGTGGTATCATAAAATGTGCACCTGGTCAGATTTACGAAGGAAGTTTCTGTATGCATGGTTGGGTGTGCATTGACATTTACAGTGTATATCTGCTTTCCCTGCAGTCTGGTATGGCTCGCGCCCAGACCAACGGTGGTAGGGACGAGAACCAGCAGGGAGGACATCAGAGCTGCTGCATGGAGGCCCTGCAGCCGGACGCGTGGCCGGCATGTGGCGTGCGTAGCCTACAGCCAGGCCGCAGGCCGTGCTGCCAGTGGCGTGCCAGGACGACCTCGTCCACCCCTCCACCTGTGTGTCCACGCCAGGAACCTACAGCCAACAGACATCCTACAGACATCACTGACAGCATAATCCCAGACAGGACAGGTAAGGAGCTAGTCAACGGGGAATTAAATCAGTGTCTTCGGGGGGGAAGAAATGTGACAAAATGCCAGATTGGGTGTTGAGAGTAGAGTGCCGGACTGGGGTGTCAGTTTTGGGATTTTATTTTGCGGGGTTGAATATAAAAACGCTTGTTGAATATCTAAGCCTCAGGGCTTCACACTGCAGGTTCTGAATATGTCGCTGCAGTACTTTGGAGTGGGATGCTGTATCGCCTTACAGTCGTCGGGAATTCATGCCGCCATGCAGTGTTTATAGGATAGGGATGTTTACGCAGAATCGTGCAATGAAATTCATCTTAAAAAATGGTACAAAGTAGGGAAAAAGAAATGCAAATTCAAGTCTGCTGTGAAACTCAAGTTCCTGTGGAACAGCAAAATACAAAAATAGCTTTGTTAGGGTATTGAAGCAAACCTATAATAAGCCCTTATATGCATATCAAGCATACATTTATCTTCAAAGCTCATTTGACTAGATTAGTGATTAACAAGCATGCAGAATTGTTTTGTATTCAAATAATGTGGAGTGATGTCAAGCTAGTTTTTAACAGTGTTATAGAGGTTAGTTGTTGGTGGCTTACATGCTTGTATATGAGCATTATAGGATACTCCTTGATGAAGACAGCTGTATTGTGGAAGTGTTGGCGAATAGGTGCAGGAATTAAACAGTATGTGGGCTTTGTTGGTGGTGGTGCCAGAGACCATTTGACCAGGGACCCCGGTATGCATGTCAAGGGAAGGCGCGTGTTTGCTGTTTTGGCTGGAAGGCGCGACCCGAACGCAGTCCTTAGACAGCTGAAGGAGGAATGGTCGGAGTGCCAACTAAGATTCTTCAGTGTCCCGACCGCAGCCTTTGCCCCCTTCTGCGGAAGCCATAGAAGAGCTATGTTTTGGGCATGTCAAGACTTGTCTCTGCCTGCAATATCCCATAGAGAACACATGGCTTCTTATATAGCTTCTTTGCGGTGCTCATTTTGCTCCAGTTTCTTCCTTTCGTCTCTATCACTGCTTCCCATTTACTGTCACCCCCTTGCTACCTACCATGTTTTTACCATTCTTCCTGCTCTCTGTCTTCCTTCTGCCCCTTGGTTCCCTGCCTTTGATAGCTCTTCCAAACCGATTGATCCCTCCCCCACATTGCCTAGACTAACCTATCCCAGCTGGTCACTGTTTTACTCAGCCAATGGCTGATTTCGGTTTCAGGCGGCAGTGGGCTACAGTTACCCTGGCAACAAGCCAGTACTCCTCTGTTTTCCCTCCTGTTCTAGCTTCTAAATCGCCAGCAGCTCTGGGATAAGAGTGACTTAAAGCCATTAAATGTTTTGGTATTGTAAACTTTCCTAATGAGCAGGCTTTCAAAAGTCAAAATCTTAAATTTTCCGAAAATAAACTGCTTTCCTTTATATATGAGGTCCTTTGGTTTTTATTCATCAGTTTATTAAGGTGGCAGTCATCATTGCATCCTACTAAGACAGTGTTTAATGCAGCTTTTAAATTTTATTTTGGTGTCGATTATCGCTTTTTTCTTTTCAGAAAATAACCTAAAAAGTGTTGAGAACGAACTGGGTCGTCTTTCTGCACAACCAAAAGTGGACGCCCGCAACACTATTGCGCAGAAACTCCACTAACATTCTAGGACTTAATAAGCAGATTAAAAGATTACCATCAAAGTTTAAAGGGAAAAAGGTTTATGACAATAACGACAGTAATCAGAGAGGAAAGCTTCTGGCTGCCCGAGATCTGAAACCCGTTCTTAAGACTCCGTCTGTCGTGCCGTGAGGGGTTTTTTCAGAAGTGGGGCGAGCCGGATAAACAGCGGTTCAGGCTTGTTAAGTAGCCAATCCGCCCCAATAAGTAGTACAGTGTTAAATAGGTTAGCAACAGGCAGTAATGGTATTTTTTTTAGTCGCTTAAGAGTCAGCAGGAGTCACCAGCGATGGGGGGTGTAGCGCTCGCTGTTTCGGTGGGCGGACGTGAGCTATAGGCCTGCTGCTGGTGATCTGCTTTAATTGAGGACCAAATGCAATCAAACAAAATGCACTGGAAAACCATTCCGTGTTGCCGCCGATAACCGAAGAAATCGCGATTTTCTCGATATCGCGGGTATTTCGAGGGAATTGTTGTTTTTTTTGAGAGAGTAATGGCTCTTCTTTGTTTTAAAGCCTCGCACCGAGAGGGAGAGAACGGACCCAGTGTAATGAGAGCCGGGGACAGAGAGCAAGCGTTAGCTCCACGTCGTCAAAGTCAGCGCCCCCTAGGGGACTCCCAGGAGAACAGCCCCCCCGGCAGAGCCCCGGAACTGGAAGATGAGGTTTCAGAGAGGGTGGCTCTCCGGCTCAGGATCATCGGGGATGAGATCAATGCCGTGTTCCTGCAGAGAAGGGTAAGGACTGGAGTTCACACTTCTGAACCGTGTCCTCTGCCTGGCTGGTGGATCACTGTGAGGTGTTGTGCATCATCTCTACAAACACGTGCCTGAAATGGTTTTTGCAGTTTTGGCTAAACATAGAGCCCCCCCCAAACAATTCTACCCCGTTTTATCCCCCTTTTTTCTCTCTCTATCTCTTTTTTTCCTTTTCTGCCACACCGTGTGAGCACCCGCACTGGCCGCCGACGAAGTAAACACAGGCTAAAGACTCAACAAACATGATTAGACCTACAACCCACATGCCCCCCGGCTTCCCTTCAACCG
>JAODKM010000035.1:7654489-7669313 GCA_026780845.1 Petrocephalus sullivani | reverse complement strand
TTCTCTCTCTTTCTCTTTTTTTCCTTTTCTGCCCCCCCGGGTGAGCACCAGCACTGGCAGCCCACGAAGTAAACACAGGCTAATCCCCCCCCCCCCCCCCCGTCAGACAAACACGGCTGACGTCACCACTCCATTCTCACACTCGCTCCTGCCACCGTGTCGACTGACGGTGCACTATAGTGCTTTCACTCCGCACGCACAGAGCCCTAAGGAGGGCCCGGCGATGCACTCACCCCACGCGTAGCTAATCTAGAAAACAAGACACTTCGAATGTCATCAAGGTGTGAATTTTAGTCTTAAAACTCCCAACGGAAGAGTGGCAAAGGATCGGTGTTTGCGCCCGGCTTTGTCTGGACCTGCTGAAACTTTGACCATGGAGAAGCTTGAGTCTCCTGGACCTGTTGGTGACACACGACTCGGTGGTCCCTTGGATATTTTTAATAGGTGTCGGGGTGAGCTTAGTTATATAGCACAATTCAGACAATGCAGTTCAAAGAGGTTTACAAAGACAGGAGAAGGCATTCAAATGAAAACATTACAATCGCATTTAAAAGACAAGGAAAAAAAAACGAATAGCCAAACAAAGAAGTAAATAATGAAGTAAAAGGAAGTCGCATTGTTCTGGGTGTCTCAGAAACGCAAACGCCGGAGGGCCTGCAAACACGGCCCTGCTGCCCCGCGGTTCGCCACACGCTGCCCGGCCCTGATTATATCACTTTGCTGTCTGTTTTCCCCCCCGCATTTTCTCTTCCCATTTGGCCTGCCAGCTTGTGTCTTGATCCTGTCTGTTCCCTTTACACAACCCCCCCCTCCACTTTCTGTCTCAGTGAGGCTCTGTGTTATTTTTAGAGCTTGACTCATAGAAGCAGTTGAGGTACGTTTGCCCCCCCCATCCCGACTCCTAAGCCCGCTCTGTGCTACCCAGCACACCACAGGCACACCTGCCTGTCGTGGGAAGTACTGTGCTCAGCTGTAGGGCCTTAATGTTCAGCCCATATTATCTTTATATGGACAAGGGATAGTCTTTTTTCTATCCTACAATACCATCATCAAACCCCCTGCAATACCAAACACCATCACCTGTCCATTGTTTAAACGGTGGAATTTAAATGTATGCTGATAACCTAGATACATCATCAGAATACATCAGAGCATTTTCTGAATCTTAGGTCAATTCTTTTGAATATAAATTTATGGTAAGCAGATGGAAGATTAATCGAAGATATTTGTTTACTAAAAAACAGTTTTTTGTCCTATCATAGTATCTGCTAGTCCGCTGCGTGCATAAAATATGTATTCTGATATTGAAATGCAAGACTGTTTAGGGACAACAGGAAATGAAATACAACGGTAGTGAGTGTTTTTAGATAGCATTAAGGCATTTATCTTTGTCCACCTTGGCATGGTTTTGCCTCTCTGATACCTTCATGGTGTTATAGTCACGGAGCATCACTGCTGTGATACAGATGTACCGCTTTCTTCTGTCCTGTTTCTGTCCACCGGCCATATCATGAATATCATTTGGGGTAACCCACTATGTACTGGCAGCAAGCCTCTTCTCTTTGGCGTAACCTCTGCAGGTTTTGCCGAATGACATTATGCCATTCGCTTCATGACGCCTGTAGGCTCCCGACTGCGTGGCGCCCACGTTGGCTTTCTTTGGGTCTGTTTAGTGCTGATTGCGGGGGGGTCTGGTCAGGTCAGTCACTGCGGAGGCCTCCACTCTGCCTGTTCCCCTGCTTTATACGACCTGCATCCTGGAACAGGCTCACAGAAACCCTACTTTAGATAAGCAGCCATGGAATTTGGATGGATGGATGGATGGATGACAACCTCTTGTTTTTGTGTAGCCATAACATAATATCTCCCGCCTCCCTTCTCAGATCGCTGTCCTACCGTGGCAGGACTGGAGGGGCGTCTGCAGAGGACTCTTTCTCCTCATCACGAACACGCTCTGCACCTTCTACCAGCGGAGACGCACGTAAGCCCTCAGCAGAGAGGGCACGGGGCCTGACGGGTGCCGGCACCGGCCTCTCCTGGAGCGTACAGGCGGCGTCCGCACTGGGCTAACCTGCGGGATCAGGTTATGTCGTTTCTGTCCTTGTTCTTCTTTCGATTCGCCTTTGTATACCTTGTACATTGCTTTCCGGCCATTTGCCGACGGCTGTTTTGTGAAGGGGCGGAGCCTGGAGGGCTAGTCAACTGTGACCCCGCCCGCTTTCTGGCGCGTCAGCGGGAGCAAAGTGAACTGAAGGGTGGGGACCTAGACCACGCAGGGTGGGCGAAAAGCGGGCCCCGTTTCCCAGTGCTGAGCCGCGGCGCTCTGCGTAGCCTGCTGTGACACCTTTGCCTTCATTCACTACGGAGCATGAACGCATCTCCCCCCTTCAAGATGTGCTCCTTTATAACAGGGAAGGCTGTGAGCTTTATAGATCCGGCCTGGAAAGTCATGCAAGATTATGCTGTAGCGTTTTTTTGTTTGTTTTGTTTTGTTTAGTTTTGTTTCATTTCGTTTTGTGTGTGTAGCCCTTATACAGGCTACAGCAGCACAGTGAGTTGGTTCCATGGAGCCATGATGGTCCCCAACACCGGGGTGCTTGGGCAGGGGTGCAGCTCAAGACCGATTTGCCTCTAAATGTATGTCCGTGTCTACGAATCTTATTCGCAATTAGTTTGTCACCTTTACCCTGCTTTTCGCCTGAAAATTCAGATGGATATAGTTTTCTACAGACTCCCTTTAATTCGGGCCACATTTTTAGTGCGCCCCCCCCCCCCCCCAGTAAGACATGTCGCCTTGACCCGCGGTGGACAATCCGCTCGGAGTTTGTGGGATCCACATGGCCCCATGGTGTACGCCCCATTGCATGCATCGGGCTCAAATCCACAGCCAGTGTGTAGCTGTTTCCGGCATTATGGTGTCCAGCAATTTGCCAAAACAAAACAAAAAAAAAGTTATTGTGATCGGTGGCCTAGTTGCAGTGTTAATAGTTGGAATATGTTCATGTAAAACTGGAAGAGTAACAGGCGTTGTATGGATAAAGTGGTTGGCAAAAAAGCTGGTCTACCAATTTGTTTGTTTTTCTGATTACACTGTTGTTGAACAGTTACATTTTATTTAAGTACTTACACCTGGGAGTTTATTTATGACTTTGAAGAAATCTGCACTATGAACTATTTTTTTGATGACCAACTGTTGAACTGTTGTGTAATACAGTGGCTGATTTAAATTGGAATAGGTTTATGAAATAATGTTGAAGTTAATGTATTTATATACAGTAGATCTTTAAATAGTATTTCAGGAACCTGATTTTTATTTTGTCTTTTTCCATTATTATTTCTTTTTAATATATTTTTCATGTTTTGTCCCTGTGTAGGTTCAACTGTTGTTTAAGAAAGTGGGCCTGTATATTTTTTACAATAGCCAGAAATCTCTTCAATAAAGCAAACCTCAAAGAACCCAAAAGTCATTTTTATTTTAAAGTGAAACAAATATCAATCAGTCACTTTACAGAAATTATTTAAAACGTAATTTCAAATTTTATGCTGTGCATTCATGACATATATTTCCATTTTCAGTGTGGGGGGGGGGGGGTGTTAAAATGTACATTGTTTTGTTTATAGGTTACTCTTCTGTTCCATTGGTCCAAAAACCATTGAAGACTTATTTCTGGCAAGGAAGATTATATAAACACAGCACTTGAAAAATGATAGTGAATTCACATTCAGATTTTTTTTAGTTGACAGAGCTATCACCTCAATACTGCTACTATAAATGGACCAAAGCTGACCTGGTTAGGGACATTCCCCTAAATATTGGGAGATATTTTAACAACACACTGTTCCAGCACTACAGAAAACATTGAATGGCAGTGGGCTAATCATTTCAGTAAATGACAGGGTAAATGACATCCTATCTGCTTCTCGAGAGTGAGTATCCAGGATGCCATTTAAATGTAGCATTGAATCATTTAACACTGTAAGGATCGAATTTGTTATACGGTTTATTTTTTTAAATGATGATCAGGAAATTAAAGTCTGGCTTTTAAGCTCCAGCCAGAGCAGAAAAAGGTACTAGGGTACAAATGGACGTATATAACCCTGTCGATCGAGTTTATTTCTAGCTTGGCTCAATTACGCCAGTTCAAGATTTTTTTTCAGAATTGCCACCCAAAGAATGTCCCATGGTTCATAACAGTTCTGTTAAAGCGAAGTTCCTGATGTTTCCAGTTTCTGCCTTTGAATAACACGTACAAACTTGATCTATACCAAGGTGCTAGAGTCAATACGTGATTTACTCCTTTTACGGGAGTTTCTGTTGCTTTGTTGCCATACTTTTGACATGGCCTTGCAGAGAATCGTTAAACTGAAGACCTTTAAACAGAATCTGGGTGTTTTTATTACTTTGAGGTATAAGACCTAGACTGAACCCTACAGCCACTTACTTGTCCTTGAGTGTCTCCACGACACTTTGAGTGTGGGTGTCCACTTCCGGTGGCAGCCTTTTTGACTTCTCATGGTGAGCGTTGGTGGTTCACTTCCTGTGGCGACCTCGTGACTTCCTGTGATGTTTTGATCTGCAATCTCCAGTGCAGTCCTTTTCTAAGGGAACCGCCTTACTGTATTTGTTAAGTACCACTGTGTCTGTTACAATATGATGCTGAAACCGTGTATATTTGCTATTTGATATTTTCTATGTGAATTTTCATGTGAATTTTTTTATTTTCATTTTACAATAAAGGGTAAAAATGTTATATGTTGCCTGTTTGCCTTTTTTTGTAACTATGAATTATTGAGCTGAAATGTTTTAATTTATTTGAATTTATTTGACCCCTGTAATTTACTAATATAAATATCAATAGGTACTTAATTATTGTGTCATAAGGACCAATCAGTCTCTAAAATCACCCGTTTTAATCAAGGCAATGTCACAACCTCAGCATCTAATAAGGGCACAGAATTAACAGGTTAGCTTATATACTTAAAAAAAAAAACATATAAAATACAAAAAAGATGCATTGAAAGTGTACTTATAGACTGTTACCTGAGGTGTAAAAGTAAACAAATTTCACGATTCGGAATGAACCAAGGCTTTTGTGTTCACAGTGCAATTTTGGTACAGCAGGGAAGCAAAAATGTGGACTGTCAGGAAGAGAGCTGGGAGGTAGCAAAAACGGACTGTCAGTGGGTCCCCGAGAGCCAGGTTGGGAACACTGTTCTATTCTCTGAAGTGTTCATGGGTCACAGATTAGATTTATTAAACCTGGTTGTTCGTGCCATTGTTAAATTTGAATAAGAACTTTACCATGTGCGGAGATAATTGGTTCTCTGTCTGCTAACAGGGAACATTTTGAAGAGCTGTCAAAAGAAAGAGAGAAGCTGCATAGAAAAGTAGCAAGTCATTACCTCACCCAAATTTCTGAGATTAATCACTAGACACTCCAGGAATCGATCATTTGACCGATAGCCTTGTCCTCAAGGCCACTGGGTTTTCAAGGGGAATGATGACATTGCCGTGTGACATTACCTCACTCACGACATAAAAGAGGGAAGACGGGAGACGGGCTTTAATTAAGCTGGTGTACTTAGTCCCATCTGTATGAATCCCCCCCAAACTAATCTAAGAAAAAGAGAATCATGGCATCGAGCCTATAGTTATCTTCTCTGTTATTTCTGTAACTCAAGGAAAGATGTCTCTTTCTGATGGGCCGCTTTGCAATTGCTCACGTACGCGCTCATTAAACACAAAGAGCTGCAAACAAAATCCTTAAATAGCTCAATCAGTCGACCACAGAACCTTAAAAGACAAAAAAAAGCAATGAGTTCTTTGCACAGAATACTGATGTTCTGGTAATATGCATGAAAGTTTTTAGGTTATTTGATTTGGTTATTTGCTGTCTCCCAGCAGTCTAACTAGTTAATTTAATTCTGAAACATTTTTGAAAACAAATGTCTTTTGACTTCATAGGGAGTAATATCATGTCTTTTCCTGGTTGAAATCTAGTTGGAAACCAAACCAGCCAGAAAATAAATCACAATATTACTTTATGTTCAAGGACTGAATACTAAAACGTAATAGAAACATGTAGATGCCTGACGTCATTGGGCATCTTCCTAACATTTCACTATCAGTCCATCTATGCTACAGCCACATATCCTGTGTAGGACTTCAGGGCAGCTCCCAGCCAATCAGGAACACAGGATACCTGGTGCGGGCATGTTAGGAGCAGAGGAAGCAAAAGCGCGGAGTGTCCGGGGTTCCCCGAGGACTGGCTCTCCAGCTCTCCACCTTCCAGCTACTCGTCCTGGGCAGGGTCTTGGGAGGTCAGGAGCCCAGACAAAATAGGGCAGTGCTACGCAACCTCTTCTCAGCCTCGGCACACCTTCCCAGAACCCCACCACACACCACAGGCAAAAAAATAGGAGTACCAAAGTGCATACAATGAAATGATTCAATTATTGTTTTTTTTTATTTGATCATTTTAACATCCCAGCTAAGTTTTATATTCTACTCACTATCTGACAGAGCAGCTCAAAGGTCTTAGTCGAGGTCCTTCAAGCACAATTGCTTATTTTTTAATTCAAATCGAAGTTGAAAAACTTCGTTTGCGTAAATACGTTGTAGAAAATGGGAGCAGAACTGCAACAACCCTGTCGGATATCCGAGGAATTTCAATTCTAGCGTCCCGTCATTCCTCAATTCAAAGAATTCCTCGCGAACCTAAAAGGAAAGTGCTTTTGAGTTTGTTCTTGAGTTCAGAAGAAAACCCTCACTAGCCCCAGAACACGCATAGCAGAATGCCTCTCTATAAAGCTGTACTTGATCTCGTATTACACTTTCACACTTTTTTGCTAACACAGGGCAGGGTACAGCCCATATAGGTTGATAGTGCATCACAGGATAATCACAGGATCACGCAATACAAGAAATATAAAGACGCCTAACCATAGGTTTTTTTTGAGTGTGGGAGGAAATCCAGGTGAACACAGGGCAAGCAGAACAAACTCCAAGGGCAGGAGTCACACTCACTAGCCTTACGGTGCATGGCTGGGCTGCTAACTCTGGCTGCTAACTCCGGAGCCGTCACACTGCCCTAATTTAGATACTTCAGCCACATAAGCTGGCAACAGCATCCAGAATTCATCATCATCAGCCAGTCAGTCATTCCAGCCTTGACAAGAGATGGAAAAGGGGTGACAAGCCTGAGTTAGAGTTAGGAAAAGCTGCTCATATATGTGGTCGCATGGCCAAGCGGCTGAAGGCGCGGTATTAAGGCTCCCACCCGTCGGGGGGTGTGGGTTTGAACCCCACTGCTGCCAACAATTCACTTAAATTCTCAGATTAGTACAAGCCAAACAATTTGATTTTTAAATAGATTATGGGTTCGATCTGTGCCTGTGTACTGAATGTAGCATGCCGTGTCCACGTATCTGGTTTTAGTTTTTTGTGGTCCAGGTTCCCCTAAGTAATACAAGCTAGCTTCATTGCCAAATTATGTTCTTTTTTTAAACAATATTTAATTGGCATAGACAGACAGTTAATGGTAGACAACTCAAATATGTAACAATGGGGTGACAGCTCACAGAGGGAGCTGGACTGAAGGCAGGCTTATTAAGTCACTGAATTGTACACTCCATAGCAACTACTGCTAGACGCCCACACGCTCACAAAAAGGCGGAGAACAGATACCACCTACTGCAGGAAAGCTAAATAGGCATAACGAAACAACAAAACAGTCTAGAGTCATGTTAACAGTTTTTAACTGTATATGAAACCAGTTTTTTCCTAGAAGCATTACTTTATATATAAATTCATTAAAAAAGGATAGTTCAGTTCTTAGATTTATTGGGATAAATACTGGACCATTGCTGCGGTCATAAACAACCCCTCAGCAAAAAAGATTTGTCTTTTCACATGTGTGACAATTGTCGCCCATTTGATTAACCGCCAGAACATTTTAAAGATAAATAGGACTGTTTATAATCAAATTAGCTCTCACTACAATCCCGAACTTTGTACCTGTATCTCCTGAATATTGCCTTAAGGTTGTTTCAACAACGGTAACCTGAGCTTTCATGCAAATTTCCATATGTTTAAAGAAACTGGTAGACTTTTTTTTTAAGGTCTCACAAATGGTTTCGGTCAAAGAAACCCACGAGAATGTAGGCTAAAATTGCAGGTTTTATTCTTACAGTCATTACAAAATGTAAAAATATCGTGCTTCAGAATGTCGACACAAACAGAGGCGACAAAGGCCATGAACCGTGAACGACGGAAAAGAGCTGGACTTGGGCCCAAACCAACAGTACTAGGCCTTACGATGGACACAGTCCACAATCCGTTACGCAGTCACCGAAGGCAGAACTCAGGGCAATAAACGGCAAAACATTCAGATGTACCTGTGTGTCTGGGGTAAGGTTAGTGACCATTTGTGAGCGTAAATAATTAACTAGCCCCGTATGCAATCATGACAGTTGGGCACCAAGTTAACAGGCAAAAATGAGTCCAACCTACTATCTGGTAAAACACAACATATCGATGTAAGGGGGAAGAAAAAAAAAAAAAAAAAAAACGATGTCTCAAACTTCCAGAGCTGGCGAGGTAAAGAAACGTGTAGCGCACTCCTGCTCGCTGCTCGGGAAGCCGGAGGTTCTTCACTGGGCACCCAAGTAGTCCACCACCCCACTGCCCTTTGAGCCATCAAAGAAGAAGAAGTTCCTGTGTGGAGCATCCCTTTGGGAAAGAGCCTGCAACGCAGAAGGGGTCATCGCTTTAGCTATGCCGATAAAATGAAAAACACCCCCTAACGGAAAAAATCGCCCGCGTAGGCAGAGAGCGGGAAGCGGACTCTATAGTACGAATAATGCATGTAACAGGGAAGGCGGTTCAGACAGACAGGCTTTATAGCCACATGCAATCAGATTCACAGACGACCCGAGCCAACTAACGCCCTCAGCCGTGACTGCGTCTCGCAGACTCCCACTTCCAAAGCTCAACGCCGAGCGTAGGAGCACTGCCACGGTGGGGAAGAGGGCGTAATTACCCGAAACTAGCCGCCCAGTACTAGTGGCAGTTAGGAACACACTCCTAAGTTTGACGGTCAACAAATTCCAGTGAGGGGACTCAATCTGACTGCTGTCCCCAGCGGTATTTTGTATCCCCTCCCCATTAAACAGCTCATAAGAGAAAAAACAGGAGAGTGATCAAGACTGAATCAGATAAGGGGATATAACACAGATGGTAGCATCTTCTTGTTGGATTTCCTGAAGCGTGTGGGGTGAGGCTGCTCTCTGACTGTGAGGGGTCTGTGCTCAGGTGGCGCCGCGCCGCCAGCCGTCTGCACGTTGCAGCCGGTTTCATCATACGGGAGCAGCCGGGGACAGGGGAAGTCTGGCTGCTCTCCACCACGGAGGAGGCCGGCGCAGCTGAGACAGCCGGCGCAGCTGGCGCAGCCGGCTCAGCCAGGTGCTGCCAACTGCAGTCCGAGCCGGGAAGGAGCAAAAAAAATAAATGTCCTTCCACTGGCGGCCGAAACATCCGGAGAGAGGCATGCGGTTGGCCGCCAGTTCACAGCATGCGCTGCAGTGCATGCTGGGAAGGAAGAGGGTTATGGCTACATTTCAAAAGCTTTTTTACTGTCACTTAGGTCTCTAGCCAGATGCCCACCGGCTAGAGAGAAAGGCCAAAGACCACGAGGGAACGTCTAGAACAAAACAGAATCTCCATGTGATGTGACATACTTGCAGCGAGGACCCCCAAAAAAAGGTGTCCTATCCACATGCCTGGCAAGAATATAAGCAAGGGGGGGGGGTGCTGGCCTCAGGTCAACCTATACATTAATGCACACCTGACTCAGAGAAGGCAAAGCATCATGGAAACTCATACTAATTCTTTACGAAGAAAAGGCATAAACTCTAGCTTACAATCCCCCTGGAGGCTTTCACAAATGATTTATTCCTGAAGTACTTAGATTTTTTTTGAGGAAATTGAGAGCACTCGGTGTTTATATAGGCTGGGCGTTGTAGTCCTCAGCAGCACAAGTTCCAACCTCTTAACTGACATCACAACAATTCATCACACCCTGATCTTCATATCCGTGCCACCAGAAGTAAAGACCGCCCCCAACTGAGTTTTCGGCAGAGCTCTGATACGCCTCCTTCCTCCTTTCATGGGAGGATGGTTTCGGCCGGTCGGCCCGATGCAGATATCTCCGCGACCATCGAGACGGCGAGCCCCTGTTCGGGGACAACGCGGCCCACTCACCTTCACGATCTCCTGTGCCAGCACGCCTCCGACCACGGCGCACACTGGGGCCATCTCTGAGAAGCAGTGACTGTGGAAAGATCACAGGAGAACAAGGGGCGTCAGCAGCCGAGCGCCTTGCTCAGCAAAAGCACCATCCTCTGCTGGCTGGCATTGCATAAAACTAAGAGATTATGCTATAAATGACTGAGGGTTGTACCAGATGGGAGAATACTGTTTGATGTGTAAGAGAATTCTGCCGATCACATCATCATAGGCAACAATGAATCAATCATTTATTTCAGCTTTCCAGACAGTTTACTCGGTGCTTTTATTTACCATTTGCACGTGACGCTATTAACCCCTTGTAGCTCATTCATGAGGTCCATCTGCTTGTGAAGGAAACCACTAAGGAGCATGATCTAATGGCACTTTTGCGATTACCACCATTTCCATTGTAAAATATGCCAGTCGTACCCAAGTCTTACAAACAGGGCCAAATGCGTGACCGAACTGAGCTGCTTGCGTCTGAGTGGTTCAAATGCAACGAGATACCAGTGTTCTGCACACAAATTATCGGAAGGAAAAAGGGAATATTCTATATATTATTCAATTATTAGTTGTATCGCACATCTCAATTTATTGGTGCATTCCCAATAACTCGGAACTTGAAAATTTCCAACCCGCTACATGAACAAGTACTATACAACAGCTTTAAGGAATCGTAATGCAAATTTACAAAATGCTAATTCTGCTAGCGTGTGTCGTTAACGTAACATTGGTAATTCTCACAGATGTGCTAGAAAATTAGGAAATTAGCACACGGTAAATTACGATGCACAGTAAATAATTGGGTTTTACTCTCCAACTCTGGCCACGCCTTTACCGAGCAGACCTTTCCGCAGTGTAAGATAGCAGCGCGGCTCGGGTACGGCTCGGTTCCTGTATGCCAGTGGAAAAGTGCCATAAGTGATTTTAAACATGATGTAATCGCTTGGGCCAGATATGGTGGTACCCCCCCCCCCAAATCTAACAAATTGCCACCCTCCAGGGGTTTTCATGCATTAGTGTCCAGATTTTACGGAAAATGGTCAGAGGCGAATGGCCAGACGTATTAAAGCGCACATAACAGTTCAGGAGAAGAGTGGCGTATAGAAAGACGTCCCTGACTCATCAATTCCCAGTGGTTCTGAAGGCAAAAGGGGGTCCTAGCTGCTAAAATGTCAAAAGCACACAAATGACGAGCTTCACGGCGTGCACAGATGCATCCTTATGCAGTATACAAAAAAAAAGAAAAAAAAAAGATTAATGCTAACCTGACAAAATTATCTGGAAGCAGCTCACTACCCAAACCTTGGGCCTCCAAGACATCGTCGCGGATCTGCTGCAGGAGAGCGGAATCCTCCGCAAAAGTGCCAGGGTCTGGATCGCGACCCTTATCTGTTCGGAACTTAAGCAGCACTGAAGGAGGAAAAAACGAAAAAGTAGGAGGGACAGTGACAATGATGCTACGGACAGTCACAACGACAACAATCACAATAATAATACAGGCGTAATTACCTGCCAGACACTATTCTACAAAGGTACTTAGGTTGGTTGAAAGAAGTGCTTTATATAGCCTCATTAAATGCTGTGGGGCATAATTATGTGAGATTTAAAAATACATACCTCTAATGAGTGCAGCTTTCAATATAAAACGGTGCACCAATTTACAAGCTCAGACCATACCGCTAGATATATAAAAATGACATCACATAAAAGCAGACACCACAAAACCAAAGACATAGATCCATGCAGGCCCCAAAGATTACGTTATTTTATAATTAAGATCGAGTTACGGGAAATGAATGAGTTACGAGTCCTGAGGTTCAGGAAAAGCTTGTTTCATTACAGAGGGGTCAAGACTGAGAACAAATGGGATTGTTATTTATGACCTTTCAGACCCAGAATAGTCCGATGGCTGAGTGTAGAGGAATGTGGTGACCATGCAGTGGAGTACAGTTTAATTAAAATCACATTGTGCTGCTACTTGACATCCTTAAGTATTAAGTTATTGGTATAACCCGTAAGTAGTACCCACAAGTGTAACAGTTAAACAACTTGCACACAAACGTTGTAGTAGAGCTGGCGAGGTTTTGTGTAGAAATTCGCAAGCTTAGCAAGACCAGAGACTTGTAGCCAGGCAGTGCACATTCCTGTGCCCTCCCAGCCCCTGGTAGGAGCAAAAACATGGACTGACAGAGGGTCCCTGAGGACCGGATTGGGCAACAATGCTCTATAGACAATAACACCTACCTGGTGAGGAATCCTGTCTATAATGTGAGAACAAGCAAGCTAAGTCACTGTTCCTAGTTCATCGATATGAGACCCTAACCATCAACCAACCTGAGGGGCGCCACCAAGCACAAAAACCTCGTGAACCCAAAAGACAGAATGTAACGGATAAATTATTCAGGTCACTGCACTGCACACTTATCAGAAAAATATTTTATTCATAGAATATAATGTATTCTCGCTAATGAAGCAATGAAACTACTTATATATTCAGAACATTTAAAACATACTTATTTAGCAGATGCCCATCAGAAGTAATGTACAACAAAGGAAACTTAGGGTCAGAAAGAAGGTCCATGCAGCACCCAGCCATGCTCACAGGCCCAAAGGCAAAATGGATAATCTGGTAGCAACAGGATTTGAACCCTTGACCTTACAGAAACAAATCCACAGAGCACCAGGAGAACACTTCTAATGCAGTCTTTCTGAACACGGTCCTCATCCACATTTTTGCTCCCTCCCTGCCAGACAGTCCACATTTTTGCTCCCTCCCAGCTTCCCAGAGGGAGCAAGAACGTGGGCTGTCTGTGAGTCCCCAAGGACCGGATTGGGAATCACTGCTCTGATGTTGTTTGATCTACTCATGCTGAGACATGGACGGCAGCTTCTGCACGTGTGCACTCAGAACAGCAACAATTTGGTAGCAAATCTCTTTTCCCATTATCAGAATTATTAAAATACTTAATATCTAAATACAGTTAAAAACTACTCATGTACTTATGATATCTAGTGTGAAGGCTGTTGATGTTATGCCTGAATTAATTGTTTCTCTGTCTCAGGTTTTAATTAGAATAGTGATATTTTATTCATCCCCAGCGGGAAAATCAAGTACAAGGCCAAGAAACATAAATTAGGTCACTTTACATAAATTACAAGTGACTGTGGTGAGACATCAGAAGAACCGTTAAATTTCAAATCGTTATTAACATGCCCAATATCCATTAAAAACGTAAAATTATTAATCTGTCAATCCTGCAATCAACTGACTACTTAATGCATTAAATTACCACAACAAGGCAAAAATAATTCAAAGTAATTTATGATTTAGGGAAAAAAAATATGATAATCATTAACATGATAAAATAAGTACATTGATTACGCTAGCTGTAGTTGAAATGGATTTGGTTACATAAATCCCACCATTCAAATAACTTAAAACTGAACAGTTTGAGTTGCCAAGAATTGCGTTTTTTATTTCAACATCATTAACTCTATAGCAGTATCAATATATATTTAGGTTTCTTTCTTTAAATTAAAAAAAAAGAGACCACAGGCCTTTACTAGCGCTGATTTTGCAAAAAATCAGATTAACAGATTTGTTTCTCTGTTACATACATGAAAACAAAAATTCAGTTTAATACAAATGAAAAGATGGATAGTGTAATGCCATTTAAATTCATTTAAACAGCAGCCCAATAAAGGCTTATTATAGGCTCAGCTGAACAGGAGCCAGCATAGACACTAAATAGTAGAGATAATCATCTTATTACACTATTCCCTTTATGCTGTGTTCAAACACAACAAATTACTCTAGGCGAGTAATAGCACAGCCTTTGGCTTGGGACTTGTTCACAATTGTATCTCCTTGCAGGAAAGAGCAAGTGTTTTAATGTCACTATTTTGTAACTGTTATCTAAGGCTATTGCAACACTTTCGTTTGTCAAAATGGAAACTACTTCTGAAACTGTAACGCTGTACGTATGGTATATGGTGTACTTCTTAATATCATTTTAATGACTAAATAAGGCGATACTTGTGCATTACGCATCCAGCTAAGCAAATGGCTTTCAGGTAATCACCTAACTGGTCTCACTGCCGAGTAGATTGCAGGACAGTTTTTGTCTAATACATGCCATTATTTATTTTGCCCTTTTATCCACCGATAAAGGGTCGCATCAATCAGAAGTTTTGAATTTTGCATCACATGGCTGATGGGATTTATCCATATCCTGAAATTCTTCGTTTTGTATAAAGAAAATGTACCAAAAAAAAAAATCTCGTAAAAGCTTTAGGATGGTATGATGAGACTTCCATAACCAGAACCAATGGAATAGGAGATATTGTAGTGGTCATGACAACAAGCAGACTGCCTAACACAAAAAATATCACTTAATTACTTTAATTGCTTTTTAGACAGAAACATTGAATCATCAACAACACCTTGTATAAATGTATTTAACACTTCAAAAAAGGACGCAACACTTAACAGCCGTGTGGCAATTCCCCCCCCCACCCCGAGACCATCTCCGC
>JAODKM010000035.1:7630586-7642276 GCA_026780845.1 Petrocephalus sullivani | reverse complement strand
GCTTTTGTTTGACCTTTTTTTGTCCCTCTCCAGTCTGCTACCCCCCTCCCCACACCCTTCACTCCCACCCACCTCCAGCACCCCCCCCCCCCCCCCCCACCACAGTCAAAAGCAAAACACAATCTTTCATTGTAAATGTTGTATTACCCCAGTATTGATTGATCTGAGTCATTGCTACACATTATCTGAACGTTCCAGGGTCTCATGAACCCTAATACCACTGTCCCTGATATTACCCTCCCCCTAATGTGGATAAATGCTGGCAATGTATGCACAATATGAATATAATGCATAGTCCAGCTATTACATCCTGAAAGTGTACTGCACTTTTGTAACATTCACCAAAAGGGAAAGAAATGTTCTCTGTTCACAAATATGATTGTTGTGTGGTTTTGCCTTGTAGGGTGCTTTCAGCTCATACTGCATCAAAAATGAGCCCATCAGCAAATTTCCCAAATTACCCAGAATTACTAAAAAAATAAATAACGATTGTACCCCTGAATAAATCTTAAAATATCTTAAAACCTTTTTATAGTCATGCATGCATGGAGTTTGTCCCCAAAATGTAATTTTGACGGCCTGTGAAATTAAGCCTGCCTGTTATTTTCATGACTATGAGTTCAGTTCGTGCACATCTTACCGCGTGACAGTACTTTATTAACATGATTTCAGGAAAGCTTGTTGCTCAGACAGTTTTTTAAATGCAGGTTGTTTCATAGGAACATGCCTCATCCAAGTGAATATGTTCAAAAAATCTCAGAGGGGGTACAGGACATGGAGATTTCAAATTGTGACAAATTTTTTAAACATCACAGTCTCACACGTCACTTTCTGAAGTAACTGTGAGAAAGTAAATCTATGAAAACCTAATACTTTAAAGTTTTGACTGAGAACAGTTCTTTTTCCCCACTTACTGTTTGCTGCCCTGTTGTTCAAGTCACATGTACAGGCCATAAAAAGTCAGTAAGAGATTCTAGATTACTAGAACAGCACCCTGGTAATATTTATAAAGGGCACCAAGTCTTGCTTCCTGTGGTGAAAATTAAGTGGGGTATAAAAAATACTTATGTTTGCTGTGCATAATATGGTGGTTTCACTCTAGGTTATCAAAGTTTATTAAATATAATGTATGCTTTATAAATGGTATAAGAAGTATAAGACCATCTCGGGAAATTACTGCCTCATCAATTCACGGTTTGGAAGCAGCAATGCTGGCCCTGTCAGTGGTCTTTCTCGATGGTAATTTCGGCCGAACGTCTGACCTTATGAGCATTATATGTGTGATGTGGTGAAGTTAAAGGACCGTCGCCCCGGTGAGCTGGAGGGAGCTCTGCAGTGCCGTGTGGTAATGCTGTATTTGTGTCATGGCAGGCGTGAGGATGGAGAGTTGGAGGAGGGTGAGCTGGAGGACGACGGGGGGGAGGCAGAGGCACCCAGCCGAGGAGGAGAGGCCCAGGAGAAGCCACACCGCAGCAAGGAGCGCCATGCCAGCGGCTCGGATGACGACAAAGCCCATCGTCGCAAGAGGAAGAGGCGGAAAGAGAGGGAAAGGGAGAAAGAGAAGAGGAGGGCCAAAAAGAGGCGCAAATCTAGGCACAAGGTATGGCCCCTGATCCAAACCGATGGGCTCAGAATCCCAGAATACATTGCAGTCATTGATGGATGCCCGAGGCATTCTTAACATAATGAAGAACTTCTTACTGTTAGCCAGTCCAGCATCTATCCATCCATATTCTAATCACTTAACACTGGTCTTGGTCACAGTGAGGCCAGCAATCAGTCCTTGGCCGCAGAGGCCGTAAGGCGGCATTACACCCTGGATGGGATGTCTTTCTGTCGCAGGAAATGTCCACATCCCTCCACTCACACATGCTATGAAAAATTCTGAAACGCCAATTAGCCTAGCTGCATGTGTTTCATACCCAGAGGAAACCGTAAACAAAACGTTTCTTTGAGGAATCGACTTACTGAACTACTATCCTACCTCATCTCACATCTGTAGCGAAGGAGTTGTAATGGGGAGAATTTGAGGCAATCTGCATGCGTTTCTTCGTTTGCCGTTTAGAGAGCTGATTCCAAGCATTAGAAATGGGCCGTGTGCCATATATCGAGCTCCGTCGACGACATGGTTTGTTCCGTCAGCTGTTTGTCCTCTTTTAAAACTGTGTAGTGGAGTTTCCTGCTTTAATGAGCCTCGTTATCAGTGTTTGACCGTCGTTGGGTCCATCTCTCTCACCCTAACCTTGCGCGTGTGATTTCCATAGCGACATGCTTCCTCCAGTGATGACCACTCTGACTTCAGCGATGATTCAGACTATAGCCCAAGTGAAAAGAGGAAGTTCCGGGAGTACAGCCCCCAATACCCTCCTCAGGTATTTTACTTTCTCATATATATATATATATATATATATATTAGTGTGCACCTCAATAGTAACCAAAACAACAGTCTCATAAAAAGGCTAACATGACATTTTCTAGGTTCAAGGTTATTTATTTGTTTGTTTTGCCCCTTAGTCGCATTCAGGCTATCCCCCTCCTCCGACCTCGAGCCATGGTGGACCTATGCCCAAAAAAGTGGGTTACATGAAGATGGACAAGCAGGGCTATGGAGGTTACGACGAGTATGAGGAGGAAACCTATGAGGGAGAGGAGGATGAGGAGATGGGTGAGGAAGACTATGATGACTTTGCCAAGGAGCTGAACCAGTATCGCAAGGCCAAAGAGGGCGGGGGGAGTAGCAGCAGAGGGGGCCGAGGCAGCAGCCATGGGGGCAGAGGTGAGCAGTGGACCAGCTCCTCCTTCTTTATGAAAAAAGGACTTGGCCCTTCAGAAGTTAATAATCTAAATTCTCTTAACCCATGGCCTTCATCCAAGCCATTTAACTGTATGAATAATGCAGTAGCTTTAAATTCAGCGGCAACATGGCTAATTGCATGATGATGTTACAGAGGAGTGGTTTGCTAATGCGCGCAATGTGCCCCTCTAGGTGGTAAAAGTCGCCTGAAGAACCAGCGTGGGCGTGGCCGGGGTGGAATGCGGGGGCGTGGTGGGAGAGGTGGCGGGAGAGGCCGAGGACGGGGCAAAATGGGCGGAGACAATGACGACGGAGATGGGATGATGTACGGAGAAGAGATGGAGGTACGATATGACTCTTGTTCCATTTAGGCTGATTTATACTTCTGCTGTGATTTGGCATAGCTATGAACCTACCCAGTAGCCGATGCCATAGGCTGAAGTGCATCTCTCCAGAAATGTGGCTACACATCCTGGCGACGCAGACCAGAAGATCTCTTATTGGTCCACTTGTTTTTGTTTTTTTTTTTTTCTTTTTTAATGGGAGCAAGGAAAATGCACATTCCCGGTGTACTTAGACTGCTAATAGAAAGTGAGGCGCTGTTCATATCCAGCATTAAATAATCCACCCTAGGCATCAGGGCCACAGGTCCACAAAACACTCAGGATGCCAGCGCCAAGTTCACTTACTGTACCTCCATTAAGTGTATTTATACTACAGAACAAAAAGTAAAGTCCCAAGGACAACTTTTCGTCTTGTCGTCGTTTTGTCAATGGGAAGTCTAATTCGAGCATTCGAGTATTGTCTATGGGAACTTTGGAGCAGCAGACATATTACTAGAATTTGGTAAATGTTAAATATTGTTTTTTTTCCTGATTCAATTGTGTGATTAAGTACATCGGAAGACGATAAATACAACATCCGACACTATGTACCTTTCATTTTGGCAGGGTAATTGCAGACCTGCGTGTGTGTGCACCCTGACACACGTATAAATGCCCGTGACGACTTAGGCCACGGCGCAGGCTTGACGCAGAAGTATAAATCGGCCTTGGCCTGCATTTGTAACGGGAATGTTACCGTTTGTGTAATATACAGTATACATTCCAAGTGGCTGAGCCACCAGGGTTGGGCTTATGCTGGGTAAAACCCATCACCCTCCTATCTGCGTATATTACATTGACGGTAATATTACTTGATGTTTAATGTCGGTATTTAAATAACATTTATTATCGTAATCATCCAGTCGTACCATTCACTGCAAAGAATAGTAAAAGTCTTTAATATCATTTTCAGTATGGAGACGACGACTATGACAACATGGGGGACGACGACTATGATGATTATTCCAAAGAGTTGAATCAGTACAGGAAGTCCAAGGACCGGGGCCGAGGTGAGCGACTCTGTGGCTGAGCCGAACATCTGTTTAGTGCAGTGAACACTGCATTAGTGCAGTGAAAAGAAAGTACCATGTCCAACGGCCAACCGTCCTTTTATTTTTATTTTTTTGTGATTTTGATCTTCAGACTCTATAAACAAAAATTTACACTATGTACTCATGATGATCACTTTGACTGCTGTTCTCTGTTTTGAGTGTTGCCTCATCTGTAAATCGTATGAGTGATCTTTGGCTCATTGTGTTGTACTGTTGATGTAGGTGGCAAAGGAGGGCGAGGGCGTGGTCGGGGTAAGGGAGGCCGCGGCATGAGTCGTGGACGGGGGAGGAATAGAGGCAGAGGACGAGGAGACCAGATGCATGATGAAGACAACAATGGAGACATGGATATGGGGGTGAGTCTTCCAGCAGCTAAAGACCTGCTGCTTCTAAACATCATTGACTGTCATGGGCTCACTCAGTGCCATTTGCAAGTACAAAGCAGCACACATGAGACCAAGAGACTTTTCTTAGTCTGTCAGATGCACCCAACCCAAACATATTCATTGTATGGCTCAAATACAACGTGCAGCCATTGGTTGTCCACTCTGTCATTAGAAGCAGTTATGTTTAAGGTGGTATATTTTATGGGAGTTGCTAAATATGACACCCTTTGGTGGGGGGGGCTGTATATTTAGAATGGAATTCTGTTTCGGCATGTGCAGGACGGTGGAGGCTGCCAACGGAGGCATGACCAGGACAAGCATGGACAGGACAAGAAAGGCAAAGCTATTTGCAAGTACTATGTCGAGGGACGCTGCACTTGGGTAAGTGCTTTTGCTGCTAAAGCATCTGGCACATCTGAACTACATATGGGATCAGAAAATGCTTTATTACATTTTTGTTACTTGCCTCTCTTATAGAGGTGTAAATATATCCAGTCCAGTGAGGGATCAGTTGATTCGCATTGTCACAGCAAAGCTTGCTGCATATTTTTTCGATTGCTGGCTGTATTTGCTTACACCAACTGCAATGTCCATTTTCGTCGTTGGCTCGGTGCATTTTCTTAATTTGCAAAATGAGTTCTTGCCACCGATTTACTTTTTTCCTACTCCCTGGATTGTTTTTGGTCAGATTTCTAACCGTGCTGTCATTAAACAAGAGTATTTTGAGTGACTACTCAGTGTTCTGTGTAACTTTGCTTCTTTACCTTTTTTAGGGAGAACACTGCAACTTCAGCCATGACATCGAGCTGCCCAAGAAGAAGGAACTCTGCAAGTTCTACATCACCGGCTTCTGTGCACGGGCCGAGAACTGCCCATACATGCATGATATCCTTTAGCCCTGTCTGTGATGAGGCTGCAGCTGTGCATCGCGCAGGTTCCCCCTGCATTTATAAGTGCACATCGCACCCCAGCCTAGCTATTTATTTTCCTATATATCCACATACAGCTACTTATTTTGTTCTCCAAGTTGATCTTAATTAACTGAAAAGTTAATTTTAAACACTGGTCTGATTTATATTTACATGGAGCAACTGATGAACATTAAGGTTATTCTGTGAAGATTCTCTTATTCCACATACCATTCATTAAATTAGCATAATCAGTTTATTGATTAGTTCCTTGACGGCAGAACACGAGATTTTCCCTGCAAGTTGTATCACACCACCGGAAGTTGTGTTAATGGGGAAGAGTGCATGTTCTCTCACAAACCATTGACTGATGATACCCAGGATCTTCTGAACAAGGTGAGCTGCAGACATTACCATTTACAGGTGGATTTACTTTTCGCCTAGTTGTTGTCCTGTCCTTTTACTTGTGCTTCCACGAGCATGTTCTGTAGGCAAAACACAAAATGATTGATTGGCTCAGAGAGTGAACCAGCCTTGTCAAATGTCAGACCAACCAATCCGATATCTTGGTCCCCCCTCTTCTGCAATCTTTCTGAACCAATTATTTTTCACTCTGCTCTCTGAATGTTTGTGTAAATAAATCTCCCACGAGATGTTTCCTTGTCTGCTGTACTGCGTCCACCACCCTATTCTTTAATTAATATAGTTTACGTATTGAGTCATTCCAACATCATGTAGATCATTCATCTTTGTTGCTTGCTGCCCGATCTTGTAGATGCTCGCAGAGGATGCAGAAGCTGGAGCTGAGGATGAGAAGGAGGTTGAGGAACTTAAGAAGCAGGGCATCAATCCCCTGCCCAAGCCCCCTCCAGGGGTAGGCTTGCTGCCAACACCCCCTCGCCCTGGTCCTGCTGACTCGAATGCCCCCATAGATTTTGGGCCTCTTGGCCCTCCCCCTGGTCCCATGCCACCGCCAGGCCCACCTGGCCCAGGCGGCGGTCCAGGACCAGGTCCCTGCCCTCCTCCTTGCCCAGATGGAGGCCCTTATCAGGGACCACCGAACCCAAATGGACCTCTGCCACCACCTATGGGCCCTCCACCCTCCTGTCCTGGAAACGCTGGAAAAAAGATCCCATCTCTCTTTGAGATTGTGGTGCAGCCTACAGGACAGCTGGCTCAGAAACTTGGCGTCAGGTTTGCAGTGTTTTTTTAATACCCTACTCATGTAAAAACTGTCTAGCCTTTCTAAGGTAAGCTAACGGACACATTCCTGTATCTACAGGGGTCAAGTTCCTGCAGCACCGCCAGGCCCTCCTGGACCTCCCGGACCTCCTGGACCTGGACCTTCGGGACCCCCGATTGGCCCTCCCCCTCGCTTTCCCGGACCTCCTCCTCCAGGGCACATGGGACCTGCCCCGCCTGGAATGATGCCTCCTGGCCCACATGACATGCCTCCCATGGGTCCCCCGGGGATGAACCAGGGTCCCCCTCCAATGGGCCCCGGGCCTCCCATGATGGGAAACTTTGGTCCAGGAGAAGGACCTCCTCACCCCGGAGTGATGCCTCCAGGACCTCCACCACCTGGGGGAAACTACTACGACAATTTCTACCATCAGAAACAGGGCATGGAGATGGAGGACAATGGTACAGAAGGTGAGCCGTCCTCCTGATGGGAGATTTGTTCGTACGGCAAAGGTCCGTCAGGATTAGTCTACCACCCTACCATTTATTTTTCTCTTAAATAATAGAGAATAGATGATCCACCCTTATTTACTTTAATGAAATCTCATTTATGTAAAACTGCACATTTATCACATATAGATTACAAAGGGTGGAATAGATTTTATCAGGGAAAAAAAATTAGCGATTGGAATGGTTGTACTCTAAGGTCATTTCATGGTCAAATACCATCATGTGTACCTTCAGCACTGAAGGTCTTATTTGCATGCAGGTGTCCGGTAATTGCCAGTAAATACAAGACAAAACCGTAATATGCAGTATCAGAAACCGGATTGTAAATCCCGGTTTTGTGCTTCATAGGAGAGGAGTACCAGGAGTACGGGGGCACGTCAGAGGGTGAAGGCGGGGGCTTCGGGGACCAGGCCCCCGGAAAGCAAGGCGCGGAGGGCCCCGGCAGCAGTGGCTCCACTGGGCAGCAAGCTGGCATGGCGGTGCCCGACTTCCTGCCGCCGGCACAGCGCGTGCTCTTCCTGAGGATACAGCAGAAGCAGCAGGAGGAGGAGGAGCGTGCCAGGCGTCTGGCGGAAGGCGGCTCTGAGCGGGACACTGAAGGTGATGGCCCGGGGAAAGGTCGCGCTCTGCCCGTACGCCAGCTAAGCTGCGGGCAGCTCTGTTTCCTAGCAAAAAGAAAACTGCTTCTCAAATTAAAATAAGCAAAATATATTCCTGGATCTGGCCTCCCAGTCCCACCTGCAGCCATATTTGTCTTTTATGACGTGGTTATTAGTAAAAGTAGGTTAATCTTTCCACTAGGTGGGGATGTTGTACCACGTTTAGATTTATTTTATAATTGAGAAAGTACACCTAGTGAACCAAAATCTGTATATTATTTTATTTTTATTTTCTATATATCTTTGTATACATAACTTAAAGATATCATTTTCACTGCAGGTGATTCTGCCAACTGGTATTCCAGTGAGGATGAGGATGGAGGTGGCAGTGTCACATCTATCTTGAAGACTCTCCGGCAGCAGACTCAGGGGAGTGTGAAGCCTGAGGGGGGTCCCAGTGACCCCCGACTGCAGAAGGCCTCCTCCCTGCAGCCTCCTAGCCGCCCTGCCGATCCCCGTCTGGCTCGCGACCCGCGCCTGTCCCGGGCCTCTGACCCCGGCCCCTCTGCTGAGCCCGGTGCGGCTGCCTCTCCGTCCTCCTCCGCCTCCAGCTCTCCTGCGGACCCGCGTCTCGCCCGACATGCAGCCTCGCTTCACCAGAAGCCCGACGCCCCCCATGCCCACAAGCCCCCTGCTCCCACCCCTGGCGAGGAGGAGGAAGTGGAGCGGGCACTGAGAGACAAGCCGGTGCCCATCCCCCTGGACCCCCTGATGGGTATGGTTCTGCGGGATCCGCGTTCCCAGCTGCAGCAGTTTAGTCATATTAAAAAGGACATCGTTCTGCAGAAGCCTCACTTCTCCAAGGGGGTCCTGTGGAACCCCGAGGACTTGATCCCTTTGCCCATCCCCAAGCAGGACTTCCTTCCCCTTCCTCCGGGCATCCCCCCCGTCACCACCCTCGACCCCCGTCTTTCTCGGGCACAGCAGCAGCTGCACACCACCCCCGCCTTGTCCGCACCCCAGCCGCCTCCCGCTGCTGCCGATCCCGCCAGCGCCACCACCCTCCCGGACTTTGAGCTGCTGTCCCGCATCCTCAAGACGGTCAATGCCACCGGCACCTCCCCCACTCCCCCTGCGCCATCGGGGCCCCCATCTGCAGGCCCTGCCGCCCCAGAGAAGCCCGTGGATCCTCGCACGGCCCGCAAGGTGCCTGCCGACCCCCGACTTCAGCCCCAGAAGTCCGTGCTCAAGCAATCCGCCGAGTCCCCAGCCCCGCCGGCTTCTACCACCTCATCTGCCTCCTCCCCACCCACGATTGCCCCCTACGACCCTCGGCTGCTCTCCGCAGGGGGCACTAGCAGGGGGGTGGGCAGTGGCGGGGGCAGCCAGAGCAGCGTCTTGAGTGGGATCAGCCTGTATGACCCACGGACTCAGAGTACCGCCAAGCCCGAAGGCGCTGCCGTGGCCACGAACACTAGCGGCGTCCCCAGCACTGCCGAGTCGGCCAAGGCCAAGGCCAAAGAGCCGCTGTTCGTGCGCAAATCGGCTCTGGACCAGCCCGAGGCGGAGAAGAGCAGCGCGGAGCCCGCCACGGACCGCTACAACAGCTACAACAGGCCCCGGCCCAAGCCCGCTCCCTCACCTTCGGGGAGCACGAGTACAGGTGCGGCCGCCGGCACCCCCTCGGCCGGCCCCGCACCCACGGGCTCCTCGGAGCAGCCTCCGCCTGGCGTCCACAATCTCCCGGTCTCCACCCTCTTTAGTATGGCCAAGCAGGCCGGCAAGGCCAGCGGCACCGGCAGCCCGTTCGGGGGCAGCAGCCCGGCTGAGACTGACGGCACTGATCAGGATGCCGCCTCTCTCAAGGACGTCTTTAAGGGCTTCGATCCCACTGCCTCACCCTTCTGCCAGTAAACAGTGCTCTCACTCGGTTCTTTTTAAATATCCAGCGCGACAGTATGTGAATCTGCTGGGGGCGGACGTTCGTCTGCCTTCCCCTGTCCTTCATATAGTACAGTGTTGGAAAATTCTATATAACTTTGGGGAGGAGTGGGGGGGTTATGGGTGATAATTATGACTAAAGGGGAAAACTTCTATTTTAAAGCAAACTTTAAAAATGTATAAAATAAATGTATTCCCATTACATGAATCCCTCCATACTTTACAAGGAAATAAAGTAAAAACAGAGCCACATAGTTCTATGTACACAGGCTTTATTTTGTGAAATACACTCCTAGTCTCCATCAGCTGTGTAATACTGTCCTGAGGATAGATGGTCTTTCCTTCTGTTTCCACATTTTTCCTTCCCCACCAGTCCTGTTAGAAGGTTTCCTGAATGATTGCTTCTTCTGCTCTGTCTACTTGGCTGTGCAGTGTTGTTGCACAAGCCCTGTCATTCCAGAACTGCAGGAAGTAGGCTGATAGAAAGCATGCACTGCCACAGAGAGAACCCTGGAGTTTTTTTTTTTTTACTCTGAGGACAATTTATTTCAAGTATCATCCGTCAGTAATCAAAGTTGTATTTTAACAATTTTAGCTGTTCTCTGTTGCAGTACACTAGCTTTAACTCTGTGTGTTTATTTTTATTTTCTGTTCTTTGTTTTTGAGTGGGAGAGAGGTTGTTTTTTCCCCCCCCCCTTCCTTTGGTTGCAGTCATACACGCTTTCAGACCCTGCTTGGATTTAAAAAACAAAAAACAAAAAAAAACAAACTATTGTACAATGAGAATCCGCTCCTGATTTTTTTGTGTAATATGATATCTTTATTTATTTTTTTATACCTAACAAAGAAAATCTGTTTGTTGTTTGGCATTTGAATTTGATCCTTTTTTCGTTTCCTCGCTCTTCCACACTTACGAAATGAGTTGTAATTTAAAATGTGCAACCTGTACAGTGAAAGGAGAAGAAAAAAAAATCAGGAGGTTTTTAAAAAAAAATTGAGAAAAAGAAAAAAAAAAACATGCACTTTCCAGCTGGGTTCCGATAGCCTTGTGTGACCAGACTGCACCAGCGCATTATTTTTCCTTTGCAAAATGGAAAAATGTCAGCTTTGTAAATCCCGATTTCAGAGAACACAACATTTTGTAATCGTTTACTGTAGTTGAGACTATGGAGTATTTAATAAAGGCGATACAAGCTCAACTTCAGAATGAACCATTACAGGAATTGGTGTCTTTCCTTCGGGCCCCCAGGCAGGGTGCTTCAGAGCCCCTTAAAGCTTTGCAAACCAGAAACACGGCCTTCCATTTTCGTTGTGCCATTTCAATCGTTCGTTCAATTAACGTGCAATTGATAAAACTCGTTCGGTAAAACGTCTGCCACAATGATCCTAAGCAGTGCTGTACAATCTTTTTCAAGGAGGCAGTTTTTCTTTGCATGAAATGTCTGACATTCTGCCAGCTAAAGTACATTTTAAGAGTAAATCTTTCCATGGACTTTTTAATTAAGCCTTATCTTTCCCCATTGTCAATGTTTTATCCTTATGAATTTTTGTTCATCTAAGTCGACATAAATGGTTTAACGGTATTGTCGTAATTTTTTGTAGCCAATATGCATGCAACGTGTAGGAATTAATTTTCAAGTAGATATTATAGACCCTTAGAACAGCTTTTGTGCTGATGCTTTCATTTAATTTTTTAATGGTTCTTCTGGAATTCATTTCCTTTGTATTTGCAAAAATTTAAATGTTCTTCCTGCAGGCAAGATAAGCCCCTGATAGATGGCAGCATGGAAGCATCCTTTTGGAGGATGTCTTTGGTTTCCTTGCTGGTTTTAATTTAAAACTGAAATGGATGATGATCACTGTTACCAGCGCGGCGGGAGGAACGACCCATGATTGCAGCCGTGGGGTGAAACCCTTCAAAAGGGCGTTTATTAT
>JAODKM010000035.1:7616360-7629562 GCA_026780845.1 Petrocephalus sullivani | reverse complement strand
TCAGGAGGGGCCAATTAAGCCCCGCCAGAGGGCAAAACAGGGAACGAGGCACGAAGGGCGGGGCTGAGTGTAACAATCACTTATAGATCTCGTACTTTGGAGTTTGGGGAAAAAAACAAATGGGAATGTCAATGAAATGTTTTTCTATAAACGTAGAATCTCAACTCATGAAAATCAATTCTTTGTGAGAAAGTCCTCCCAAAGCTCAATCATAGCCGCTATCTGTCTTCCATAGAAATCCTTGATGTCTTTGGTACCAAGCATCTTAAAATAAGTAGATATAATAATCTGAAATCAGATGGTTTTTGAATGATTTTCCTTACCAAACTAAGAAATGGACACATTATTAGAACTACATAGCAATTGTTTCACGGTATGTTTTGTGTGTAGAGTAGCAATGGGGTGGAAACTGTACAGTAAATTTCCAGAAACATTCTGGAAAGTTTTCATGGAAATTTCATGTAACCATGGGAACTTGGGGAATTTACAGTGTGCTGCAACAGGTGGTTTATACATATATATATATATATACACACACACACATACACTATTACTAAGTCATTGGATTTGGGATCTGTGCCCATGTTCGGAAAGTCATGGGTTCAAATCCTGTGGCCAGCAGAGCTGTCATATCATCGCTGGGCGCTGACCCCTAGGGACACTGGCTGGGCCTACTTTCTGAACCCAAGCTTTAATTAAGAGTACGTCATTTTAGATAAAAGCGTCTGCTAAATAAATTAATGGCTGGTGAGTGTGATTTCCTGTCGTATTTCATTGTTATATGTGACACACCTACTTCACAAAGCACTCTCCTTAGAAGAACCAGGGGAGGTTAGTACAGGAAGTGGCAGGAGTATGTAGGCGCCCTCCCCTGGCGCCATCATGGCAGATAAGCGAGCCAGGAGATAGAGTCCCAAAGCCTGTGTGCTTTTGGGAAGAGTGGGCTGAAACATTCCCTGTATCCTTCCTCCCAGGTCGCCCCTTGGACATCTGCCCCATTTCCCCCCATTGCCGCGTCACCCTTTGTTATACCACTGAAACGGATGTGCTCCGTTGGGCAGTATTTTGTACTGTACTAACTTGTTTATCATATCTGTCTTCAAAGCAGCCATCCTAAAGACAGAATGCAGATTTTGTATATGTTACGCAAAGTCCCCTGGTTACCAACGAGATCCGTCCCTTAAGTCTGTGTATAAGTTGAATTTGTAGGTGACTCGGGACAGGTACATGCAGGTCTTACTAAGTGCCAGTTAATGTTTGTGTAAAGCAAGGGCGTAACTTTGGTTTGAACACAATTCCAGACCACGGTCGCCTGGCTTGACTGGGCTCCCCATCCTTTTCAATATGGTACTGAATATTAGTTATTCTCAGATCAGCTTTCGAGCTAATATCCACTTTGCAAGAAGTAGGAAAAAGTCCTGTACCATCATCCACAATTCCTGGAATGCCAGGCTGTTCCCTCGTGGAGTCATGCTGGAGTTTCCCAGAACGATTCCTCTATGTGCCATTGATTAGGGTGACAGATTGGCAAGCAGACAGACCCTCCCTTTATCTAAATCACTCCGTCACGAGACAACTTTTCTTATCACTGCTACTCATTCATGGTTCTTCCTTTTAAAATATCTTATCTTGTTATAGACTGATTTATTCCTTGAAAAAGGGGGTGCCCCCGTCCAATCCTTTGTACAGTATAGATTTAAATAACAAGGCATGTGAGTCTTGACTGGGATTTTTTAAGAACTGACATCAAGGGCTATTCTAGGATTTGACCCCAGGGGACTCAGTCCCCTGGAGAAATACCAGCTAAAATAATAATGAGCAGAAACGATGGGATGACTAATTCTTTCTGACTGTTATAGAAGAACTCATTGCACGAAATAACATGTTAAGTTATATATTAATCATCAGGTGAACTAGAAGTTTACACAACAACAAACATAACGTGTAAAACACACAAACAAGAAAATATATAGACCTAATGTTTTTGTGTTAACTGTTGTTAGGCCTACAAAGTGTTAGGCCTTTCCGGTTGTAGGCCTAATTGTAAGTAGTTACTTCGGTAAAACCGAGCATGTCTAGGCCTAGCCGAATATGTAAATTATTGTTTGGAGTAATTTTGTGCACGAGAAAATCTGGATCCATTTCTGCTAGGAATATTTATTTGTTTGTTTGCTCATCTGCACGCTGTTTTGTAATTACTGTTTTCTCATATCCATTAAATTCTATTTACAATGAATTAGTTTCTCGGTTGTAAATGAAAATTCTAAAAGTGGCCATGAAAGATTAATTACGGAAGGCTGCCTACTTCAGACTGTTGTTAGAAGCTGTTGAATCAGCAAAGCAAAAGAACAAAGTCATTGGCTGAGCCATGAGTAAGCAGCCGCTAATTGGATTAATTGCCAAGGGGACCGGCCCATTTGTTCTGGCCGACGTGACAATGACTTCAGCATCCTCCTGACAGCAACTGAGCCTTTCTTATTTTTATAATTTTTACAGACAGCACAATCATAAAAATGCATGAAAGGCCTCGTAAGGTAATGAGACTTTTACAATTAAGGAAATAAAAGTACACCATATAAGGTTCCCAAGCTGTAGACATGTTTTTAGAACAGTATTTTACCATTTTGGGGGGATAGTTGTTATAATTATTGACCTCTGTAAAATAAAATAACGGCTCAATTTGACGTTAATTTCACAATTATTGTCTGACATGATGAAAACAAATAATTAATATCTTGCCTATGTGTTTCTTACCTCAGTAAGAAATCAAGGATACAGTACTGTAAAAAAAACGATGATTTGAAAAATACCCCTTACTTTTTGCAATTCTAACAGGCTGTATGACTCCCACGCCTCCCCCGCGTCCATTGACGATCATTGACGATCATTGACGATCATTGACGATTACTGACGCCTCCTCTTCTCCGGTTCCAGCCGAGCGCTTCAGCGGCTGACGAAGCCGCTAAGAGGTTTATTTCCCTTCAAGTGATACTAGCAAATGTCGGGAGGGCACTGCCTTGAAAAGGAGCGGACAGCCCAGCGTTAATTCCTTAAAAGACCGTAGCTCTCTATTTTACAATAAAGGTAAGTAGCTATGAAGTTTTGTGTGCGCAACTTGTTGGTTTCATTGTTGCTTAATCTACTTTTAATATAGAGCTGTTTTATTGCTATGATTAGTCATTGACAGGTATTGTTTAAAATGGGAAATGGAGTTAAATCAAGTAACATTTATAATTTGTACAGCCACACATATGAATATGTTCGAGTTGGCATATGAGAAATGGCGAAGAATCAGTATTCCGTTCCAATAAGTTATTTTTAATTGTGTGCAGAACATTACCTATTTTGATTATTTTTAATATATTTCAGGGAAACTTCTACTCGTATTACCTCTTATATACACCGCTGCAACTAAAGTAGACGAACACACTGAATATACATTGCTTAGGTTCTCATAAGATGAAATGTGTTGTAACGTATTCTGTTTGAAAATAGGTTATATTAGTGTGAATTTCTTGAACTGTGTCGATGGGTTATTTGGAGGGGAATGTTCAGGAATTATGGTGTTCAGGATCATCTTAGTTTAACTGTTACATAAGGGATTTCTCGCAAAATCAATTAGGGAGACACGAGTCGTATCAAAGCTACGGTCAGCATCCAGATTCTGTTATTATCACGCGCGTTATCACGGCATCAGAAATGGGAAGTGAAATAAATAGTCACGTTTCAGGTAAACACTTTGAAAATTTAAAATGAAAAATTACGTTTTATGGCTGACAGAACAGCTCAGGTTGTGTGTGTGCTTCTACTAGCGCAAAGAGTAATATATCCAAAAGTACTTCCATTTGATGATTATGATTTGCTATTATCTATTAATATTAACGTTTATTACCCACTATTTACCCACTAAATAAGGTTTTTTTTGTTGCTTTGTGAAGTATAGTGAGAAATATATGTGCAGCGGAAATATGTTGAAAGTAAGAGCTGTCTGATTTAATGCTCTGAGTGACGCCATTAGTACGTAAATCTATTTCCATAAATAGGTCCCGGGTCAGTAAGAGTAGGAGCCGTTCAATGGGCGCGACAGAGTGAGAGGATTAAAGCTGTATCCGGCGCAAGCCTTTGTTTAAAGTCCACATGAAGAGGGAGTCCAGACACCAGAGCCAGGAGAAAGGGTCAGAGCTTGCTGAAAAAGTACTGAGACATTAACCTTAATTTCTGTTTAAGCGAAAGCACAAGCCCCCCCCTTCCTTTTTAGGAAACTATGAAACTATACAGAGATAATATACTTTTTGGAATGAAACATAAAACTGAATGAATGAATGAATGAATGCAAAATTATAAGTGGAATTATAAGAATCAAGTAGAATTACTAAGGTTTAAACACTCAGATGTTCTGTAAAAATGCCACATTTTCTGCGAATGTGGAGTTATAAGTAATAGTTGGCCTCCAGCATATGCAAAACATTTTTTGTCGCATGGTAACAGAACAGAAGCTTTAATGCTATAATGTGGGAGAAGGCAGAACAGATATCCCTTTTGAAAATGCGTGTTCTCGCGCATAAGGGAAGTCTGTTTCTTTTTTGAATAACAAAAAGTGATAAAAATGTCAAATTACAGGCAGGGGGTGTTTCCCTAATTTTAAACCAGAGTCCATTATAATCAGGAAGTGGGCAGTCACTGTACTGTCCGCAGCCCCCAGCTATTTGGAAGCAGTATCGGTTCATGACATTCAATTAGGGGGGAAGAGCAAATGACTGGCTTAATAAAGTCGTAACTTGATAAAAGATTTGTCACAGCAAACATCCTATTATAGAACATTGCTTCTGAGATAGAAGGAAGTAGAGAATTTTGTATCAGCACTTTTTTGCAATTTTCTTACTTCTTAAATTATCACGCATAAGGTTGGACATTTTGCTGGTGGGGGTTTTAGAATGTGTGATGAACCATTGAGTGGTACAGTATTCCTAGAGACTTAATCTGCTCTCAGTTTTTCATTGCATCTTTACTATATTTTTCATTATTTTTTCTGCAGGGCTCTGTAACGAGTTTTCTCACATTGACTCTGAGTTGGCTCGATCTCCTTCTTCAATCAAGCAGTGTAGCATACACTAATTTCGAAGGGAAGCCTTTTTCTTTTGGTTACGGAGCAGGCTAATCTCTTTATGAAGAAGACTGCTTCTGAAGGTCATGGTATGCTCAAGAAAACCCATGGCAGTCTGATACCTAAAAAAAATTATTGCTGGTGAGATATTTTTAAAGGAAAGAAGCACAAAGCCTATTGGCGTCATTCTTGTTCGATTCCTCGATCTTCGTTTTCATGAGGGAGGAGCTTAAAGCTAGACCAATGCTTGGTTTGACCCTAAGTTCCTCTTAAGTCACTCCCTACAGCAGAGAGCTCTTTTAGACACAATAAGCTTCATCACCGAATTCTGGGTAACAGCATGCCAGCCAAGATGCCCATGTACCTGAAGACTTCCACTCCAAAACGGGGCAAGAAGCTGAAGTTGCGTGACGTCCTGTCAAGTGACATGATCAGCCCTCCACTGGGTGACTTGCGGCACAGTGCCCATGTAGGTCGTGAAGGTGAGGGAGATATGTTTGGGGATGTGGGCTTCTTGCAAGGCAAGCTGGACATGCTTCCATCTCTGAGCCCGTCCAGCTCCGATTGCCAGTTAGATGAGACCTTCACTGTGGATGGAGAAGGCCTGCAGTACCCCAACTGTCATCCTCACCCCAACACACCCATTCTAAAGAGTACTATCTCCATGCCAGTTTTTGTGGCCCCTGAGGAAGCCCCACCGAAACCACCCCGCCTGCACTTAGAGGAGAACCCGGCCCATTCTCTGCAAAAGCAGCAATGGCTGCACCAGCGCTCGATGTCCATCAGCAACGAACACGGGCACCAGCGCTCGATGTCCGTCAGCGAAGAGCACGGGCACCGAGGCTGCTATGGAGATTTCTGCCATGAATTCAGCTACTCTGTTGCCAACCCAGCTTTCAGGCATCTAGTGCCATCCTCAGAATCCATCTCAGAGGCATCTTCTGAGGACTCTATGCTGGACGGTTGCCTACCGTTGGACCCCCAACGTGGGCTTAGCCTAGACTCTGATGCTGGGCTCAGCAACGAAGATCTGCATAGTGAGCGCAGCGAGTCACCTGGTGTACCCAACTCGGACTCGCTCTTTGGCCTTGATATAGACCTAGGTCCCTCCATCCTGGAAGATGTGCTAAAAATCATGGATCGCTACAAGATGGATGATATAGCTACACTAAAGCTGAACTGATTTTATTACTGGAGAAGGAATGTCAATAAGCAATCTATCTATGACCCTAAAAACTATAATAATTTTTGTAGTAAGAAACAGGTCAGAAAATACTCTAGTTGATGTTCTGCTGTTTTAACCATGACAATTTAATAATGACAAACTTGTGACAAAACATTGTGCTATTATTAAGTCTGAGGTCTTTAAAGCTAAAAAATATAATGTTGTGTATATTTTTGTAAAATCAGTATACAGTAAAAGTACAAAATTAAATATATATTATTTCCAAAATGTATGTGCTACAAAATAAACTATTCAGAACATTTTGACTTATCAATGTTTATTAATGTTTTAGCAAGATATGTATTACTACATTTTATGCTAAAAGTATTTCACTTCCTAAAACGGCACCGAAATGTTGTGAGGGGTTCATCGATGCTCAGAAATGAAGAGCCAACATGTTTAAAACCACAGCAAATGAAGAAGAGCAAAATTCCATTTATGGATGTATTGGGGTAAAAAAAGTTAAACATACTTCACTTTAATATGAGAGCCTTTGACCACAGAGCAGCAGCTGGGCAAAGAATTAATAATTCTTACTTAAAGAAAATGAGTGAAATATTTGTGAAAATGTATGAAATGGCTGTAGACTGTATTTTTGTTGAAATTCCCATGTGGTTATAAATTGCAAATTTCTGGTTTATTATTATTAATCTTACCCTACTGTATTCTAAATTCGTATTTTTAACAAAAATAGAAATAAAAACAACGTGCTCATTTTGTGTACTGTAATATTTTGTTTTCTTGACGTCCTTCTAATTGTATTAATGCAGCGTGATCTATTTATCTATATTCTATAGACTCTTTCCCACCACAATGCCAGGGTCTGGAGCCAATCCCAGGAATCAGAGTACAGAATGTGATGTCAGTCCATCACATGGCACAGACTCAAGAACTCTGAACAATTAAAAGACAACGGTTCAGAAAATCCTGTTTGTAGACTATGGAGGAAACCCATACAAACAGGAAGAACATGCAGACCCTTCCTCCCCACACACACAAACACACATGTTGGCGTACCTATCTAAATGGGGACCGTCCATTAATTTCAATGGGAACCCTAATCCCAGTCACGACAACCTTAACCTCTCCTCAGCTCTAACCGTAACCATCAGTAGCTAAACAAAATACAAGGCTTTTGGCATTTTATAAAATTGAGGTTATCCAAATTGGGTCCCGAAAAATGTCCCCAAAAGTAATGAACTTTCAGGTTTTATCACATTTTGGGGGTATTTTGGTCCCCAAATGTGATCTATGCATACCCACACACACACACACACAGATTCAGTCAGAGGCAGGATTTAATCCCCCCAACCCCGCCGGCTCATGGCAAGAGTTTTACCAATGGTGCACTGCAGTGCAAATTGATCTTTGAATAAAGAATATTTCATTCACAATAACAAAACAATACTAAATGATCAGGTTTACTTCAGGAGGAATGGACCGCCACCTTACCCTGGTGGAAGAGTTTGTGTGCCTCTGTGATCCTAGGAGCTAAGTTGCTGGGGGCAGCTGCCCCTGGTAGGGTCTCCCCAGGTAAATTGGTCATAGGTGAGAAAACAACCCTGTTGATGAAATACATGAAGCCAGAAACCTTGTCTGGAATAGGGAAAGTGGGGCCCTGCCCTGGAGTCAGGCTTGGGCGATGGCAAGCGTCTGGTAGACATGCTTCTATTCTGCTGAAGGAGCTACATGGGTCTTCCCTTCTGTGGTCACGCCACCTGCCGCGGGCGTCTGGTGAAATGCGGATCGGGTGGCAGGGGCCATGGCAGACCAATCCTCAGCTACCCCCCACCCCCCTGCTCCTGATGTTTCAAAAACTAAATAAATAGTTAGCGGGTACAGTCAGAAGGCAGTTAGCTGGTTAGCAGAAGATGCTGTTTCAGCACCTGCTAAATAAGAAACGCATTTATTAAATACTTGTGTAGTGAGCGATTGTGGCCAACAGGGGGCACCCCAAACCGGCCACCGGCAACAGTGTCATTCATGAGCCAGTATTGAATTTCTTGCTTTTGTGACGAATACTCTCCGACTGGTGATTTATGGAAATGCACTAGATAATATTTAATTTCGTACGCTGCTGAAAAACTAATATTTTTTTCCCTAAAGGCTTACATACGTTTTACAAGGACTTGCACAAGTGAGTTTGATATTGGGGACATACAACTTTAATTTTGATTTACATGCAAAGGCGTATTTATTTGTTGGCGTGGGGAGAGAAGCCAAATTAATTACTGGCGGTTACACATCCCCCCGGCTCCTATACCCCTGCCCTTTTGGTATTACCTGTATTTCTCACATAACGTAACACATTAAAATGAATGCCATTTCTCTATACAAAGTTAACATGCACTGTTAGAATCACTTGCCATCTTCCTTTTAATATCCTATATTACTACATAAAGTAACCTACATCGAAAGCCACTCGGAGCTTGATTGTTTAGGTCTAGCGCAAAAGTCAAAAGGGTTGTACTTCCGCCACATCTTAATGTGACGGACATCTCTTCTAGCCACACAAAAACGTCCAAATAAAGACCTTCTATTAACCAGACCAATCAAATTAGAGTAGGGTGGGACAATAATGGAGAGTACGCTCTTCCTTGCATGCTTGTATGTGAAATAACAGTATGTATGGTACAGTTACAGAAATTGCGAACAGAAAATGCAAATAATTCCGGATAGCATTATTAACTCTCTTTTGTTTTAATGCGAAGCCCTGCCATAAAGAACACTGTATACACAAATCTGGGAATAGCGTGAGCGATACCGACAAAATGAAGTAGGTACTCTAATGGCAATCCATCGCTGTTATGCGTTTCATAATTTAATGTTATCATTTAGTCTTATTTAATTACTTAGATAGCTACAAATCCCATTAGATACTTTAGCACACTTATACATTTAAAGTTTATCGAGCAAGCCTAATATGCATTTCAAAATAAAAGACTCGTCTTGGATGAAGTATAAGTTGCGGATGTCCAGGTGTTTCCCTGCGCTACTCTTTTCTCAGGTTGAACATCGAAGGGCTCCTGGTCTATTTCCCTTATGATTACATTTACCCCGAGCAATACTCCTATATGCTGGAGCTCAAAAGAACGCTTGATGCCAAGGTATACAGCTGCACCCAGCCCTAACTTGCCAGGCACGTCTGCATACTGCAGGGCATTCAGTGGAGATGTTTCCTTTTGTCCTAGGGGCATGGAGTTCTGGAAATGCCGTCAGGGACTGGGAAGACCATCTCACTCCTTTCACTGATCGTCGCTTACCAACGGGTGGGTGTTGTTTGTTTGTTTTGCATTCTTTAAACCTTGTAACTGAGAGAGAGCCGTAGTCTTGGTGTTGAATATATTACTTAATATTTCTGAAATGTTTTAAACTTTTGGTAGAGAAAATGGCTTTACATTTCAAATGATTTGACGGATTGCGAGACCAAAATAAAGGGCTACTGTTGTTTTGTTAACAAGTCACTGTATACCCCGCCATTTACCCTATAAATAGAAGTCTGATGTGCTTGATGATTCTGAAAATGTGACAGTTTCTGATATCCAAACTGAATCTGTTTTAATAATAATGAAAATGAATATCGTCTAATGTACAACCTTTTCCCGCTGGGCACAGGCATACCCATTAGAGGTGACTAAACTGATATACTGCTCCCGGACCGTGCCCGAAATAGAGAAGGTGAGTACCTGCACGCCCAGGTTATCGTGGCCATTCCTTTGTGTGCAGAGAAATTTGTCGTCACAGAATATGCTCGAGTTTTTTCCAGGTACCACAGTTTAACCCTGCAGTTCAAAAGCATGTGGTCCATGGCTGACAGTGATAAGCAGTCATTTCTCTCATCATCATAATCTCTTATTCACCTGTCTCTCCTCTTCGATAGGTTGTAGAAGAACTGAGGAAACTGATGGAATTTTATGCTAAAGAGACGGGGGAGAACAATAATTTTCTTGCCTTGGCTTTGTCCTCCCGCAAAAATCTCTGTGTGCACCCTGAGGTAAGGCTGGCTTCCTGGCGGCATGCGGCTCTGAGCCCGTGTTTGGGGTTGGACTGGACAGCAGTCTTTGCGGTCATGTCATCTGAAAGTCTGCTTTCTTGTAAGAATTCCTTCACTGAAGGCGTTTGTGAATTGAGCGGCGCAGGAGGAATCTGACCCCGCGGCACACTGTGCGTTTTAGGTGAGCTCCCTCCGCTTTGGAAAAGAGGTGGACGGGAAATGCCACAGCCTGACGGCATCCTACATACGCTCCCAGCGACAGAGCAACCCCAGCCTCTCAGTGTGCCACTTCTATGAGGTAGACTCGGCACAGACAGCTATGCTCTGAAGCGGACTCCCAGCCCGGTCCTCGGGGGCCCCCGGACGCTCCATGTTCTTGCCCCCTCCCAGCTTCCTGCCCGACAGTCCACATTTTTGCTCCTGGTGGGGAACCTGCGAGGGAGCAAAACATGGACCGTCTGTGGCTCTCCAAGGATCAGGTTGAGAAACGCTGCTCTAAAGGCTACTGTAAACCTTCGTGCAGTCAGTATGTATGTTTGGGTTACAGGCCTGGGTTACACTCTAGTCTGTCTTGTGCATTTCCTGAAGCGTCTCTGTCTTGCTTCTCCTCTCTCCCTCTAATCCGCCAGGAGTTTGACGCCATCGGCAGGCAGATTCCGCTTCCCGCCGGCATCTATAACTTAGACGACCTGAAGGATTTCGGCCGCAGGAAAGGCTGGTGCCCATACTACCTTGCCCGATATTCTGTAAGCACTATTACATTTTCGTTTATAAATTCTGTGCAGCAGCCTTATATATCTAAAGTCTTTAGTGCTGGTGTGCAGACTTCTTTGCGGTATAGAGGTGAGGGTGTAACTTGTTTTGTGGTATAGCACAATACTCTGAATAGATTATTACTGCTGTCACCTTTCACGTGGGGCAATACCAAAGCCCAGAGGATTATACAAGCTATTTTCCTAATAAATAATGATATAAATTATTGCACTCATCATTTTTGCTTTTAAAACTGTCATGTGTCAGTTCTGCGTTCGGCAAAACAAATTATGTATTGAAATTTCTTCAGCAGTCCTGGCAGGGTGGCAGTGTCACGTACATTATCTGTATTACTGTCACTCGGTGTAGTGCTTATCAACCTGAACTGCTGAGCTGCAGGTTAGTGGTTTGGATTCTTTAAGGGCTTCACTGAAGTGCCCTAGAGCAAAGTATCTGATCCAGAAAATTGTGCAGATGTGTAAATGAGTAAAAATATTGCTTGAGACAGAACGGCCATTTTATTAACTTCATTAAAAAAATTCAAAAAACAATAATTAAGTCTATAACTAACTTGCATAATTTTTTTTCGTTTCTTACGAACAGATAATCCATGCTAATATTGTAGTCTACAGTTATCATTACCTTCTGGACCCAAAAATTGCTGATCTTGTGTCCAAAGAGCTTGCCAAAAAGTCTGTGGTGGTTTTCGACGAGGCCCACAACATTGGTGAGCGAGCTTCCTGTCATATTTTATTCTCTCCCCTGATACGCTGTCTGCTTTCACGACACGCCCCTTCTCCCGCAGATAACGTCTGCATCGACTCCATGAGCGTCAACATCACCAGGAGGATCCTCGACCGCAGCCAAGCTAATGTGGAGACCTTGCAAAGCACCATTCAGAAGTATGAAAAACAGTCGCGCAATCAGTTTGCGTTCTGCGACTTGCCTCGGGTAGAATTCGTGGACGGCGCGTGAGAAGAACTTACGACTGCCTTTGCCGTTCCCTCCTCGTAGAATTAAGGAAACCGATGCTGCAAAACTGAAGGAGGAATATAGGAGGCTGGTGGAAGGGCTGAAGGAAGCCAACGTTGCCCGTGAAACGGACGTCTATCTCTCGAATCCCGTATTGCCTGACGAAATTCTTCAAGGTCTCTTTTATCATATTTTTCATTATTATTGTGTACAATTTACGTTATTTTTCACGGCAGATATTTTCATCTTTATTAAATTCCATTACTTTATTAAAGGGCAGTACTTTGTCTTAAACACCTGTTTATATGTTTATGTTTATATTTGTATTTCAGTTCAGTGCTTTCTGTACTAATGCAGAATACTGGGAAATGTTATACCGAAGCTACCAAATGCATTAAATTATTAGCACAAAAGTCAGTGACTGGAATGCGTGGAAAGTTGGGGTTATAGAGCTGTTAGTGTTCTAGGGAGTCCCCGTGTCTCCGTAGAGCTTCACACACCTAGACGAGTGGCCGCCTGCGCCGCGCCGTCAGCTGACATGGCTGCCTATTTGTGGGAATGCAGAAGCCGTCCCGGGCAGCATCCGAACGGCGGAGCACTTTGTGGGTTTCTTGAAGCGCTTCCTGGAATACCTCAAATCCCGGCTTCGCATCCAGCACGTGGTGCAGGAGAGCTCTCCGCAGTTTCTCAAGGACATCTTCGAGAAGGTCTGCATCGACCGCAAGCCGCTCCGGTAAGAGTGTGACGGCGCGCCCTCCGTGTCAAACTTCCTGCCGTGTGCAGACAGCAGTGCCATGTGACAGGGCCCATTTAATGCCAGGAAATGCAGTAAATATTTATGCATGAAAGTCGTATAGATAGTGTGTATCAGGGTACCATGCCGGTTTCTGCATTATAATAACTGCAAGTATGATTTAATAATTCATACTACTCGGGGATCTTTTTCCCCCACAGTTCCACTTCATTAGGATTAACTGTGATCATTTATTATTTAGTAGTATTTTACCTCTTGTTAAATGTTCGTATTTATATTTGTCAGTTGTTGGAGCTGGTATTGTTGAAGTTATGCATCCGTTTTTAGTATGTTTCATGCCACCTCTCTTACATGTTAGGTTCTGTGTTAGTATGTTTCATGCCACCTCTCTTACATGTTA
>JAODKM010000035.1:7605378-7616260 GCA_026780845.1 Petrocephalus sullivani | reverse complement strand
TTCATGCCACCTCTCTTACATGTTAGGTTCTGTGTTAGTATGTTTCATGCCACCTCTCTTACATGTTAGGTTCTGTGTTAGTATGTTTCATGCCACCTCTCTTACATGTTAGGTTCTGTGCTGAGAGACTGCGCTCATTACTGCGTACCCTTGAGATTGCCGATATCACCGATTTTTCCGCCATCACCCTCATCTCGAACTTTGCCACGCTGGTCAGCACATACAGCAAAGGTAGCGGTCCTCCCCTTTAAGCAGTGTCACTGACATCCTCCCCTTTAAGAGGTGTCACTGACATCATCCCCAGCATATCTGCACTGGTTTTGAGGGTAAACAGAAGTACCTGTAGCAATTATTTGGACATTTCAGGCTTCACCATCATCATAGAGCCGTTTGAAGACAGGACGCCCACCATTGCTAATCCTGTACTGCACTTCAGGTAGGCTTGTCCCAATCGTCCCATAATCCATCCTCCGTGCGTTTGGGGTTTTCACAATCACAGAGAACACAGCACATTTTATCCATTCCTTGTATTGAACAGTCTATACAATTTATTTTTGGCATTCACGCATCTAAAGGAGCATACAGTTTTGGCGGGAAAAATGGGCAAAATGCAAAATCGCAAAGTATGAAGCCTTTTATAGTCGTAATAATTAATTGGTCAGATAATTAGCAAGGACTAAAAACTTGCTCTGCTGGGACCTGGGCCACTATGTGCTCGGCGGGGGGGGGGGGCGCTGGAAATGGGGAAATTCACTTAGATAGTCTTATTGTCCTCAGTGATAAAATCATGCAAGATTTAAATGTTTGATATAAAATTCGAACTAACACGTCTGGTTGTTCAAACATTTCCAAAATACCTTTAGGCTGTTTGCTGTTGAGACCATTTAAAAGCTTGTTTTACAGACTTGGGTTTGGTCCGTTTCCGTCCGAGAGTGTACATAGTGTCATTCCTAGTTTCTGCCTGATGTTTGCTGAAACTCCTTTCTTGCTCCTGGGTTAAAAAGCGAATATCAGATTTATTTTTACTTTAAAGTTTTCTTTCCTACTTTGTAAACATAATGGATAGTCTGAGATTGCTGATTTAGATATTTTATCCCAGTGTTTAATAGTTTTGTTGTGTACATTACGATACTCGTCTCCCAGTCATGGCATGAACATGGTGACACGCGTCAGGAGCAGGGGCCAAGAGCAGGGGCCACATTATACATTTCTGTGTTCAGATTCTAGCAGAATGAAGTTGTTTTACCCTTATAACCATTTTTTTTTTTTAAACTAATTGTCTTATTTATTACTCAACTATAAGAATGAGTTTTCTCAGAAACTAGAAAACTGAATTAAAACAATGCAAATAACTAAATAAAAATAAGGACTACATTGAAAATAATAAAAAAAGTAATGTATGGTCATTTTGTACAGGAACTCCGCTCGCTTTTTTTATCTCTTGTGATTGATGTTCAATATGAATATAGATTCTTTTAGAAGCTGGAAATACAGTCATGATTTGTAAAGGAATTCCGTGTCTTCATGTTCCAAGCTGTATGGACCCCTCTATTGCCATCAAGCCCGTGTTTGAACGATTCCAGTCAGTCATCATCACATCAGGGGTAAGATCCTTCCTTTGGGTATGAATATCTTCTTGTTTGATATAAGAATGTACTTAAGTGGACAGTCATATTTACAGATGCGCTTGGTGTCTCCACTCAGACCCTTTCGCCGCTGGATATTTACCCTCGTATCCTCGACTTCCGGCCGGTTACCGTGGCGTCCTTCACCATGACGCTGGCCCGTACCTGTCTCTGTCCGCTGGTGAGCTTTCCCCGGCATGGTGGTAAACGTGCCCGAATGAGAGGATGGAGTATCCGATAAGAGCTCGTTAACTGACGGATTTTTCTTGTAGATTGTAGGGAGAGGAAACGACCAGGTGGCCATCAGCTCTAAATTTGAGACACGAGAAGATTTTGGTAAGAGCTACTGGTCTGCTTGAAAAATCGATCAATCTTTTTGACAAGTTATTTTCTTTTATGTAAATTATGCAATGGTCTATGTAACAGACTATCGTTGAAAAGTATGCAGCTACTTGTAAGGAGTTATGTGGGAAATGGTATCTGAAATCAGAATAAGCGTTGATTAATTTATTTATTGATAAAGCATAGGAACTCTTGAATTGTCTTCCAGCTGTGATACGTAACTACGGGAACCTACTGCTGGAGCTGTCGGCCATCGTGCCCGATGGCATCGTCGCGTTCTTTACCAGCTACATATACATGGAGAATATTGTAGCATCTTGGTATGAGCAGGTATGCGTTTTAAAAAAAAAAACGCAGAGAACTAAAGAACTGTAGTTCAGTTAAAATGAATCTGTGTGTGATGGGCAGAGTGGATTTACTTATTGGATAGGAATTAATATTTATGAATGAAATACCAAACCACATCCAGTCATTAGATTCCCTAATCTGTTCTGAGAGCAGCTGTACTCGCCACTCCGTTCCCTGAATGCCAAACTATTGGGACTCCTTAACAGCAATGTTTCTAAGTGCCTCAGTTGTGCTTTGGACAAAAGTCTCTGTTAAATAAATAAATATAAATTAACCTGTATTTACATTTGGTACTTAGGAAGGCATAGCCTGTCACCAAAGGTGCCTAGATGGGTGGTCACACCTCCCTCACTGTGATTTCACCAGGAGTAGAATCTGCTCACTATTCCAGCTGTGATTTGTTACATGAATAGTGTGTCCAGAAGTCTCAAGTCATCTGCTACGGTTGTGATGCCCATGTTGTGAGGAACAAGACAGCGTTTTCGTGACTGCAGTGCAGTAGTTAATGCTCAGCCTTCTGGTTGCAGGGAATCCTGGAGAATATCCAGAGGAACAAGCTGATTTTTATTGAGACACCTGATGCAGCTGAAACCAGTATGGCACTGGAGAAGTATCAGGAGGTCAGTGCACCTGTGGTCAGCAGTGACGATTTGGGAGAACATTTATTATTATTATGGTAGTTAAAACAACACGACTGTCCTCGCTGACCTGTACTACACAATTCTGATTGGGGAGGGATCTGCACATTGGGCCTTTTTGCCAAACCCACAGAGAGGTATGTATCCCTGCAGGCCTGTGAAAACGGCAGAGGAGCAATTCTGCTGTCAGTGGCAAGAGGAAAGGTGTCAGAAGGAATCGATTTTGGTGAGGGACCTGAGGGAACATCACCAGTAGTGCCTAATGTGGCCCGCTCCTGTTCCTAACCTCCTTAGGTTTCCTGTTCCTAACCTCCTTAGGTTCTGAACATATTCCACAAACTGACTCCAAGTCCTTCATTAGCCTCTTCTCTCTCCGCAGTGCATCACTATGGACGTGCAGTGATTATGTTCGGTGTGCCATATGTCTATACGCAGAGCCGCATTCTCAAGGTCAGTGTTGATGTATTTAGGGAAGCCTACCTTTCCAGTACGGAGTAAGAACTGGGCCCAGCCTAAGTAAGGCTTCTTTGTGCTGTCTGCTAAACCCCACAACACAGGGAGAACATGCAAACTCCACACACAGAGTAATTCTAATTCCAAATCATTATGCTACCACCCGCGTAATGAATGAATGAACGAACGCGTGCGCGCACACACACACACACACACACACACGTACCTGACGGAAACCCTGTATTAACAGGGAGGACATAACTGTGCACACACCATAGTAGGGACTCGAACCCTGGTCCCAGATGTGTGAAGCAGCAGTGCTATCTACTCCACAATCATGCCACGCCCCCCAGGAATATTATTCTTACTCTTTCTCCCACCATATCTCGGTGTAGTTGCAAGTCAGTTCCAGTTTGTTTTCCAATTTCAGGCGCGCCTGGAGTACCTCAGGGATCAGTTCCAGATCCGGGAGAACGACTTCTTGACTTTTGATGCCATGCGACACGCGGCGCAGTGCGTAGGCCGGGCGATCCGGGGCAAAACGGATTACGGCCTGATGGTCTTTGCCGATAAGGTGAGCGTTCACGCAGTGCTTTGCATTAGACGTGTGTGGAGACGGCGGGACGGGAAGTAGCAGAAGCTTCTGGATTATAAGCGGTTTGCCTGATCTTAGGGCTGCTAAGCAATGTGGTCCAGGTGACTCCATGTCTCAAAATTTACTGAGGGAATGATTGTAGAAGGGTGAATGCATGTCAGTGCCTGTCCAAGTCGCATCATTTGATACTCTGTGTATCCTGGGATAAACCATGGATCACTGCAACCACAACTAGATAGGTGATTACTGAAAATGCACAGATGCCAAACACCGCCTCCATCTTTCATTCCTCCAGCGTTACGGCCGTGCAGACAAGCGAGGCAAGTTGCCCCGCTGGATTCAGGAGCACATCTCCGACGGCAGCCTGAATCTGACCATCGACGAGACCATTCACCTGGCCAAACACTTCCTGCGACAGATGGCCCAGCCTTTTCGAAGAGTATGAACCCTAACCCTAACCCCCTTTCCTCTAGGGAAAGAATTAAGTCTGACAGTCTAGTAAATTAAAAGTAGGCTTCTGCTTATTCCCATTATCTATAGCACTTTGTCTGCTTTCAACGTTTACCTCAATGGCAATAGTCTAGTCAACTGGCAATTCAAGCTTTGACATTTCCTTATTAAGCATTCCAGAATTTGTATATATAGTTCCCCCCCCCCACCCCGAGACAAAAGTAAATTTAACAGTGAATCTCTTCCCTTTTGTAGGAGGACCAGCTGGGCCTGTCCCTCCTTACTCTGGATCAGCTGCAGTCCGAGGAGATGTTGCAGAAGATCGCTCAGATTGCTCACCAGGCCTGAGAGGCCCATCCAGAGCAGAGACTGAAGCATAGACATCTAGATCGATATGCTGTACGTGCTTGATTCCAGCAGAAACAAAATGCAGCTGAAATGTATATAGAGACTTAAGAAGACAAATCCATATTTGAATACCATATTTGATATTTGGAGTATTGTGTAATACAGACTAAATTGTGTAGTTGAGTAGAAGTTTTATACAAGTACAAATTTGTATCAGTATTCAGAGATTGTGTTTAACGTTGCAGCTGGCATGTTCAACAACACATAACAGCCCACTTCTCTACTTTGTCTGCAATGAAACGAATTCCAGCATCTCAAAGCCGTATTTATTAAAGCAGTCTGCAAACTGTGCAAACATTACGAAATGTTGTAGTAAAACATTCAGTCTAAATCCAGCATACAGGCAGACAGGACTTATGATGACAATTATGGCAGCAAAAGCATTCCCTTACTGTTGTACAACACTATCTTCTGTTTAGTCAAAAATAATGCAGTCATTTTGATTAAAAAGTCATTGTTCCCTGAACCTACTTATAGTTTCAAGAAGAAGATGTCAGTTTGATTTGGGGTCACTGATGCAGTGAGCTGCCGTTTTCCCAGGTGGTTACACCAAGGTTTAACAGAACTGCAATCTGTATGTTTACTACACAATTTTGTTTACACTGTAATGGCTCTTCTGTTACCTTCTACTTGGATCAGTTATCAGAAACTGAATTCCTGCTGCTTGAAGTGCTACATAATTTAACCAGCACAGTGGAGCTGCTGAAGGGATGGTTTGTAATTTAATCAGCTTGTCTTGAAAGCTAGGTAAGCTAATTTTACCCGTACCAGACGTAGGGGCTGCCTACAGGATTACATCAGACAAAGCTGGGGTTTGTAAAACATAGGGGCCGTCAATATTTGTTTACTCAGTTGAAGATCAGTATCCTGATTTAGTAATGTATATTATTTTTGAAAATCTTAACATTTTTAAATAGTACATGACATTTTAAGACTATGGGGGGGATGTATATACAGTGTTTTGCTTTAAAAGAAATTATACTTTAGACAATGGCTAATGAAATTATAATTTGATATTGCAATTAAAAAATGCCTTCAATAAAAGACCTTTGGTAGATTATTCCATAACACTTGAAAAGAACACAACTTTTTAATGTAGGCAGCAGTGCCAGTGCGACTAAATATACCAAAGTGAGGCTACTAACCGGGTCACACGCTCTCCCAAGGGATTCGGTGATAACCATCATTCACGCTGAGAATCCATGTTCCCTTTCCAGTGTTATAGCAAGTGTGTTTTATGGGATGCAATGCTCATGGCTCATGGCTGCTGTGGCTCTAATGTTTGTTTTGAAGTATATTAAGCCAGACATTTATTTTAAATTCCAAAAATGGACTGCTAGAAGATGGAGCAGATTTCATTTTCAGCCTTCCTTTGAGTTTTTAAAACATAAAATTAACTGAATACTTTTACATCTACTGGGTCACTACAAAATTACAGCAAAAATGCATCCAATTTATGAAACTGGACCTAGTTTCTTTGCTATTACTATGGGCTTGAGAGTTAATTGCATTTCTTTTCTCATTTTAAGAATAATAAAAATGTAAATATCAAAATATGAGTAAAATACATTTTAAAAAAAGTTTGAATTAAATGTTTCCTGAAGTGACTCCTAAAAGGACAGACACTGTTATAACTGAACTTAAAAATATTAATTCATATTCATAATATTTTTAAAGGAATGCTTGCGTAAACAGTTGAGTTGAAACACTGCCTATTTGCAAGTGCTGGTGAATCTACCCTAAGCAAAGTACTGACATGTAACCTAATTTTGTTGGTTATTTGACCCACATGGTTTACACTGAACCAGTAGCACATGAAATTCAACCAGTGTGAGCCCACGACAATCCTTCCCTCGCTGCATAACATTTCTGTTTAATGATCTAATCAGATTTACCCACACAACTGGCTTCTTGTCTGAGAAACGAGGCTGAACACTGCACTTATCCAAAAAGCCCCCAGAGGCCTTGTGGGACCCTGCAGGGCTATTCATCAGGATTGTTTTGTGTCTTGGTACAGATAATCCAGCGGGCAAGTGAAGGTTTAGGAGATAAGTGGGTCTTAAGGAGGAAGCAGTTCACTCACACACAGGTCCAGGGGTACAGGTCAAAGGTCACCAGGTGAGCTGCTATCTGGTTCCAGTCAGGGACGCTCGGCGAGCCAGACTCTGGGCGCTGGAGCTCAGATTCCGAGAGTCTGTCAAGCTGCTGGGGCTCTACCAAGGCAGGGTGATAACAACCAGACCTCATTCTGACATTTAAACATCTGGGGATACTGATTGATACACACACAAAGACAGCAGGAGTGTGTGTAAGATCATCCTCCTTACCTGGGCTGCATCCTGGTTCTCTCGCGCGCCAACGTTCAACACATTAAGGGAATTGGCCCTTTTCAATCTGGGGGAAAGGTCAGCAGGAAGTCATGTGACCTGCAGAGCCATAGTGACGCCCTCCAAGGCCTGGACAGTAAGTGCATCCTGAATTCCCGCGCATTACCCTGGAGCAGAGGTGGTGGCGGTGTCCTCCGGCCCGGCTCCCTTCAACTTGCGTACCAGCTTCTCGCTGCTCCTCCGGATCGACTCCCGGAGCTTGGTGAAGGAGCCGCTCCGTTTCAGGCTGGCCAGGCCGTCCTGTGGACGGGAGCGGGGGACCAGTCAGGCCTCCTGCAGCGCTGGGATCCCATTCATAGCAGCTGCTATTGCGTCGACTTAGCAGCATATAAGCAACTAGGGCCGTACTCATGGCAAGTATAGGAGTATGAAAAAGATCAAATGACCCAAAAAGTAAAAACTTCAACAAGGTATCTTTGCCTCAGCGAGTTAAAGGAAGAACCGATGCGTTTGACATATAAAGGATTTTCATATATAACACATACAGGTGGATCTTCACTTGTAAGTAAAAATGTGAATCAGCTGCTATACAGATGATGAAGAATATGGCCCTTTGTCATGGATTAGACTGGAAGAGGTACTGAGAACTTCCCCAAAATACTGCAGGATTTAAAATAGGTTACCTGTCGGTAGCTTCCTGCTTCTGTGCTGAACCACATGGCACGGCCGTCCCCTTAACAGAAGAAGGTAACTCTTCATAACCAGGAAAACTGCCACTAACAAGAGCTCATTGTTCATTCGTCCTGCTTCCCTAAATGTCCCGCAAAGAGATTACAGTCTGACCAAACCGGACTGCAAATGATGGTCCTGCCTGAGGGAACCATGGGCCGGGATTATGAACATAGAAATCCAAATAAAAAAAATTCCAGAATGATAAATATATATACAGAACAAGGAAGCAAGGAATACAAACAAAATTTATACATTTAACTTAAAAAATACACAATTGGCCAAAAGTAGCTTGTAACAGAGTAAAACAGAAATAAGATTTTTCTGAATATAAAACGTGATAAAGTATGGATATTATATGGTTGGTGAATGTATGGTCTCTCTTAGGTTTTTTAACCTTCGACGGATCCAAACTCCTTCTCGTGGGCCCGGGTCAGGATCTCCTTGTAGAGGGCCTCAGCCTGCCTGTACTTTCCTTGCTTCAAGTAACAGGAGGCCTGTGAGGACCAGGGTAGACAGGAATATAAACACAGCACTGCTGTCACCATCCAGATCATGACATCTGGCCAGAATAATTTTCATTTCCTCGCTAACACCCTTCAGCTCTTGTCTGGGGCACCAACCCATCGCCAGGCAAACTCACACATGCACACTCATGGGCAGTTTGGTAACAGCATGGTTTTGGTTTTGGTGGGGGGCCGAGTACCCAGAGGAAAGCCCATGATGAGGCGGGGAGAACATGCAAACTCCACACACATAGAGCCATGGCGGAGACTGGAAACCCTGGTCCATACTACCAAACATCTACCAAACATCTGTCGTACATCAGCCGCCCCAGCCTCACCTGACCCAGCTCTGACTCTCACGACTGCTATAGCGTGGCTCACCAGGTTGTTCTTGGTCTTGGCCACGTTGGCGTCGCCCGGGCCCAGGCGGCTCTCGTAGATGTGCAGGGCGCGCTGATAGTACTCTTCCACCTCTTGGTATTTCCCTTGGTTCTGGCAGAGCAGGGCTAGGTTGTTCAGCTGTTTGGCTACATCTGGGTGGTCCATCCCCAGCACCTGAGGAGAGTGCAGCGGACGGCTCTTACAAGAGGACAATCCATTTCATTGTAGGTTAATTCACGAGACTAGCGAGCTAATGGTGTTCCCCCTGACATTAAACGACAACTTGAGTCCATTCTGTGACTTTCCGCATTATGAGCTGTATGCTAACGGCCTTACTTTCTCTCTGATCTCCAGCGCCCTCTTGCACAGGGGCTCAGCCTCCTTAAACTTGCCCCTTTTGCCGTATAAAACGGCCAGGTTATTGAGCGTGGCCGCCACCTACACGGAGAGACATGCACCGAGGTCAGCCTCCTTTCATTTTCAAAACATCATTCACCAAGCTTTGCATAAGAGTACATTGTGGAAGGACTGGCACAGTCAGAGCACAAAATGACCGCTCCACTTTTAAAGTTCAATGGTATAAACAAATTCTAAACACCGAACAGCCATTTTTATGCCTACCAAAGCATGCAGCAGCTCAATACTACTGCCCGGTGAAAGCTCTGAGGAAGGGGCCTGAAAGTGCTGCTTAAGGCTACAGCGGGGGGTAGCATGGCAGAGGTCTCTTACTGCAGGGTGGTCTACGCCCAGGGTCTTCTCCCGAATGGCCAGTGCATCGTTCAGCAAGTTGGCCGCCTCTTTGTACTTATTCTGATCCCTTCATGTTACAAAAAGTGGGTTAATGTCACAGACATGTGGTTTCTTTTACGGTGCATTTTTTTCATTTCGGTCCTACTAGTCCATACTGTAGGTGTTGTTATATTACCTGTAGACCAAGGCCAGGATGTTCAGCATGGTGGCCACATCCGGGTGGATATGGCCAGAAGACTTCTCCAAGTCCTCCAGAGCCTGCTTGCACAAGGGCACGGCCACCTCGTAGCGGCCTTGGGAAGCATACTGGATCACCAGGTTATGCAGGGTACGCAGGCGGGCAGGGATCTCATAACCTCCCTGCTGCGCAGCTACGGCTGCGCTACTGTGCTGCCGGGAGACTGGAACCAACGACGGAGGACAGAAACATTCAACAGAGAAAGGGTATGAAATCCATTAAAATGGGCTGGAAACATTAACAGCAGAACTTATTAAATAAATGGCAATATATGTTTAATACTGAGACACACAGTCATGCGTCACAATGTTTTGGCCAAAGACAGAAGACTAGATTAGAATGGAGCTGAAAAATCCCTGTTGCCTAGTGACATCGTAGCCATTGTGACATCATAGCCATTGTGCCATCATAGCCATTGTGACGTCGTAGTGCAACAGATTACTCATGTGGTGATACTGGTGCCAACAAACCTATTGCGCTGCCAGTCGTATAAAAGCATAGCATATACAACAACATATAGCACGTAATGCTTGATAATGATAATAACTATGCTACTGGTTTATTATTTACTAAGCTGTACATTTATCGTTATTTTGGCTATGCCATACAGCCTGGGAGTGTAGTAGGCTATACCATGTTTGTGTAAATACACACTATGACTGCATTTCTCAGAATGTATCCCTGTTTCTAAACAATGCGTGACTGTTTCATCATAAGAAGGTAGGGCGTAATACCGATGGCCAAACATTTATAGGGAAGCATGTTCATACAACAAACGTACTTTGTGACTGTTCCTCCTCATCTGTAGGGAAGAGATCATCCAGGGATTCCTTAGAAGAGGCCGTTTCTTTATCATCCTTCAACGAATTAAGAGTATAAATTAAAAATTAGGTCGCAGAGAGACACCGGTCTTGGAGGAATATACTGAACCACACTGAAAGAGTTCCAAATAATAAGTCTCAGATATTTGGGGGGGGGGGGGGGTTTTGTGCTAGTGTGTTGGGGAAAGGGGCACATGGGGTTTGACACAAATTACTTCGCTTCCACGGGCGGGCCCAGGGCCCCACCCATCCCCGACTCCTCCTTCGTTCC
>JAODKM010000035.1:7577846-7589644 GCA_026780845.1 Petrocephalus sullivani | reverse complement strand
AACAAGCAAGGGACAGCTGGGAAGTTGCACACGGGGTATTGATTTTGGAACCGGGCCCTGGGCCAGGGTTCTGCTGCCCCCGCCCCCCCCCCCCGCCCCCCCTAGCCACACCCCAAACCATCCAGCAGCTACCAGAGCTTTAGTGGATCATTTTGAGGAAGTGAAGCTCCCCTTTTACAGTGACACTCAAAGTAAATAGCAATACCCCACAGGGACAGTATTCCTTAATGTTAAAGCACCCTAACTATTAGAAGCTACATGGCTTCTCCGAGATGGTGTCAGTGGGATCCCCATCTTCCTCCTCTTCCTCCTCCAGGTTATTCCTTTGCATGGTATGTAATTAAAAAGGCATCATTACACTGTGCCTCAATTCATAGCAAAGAATTTACTTGGATATTGATTGCTTATTTATGCCACTATTTATAATGCATATTTATGTTTAAAGTTCACACTTTTATTCAAGAAATGGGAGGGTTCCCAGCGTTCTTCTGGAAAGATACATTAGAACCTTTTTTTATGATTTGTGATTTTTATTCTCTATACCCACATGTCTATTATTATTATTATTATTATTATTACTATACTACATACATGACTAATGTTGTAAATAAGGACACATTATATTTTTAGTGTGGGCATTTATGTATATAATTAGTGACAATCTGGTAACTCAATACGACAGAGATATATTTTCCATATTGCCAGGCCCATACAGTAGCCCAGGGGAGTGTTCCACAAAGCAGGATTTCTCAGTTAGCTGGGTTCACTTAAGATAGAAGTCATGATTATCCAATAAGAATGCTCCTTACCTAAACTCTTATTGGACGATAATGACTTATAGCTTAAGTCAACCCAGCTAACTGAGAAATCCTGCTTTGTTGAACACCCTCCCCCCCAACATCACAGAATCACAGATAGACAAAATCTGCTACCATTGGGACACGAGCCATGAAATGTTGCCCCAATATTTGTGCAAATGGAGACCAATAGCTTACGTCACTGCAAAGCCCTAGATGAAGATAACTACATTATTGTTACATTAATGAAATGTCATTTTAAGCAAACATAAACAGACCTCATCTTTTGAATCTGTCTAATGCTTTGACAGTTTGTTTATTTTTTCACCTTATATGAACACAAAGACAGCTCTTTGAATCATACATTTATCTTGCATCCATAGCTGGAAGCGACTCACACGGCAGCTACAGAATGTGTAAACTCCATGCACACGGAGAAGGAACAGGATTCTAACATCTAGATAGCATATTTTGTTTCCTTCCTATAGGTGGCCCTCATTCAAATATATTTTAACAATGCATATATATATATATATATATATATATATATGTGTGTGTGTGTGTAGTTTTATAATCTGTCTACATTATAAATAAAATATTGAATGTAGTTAAATATGTATGAGAAGCCCATTGCACATAGCCAGATCATTAGCATGGGAATCAATAGAATAATATAGTAGTAGTGTAATTATAAGGTGTTGTGCGGTGCTGGAAGGCAGAGATAGCACGAGGCTGGGTTTGGCATGAGTGGTGATCTTCATGAGATGGTCTCACTGCATGCTACTGCTTTCATCTTTTTGTTCATATTCATTTCTCAGTTGTGTTTATCCATCCGTTTTCCATCCTAAGCACATGCTGAGAACACACACATTGTACACACACACAAACACAGCATTTTCCCTAACCGCACATTCAACCCCCAGCCATGAAGGCTGGTGACAGTGCTGCCCTCTGAGCCCCCATATCAACCTTCTTTTGATTTTAATACACATCACACATTTGTCCATATCACTATAATGTATTAATATATGAAACTGTATTAATTCCATAGCATTCCATTAAAACTCACTTCTAGCTTCTTTTAATTTAAATTGCACACAAAACTGCTCTAGAAAAGTGGTTGGGAGATGTATGAATGGTTTGGCTTACCTAATTAAGTAAAGGTGTGTGTCTGTTCCATCCATCCATCCATCCATTTTCTGTAACCGCTTGTTCCATGCAGAGTTGCAGGGGTCCGGAGTTTATCCTGGGACTTATAGGCACAATGCAGGGAACAACCCAGGACTGGGCGCCAACCCATCACAGGTTAGTATTAATATATAAAATTACATAAATCAAAACCCTGTCAGAGTTGAAAGACATGCAATTTAAGTAGATTGGTGTGGCAGAGGTAGATCGTTCCAGTCCAGAAAGTAAAAATCCAGACCAAGATTTTGTTTCAACTAACCGGTTGCGTATATAGAGTCACTGTCACAGAGCACTCAGCTGGATCAGTTGGCCAGTATATTACAGGGATGTATTACACTGACTGAATATCATTTATGGAAGGCGTTCATCAAATCAACACTGTTATTTTCAACATACAAATGAATGTGAATAAAATACAAAATGATTTAGTTGCATGCTTCAGTGGTCTAAGCTATGGCTAGGGTTTCCAAATTTCTGTGATAGAACCAGTATTCTGTCATGGAGAATTTAACGTTATAAGCAAAGAAAGGGAATCAGCATACGTGCCTTTAGAGTGGAAATGGAAATTAAAACATCTTGTAGGATTGGTGCATACTCCCACTATTAGTCCAAGAAAGAAAACATTTATTTGTGGAACAATAAAAACACTTCCCATCTCACTATGCTTAAATCAATGATGTGAATCTGACATAATTTATGCCTACGCCCCACTCTCCCTGAAGCTGCTGCTGCTATGTTTGGGGTCGGGCTGATGAATACGAGCAGCTTCACATTTTCCCTATCTTCGGCAGTGTTATGCAAGTTCTTACCTTAGCTGGTTATCATATACTGGCTCTGACCAATGAAGAATGAGCAAGCAGAAGCTCTCTGGCCAATAGATACAAGCTATCTGGGTATATAAACCCAAGTTGAACTCCTTCATAGTTGGGCGACCCCTACATTGGCTTTGGTGAACAGGATCTGATCCCAAGGACTGTTACCGCCATCCTTTCTCCCTCGAAGGTAAACCTAGCTTACAGGAATGAATGAGAAATGTAGCGATGAGAGTAGGCTAATTAATTTGGTTTCTTCTTAAATAACTCAGAATATGACAGCAGTTCTCACATGCACTGAAACTTATGTGGACTCCTGAAATCAATTTTTTTTTTTTTTTTTTTTTTTTTTTGGTGGACATCTTCTTTGGCTCCTCGCTGCGGGTTCTTTGAGGGCGAAAAAGGAAATACCTTCAGCTGATTATTATATTAGCGTCAGCTTGAAGTGCTGGACATGTCTGCTCTGGATGCAGTTTTTTACATATTTTGCTAAGACTTGAGACTGAGTAAACACTCAGAGTGCACCTTCTATAGACATGCATATTTTATGAGTGGTGTCAGGTGGTCTAAAAGTGTTGGCCTGCATCAAATCACACCAGGGGGTTGATTTCACCCCCTGTGGTCCTGGGGGTAAGAATAGCACAGATGAGGATTATGGCTGTGACATAGATAATTTTCATTTTCCTGCAACAAATATTTTATAGATAGATGCTAGATACTAGATTTTAAATACAGAATAATGCACAGTAGAAATTTTATTTAAAATATAAGATGTGCATGAAAAGAAATACCTCACACTGCGAATTTTCCATAGTTAGCATGATTTATTTTATAAATCTGTCATGGAGACAAGAGACCAACATGTCATACCATATTAGGCCTGCAATGTTCTCTTACGGGTGAGAATTTTTAAATCGGAGTTCCATTTTGGTCTTGTTCGTTATAATGAAGTGAACTGCAGTTCTTTAATGAGAGGAGAAAACACAAGGGTGCAATGACTATTTTGGCTATTTTGCTTTGATTCTTTGGTTCTCCGGAGTATGTACAGCAGTCTGAATTAGGGGCATATGTGTGGTGGAGACATTAATAATCTGCTCCATGCACATATAAGAACACAGGACAGTCTGACAGCCCTCTTAGCTGAAACATGAGTCGACAGATAAAAGCTGGCAGCAGAGATTCTGTACGGGGGCCTAGGCATTGACAACATCCGATAATGATATGGATATGGGCATCAGACACACATCAGCTATCATTTTGGAAAAGATTTCCAGACAAAGCTTTTCTAACCAAATTCCAGAGCAAGATCATGAATCAAATATGGCTGTCTTCCCTTTATACTAATCTGCTACGTATAACGTTTTTTTTGCAGATCAAGTGAAAAAAACGCAACAATGACGAAGAACAAACACAATGACTACAAACTGAAGTTCACCACGGATGAGGAGTTCCCTGACTTGAGTCAGCACAACAACCACATGGCCAAGGCGATAACCAGGGAAATTTATGACAAGCTGAGAAGCAAGTCAACTCCCAGCGGATTCACTCTGGATGACTGTATCCAGACCGGTGTGGACAACCCAGGTGAGCGTTCCTGCTGATGCCAACTATCCCAGTGCTGACACCAGCATATTGCCTGTGGTAGCTCCGTCCCAGCTAATAGGGGCCGTTCCCAGTACTGTAGTCAACGTTATGTGAAGGTCCTCTCAAAGCTGCCAGAGAATGTTCTTACTGTAATGTTAATTTCCCAGTTTTACATTTCGACAAAGGTTCTATCAGTGTCAGCATGATAACATTTTCACCTTAACGCAACTTTTAGAGCAACGAATGTTGAAAAATAATGTTTTGTAACAAAATAGTTGAAGTAGTCTTAGTCCTTCGATAACATTCTGGCAACATGCAGAAAACTCCGTTTCCGTACCTTAATCGTGACACTGGGAAAATTGTTAGTGGGGATTAAGGGTCTACTGTGCAGTGCTCTGTTGAGCCAAGACAAACACTGCACAGATAATAATTTCAAATATATTCTATTATTTTATTATTAGCAGCACAACAAGCCTGATTATGTTTCTATTGTAATCACTCTCAAATAGGTGTATTGTCCGATTTCCAACAGCCGCCCGATTATCTCCCTCTCACTCCTAGGTCACCCGTTCATTATGACCGTGGGCTGCATCGCTGGGGACGAGGAGTCGTACGAAGTCTTTAAGGATCTGTTTGACCCGATCATTTCTGACCGTCACGGTGGCTACAAGCCCACAGACAAGCACAAGACTGACCTGAACTTCGAGAACCTGAAGGTGAACGCATCCTACCCGAATTGTTGAATGAACACGTTTTGGAATTTTACTCCCTACCCATAAAATAAATTTACCAAGTATCTTAATGTTTTGGGGAAAGCACCAGCTCTCCATTCTGGGATTGTTATGCTTTGTTTTGGAATTCAGTTTAATATAATTTCATAACTTATTATAAAATGCCCCTAAAATACTTCAGAGACAAGGATTTTCAGATTAGGCCTTAGATGTAGCTTGTCTGGTTCCTCCCAAGGTTTCATCCTTCTAGGTTTCCTTGCGACTGTCGCCTCCGGCTTCCTCACTGGGCGCTTTGGGCAATGCTAACATAAAGCACTTTGACACAATGTAATGTTGTGAAAATACGTTGTACAAATAAAATTGATTTGAACTGAACTGTAGCTTTGGTTAATTTAATAGTGAAACATTGGACTAACCAAAAATTTGACCTACACAGGGCGGCGATGACCTTGACCCTAACTATGTCATGAGCAGCCGTGTACGCACCGGTCGCAGCATCAAGGGGTTCACCCTACCCCCCCACAACAGCCGTGGTGAGCGCAGGGCTATTGAGAAGCTATCTATTGAGGGTAAGCCATCAGTCTTTCTCTTTGAAACATTCCAGTAAAACATAAAATCAGTCACCCTGGTAACACACCGTAATTTACAGAGTGCTTTACAGTCAATTATTAGAAGTCAAAACAGAAAGATGCAGCAGAGGCTCATGTCCTGTGCCTCCTACAGCCCTGAGCAGCCTGGAGGGAGAGTTCAAAGGCAAATACTACCCCCTGAAGGACATGACGGATAAGGAACAGGAGCAGCTGATTGAAGACCACTTCCTCTTTGACAAACCGGTGTCTCCCCTGCTGCTGGCTGCCGGTATGGCACGCGACTGGCCCGACGGAAGAGGCATCTGGTGGGTTTGTCTTCTCAGTCCAGCTAATTTCTGCTAAGATATTTATTCCTCGTTTTTTGTAATTGCCCATGACACTGGCTGCGGTTGATCAGCATGTCCGGTGTCCTTTTCCTAACCACTTCAATGGAGAATGTCATGAGGAAAGGTAAGTCATAAGAACTTGGGAACAGACAGCCATGGTGCTAAGCACTTATACTCGGCTACGCAGTTACGTGATGGCGGATGGTATCAACGTGGGTCTACCCTGTGGTACTACAATGCTCAAAGTATGACCCACGAAAATGGTGGTGTGTAAAATGTTGCTGAAGCCAGGAATTGTGGGACGGCATTATCTCCATAAAAGATGGTCCAGTGTGTCTTGTGCTAAAGGAGATAAGACAGGACACAGCAAAGCACCCTTCCCTAACGTTTTAGAGAATTCTACCAGGACTTATCCTGGCTGCGTCTTAGATACTTTTGGGTCATTTCACTGAGATAGGAACCTCCTAAGCGAAAAAAGGACTATTCGTATAAAATCATTTGACTTGGTTCTTTCCTCTTGAAAGGCACAACGATGAGAAGACCTTCCTGGTCTGGGTGAACGAGGAGGACCATCTCCGTGTCATTTCCATGCAGAAAGGTGGTAACATGAAGGAGGTCTTCAGGCGCTTCTGTGTCGGTCTCCAGAAGGTGTGGGTCTCATACTTACCATCTTGTTTTTTGAAAGTTGTGAATTTCATGAAATTATTCTCACAATAGTTATAATTCATAACGATAGGAAGCCAGGATAGACAGCAGTTCTTAATGACTAACATTAACATTTTATTTTTAGACTATTAGTAGTAATCATTTAATGTTTAATGTTAGACTCCTATAGAGGCAAATTTTCTTGACACGACATGCATATTTTACAAGTTTTTACAAGGCAATGTTTAACAGTGTGACAGGGTTACTGTTTCACAACCACATGGCTAACTGTCAGCAATATCCACTCTCTATACTTGTATAACACACCATCCTTATCTTTATAGCAGTTTAAAAGTAGGCGCACATGGGGTCTCTATCAATACAATGAACGAAAAGAGCGTACTTGTGTTCTTGGCAAGAACGTTCTTGCTAATTTGCCTCCCAAGAACAAACTTAGGATGCACTGAATCATGGGACTATTATTGTGGGCGACGATGTAACCGATGCATCCTGGATATGTGGGGTGGGGCGAGAACGACACCTTGGGGTTTTTACCACCCTCCCTACTTCTTGTTGAGTATTGGAACTGTACTTCTCTGATAGGCGATGACAGTCAAACGGGTAAGTGAGGCCACAAGTATGGTCAAGTATGCATGTCGATAAACACCCATTCTCAGGCACATCACCTCTAGGGATAACTGGCAGGTGCATGTTTCATGTGCACAGATTGAGGAGATCTTCAAGAAGCACAACCACGGCTTCATGTGGAACGAGCACATTGGCTACGTGCTGACCTGCCCCTCCAACCTGGGCACGGGGCTACGTGGCGGCGTGCACGTCAAGCTGCCCAAACTGAGCACACACGCCAAGTTCGAGGAGATCCTCACCAGGCTGCGTCTGCAGAAGCGTGGCACAGGTATGTTTATACACCCGCTTGCCTCATCTTAATACATTTCAGCATTAAAAGCCAAACTGCCAATAAATAAGACCTACATAAGCTACAGCCTGTCATGGCAAAAACGAAGTTTATAAAATCATTGAAAAAGTAAAAGTAAATGCATTGTTCATTGAATGCAGTAATCGACCATTTGGATTAGCCTTGTTCTTTGTATCTTGAATTATACGTTAATTGAAAGAAACATTAAGAATGTCGAACAATGAAAACTATGCCATAAACATTATGCACACAACATTAAGAACCATGTGATGCTACAAATCCACCGCAGAGCACAGCTGACGGCCGCACATGAGTTTGACGTTGACGTTAATTTCGACCCGTTACAAACAGGCGGCGTGGACACTGCTTCTGTGGGCGGCGTCTTTGATATCTCCAACGCTGACCGCCTGGGCTCCTCCGAGGTCGAGCAGGTCCAGTTGGTGGTCGATGGTGTGAAGCTGATGGTCGAGATGGAGAAGAAGCTGGAGAAAGGCGGCACCATTGATGATATGATCCCTGCCCAGAAGTAAAGTGACAGCTGTTTTTTTTTTTTTTTTTAAACACACAAGTAACCACGCCAACCAACGCGTGGACGAGTTAAAAAAAAAAAAAACACGTTGTGTTGCTCTGACTTTTCCAGAGACTCTCGAATCTGCTTACCTTTTCCACCAGGTTCTTTTTCCATCATCCTTTCATTTATCTATCCTTTCCCCCCCTTTCCACTGCTTTCGTCAACTCAATTGTAACATCCTGGGATCAAACGACCACATTGCTATTTGCTTTGTGCTTTCACCTAAATCATAACTTTTGGCTGTACAAATTATTTGATTCAATAAATTGAGCCCCATGTAACAATCAGAATCCCGTCTCACCTTGTCTTTTTGATTTTGTTTTTTTTTTTCCCTAAATACCAAACAGATTTAATTTTAGTTTTTTTTTTAACAACTTAGCCAATGATATTAACCTGACTGAGGAATTTCTGAAGAATTTTGAGGAGTTTTGAAGAATAAAACTTTTGTGTATTTGTAATAAAGTAAAAAGGCAAAAATGTACAATTAAGAACAAAAAAAGAGAAAGTGAGCATGAGTGAATTTTTATTTCTCATTTTTTTCTTAACTCCCATTTTTTTCTTTACATCTAAAGGTACCACAGTCAGTACCAGAAAAAAATAATAATTTAAAAATTGCAAAGAAAAAAAATTATGACCAATAGTTTCATTTTTCATCTGGTTTCTACACAATGGTACAAATACAAGCACTCTGCTGGATTTTAACAAGAGGGACCATGTTTGTGTTCTGTGAATGTCTGAGTGTGTGGAATACGGAAAAAATGGGGCATAAGAAAAGGAGGGAGAACCATGTCCATCTTAGCACCGGGAAACAGTACTGCTTAGAACAGGAATGGGAACCAATGGGACCAATCTACATTTTAAATGTTGTTCCAATTTCAGCTACAATAAAACCAGATGTGACTCCATTAGCCGTCTATTTTTTTTTAGGACTGAGAACTACACAGGTCTGGCCATTGTCCATCTTATTGGTGCAAAATCAAAATTTACAGTCACAAAGGTCACAAAGACAGGTAGCTACCGGTAGCATAAAATAATGGTCGACTGTAGACTGCCTGCAAACACCATGACAGCAGTGGGAGAATATCTTCCCATAACAAAGGAAAAAAAAACATCCACTCAGGTCATGAACTCAGCTGTGTGGAAATCCACTCTCCCAGTCACGCTATACCATGTCAAATTTCCGGCTGTATTTACTGCCTGCCGTAACTTTTTTCATATCTGATGTAATGTCGCACTTGAAAACCAGCAGAAAAAAATAAAGACATTGCATGTATATATAAACATGGGGTTACGATTCTTATGACTCAATAGTTGAGAACAACTTTTGTATTTATTACAGTCCTGTCAGCTGCTAATTCCCTGAAGCCCCTTTAAATGACTAACAGAGGAAGCCAAACAGATTATTGGGCTTCACACCGGCACTTTCCACATGTTACACTCCCACTACTCCAGCCTCCAAAAGAAATGGCCAATAACATATTTCGGACACCTTTCGTCAATTACGGGAATCGCCTTAAACCTCCCATGCGGAACCAGCCGTTAGCTTCTCGGGACCCTAACGAATTGTTGATTTTTACTCAGAATGACTGGAATGACGTGACGTGAAACAATAAAATAAAAATTGTCCGAAAGACGTGACGGAAGAAATTTTATTTTGTTTTGCTTTTTCTGGAGACATGCAGAGCTGCAAGTCAAAAAATACTTACTGGGCACCCCCTTTATTATTAACTATTTAAAACCTATTACTATTTCCTAGTCTCTAAACACAGCCCTAAGCTCTAACGGTATATATGCAACTGGCTGAAGAAGAGAAGCCCTCTTAAGTTTTGTTTAGAAAATCTTCTAGCTAAGGGAGTGACCAAAATCACAGCTTTTACATTTAAGACTTTCACACTTTGAGAAACTTGTTTCTGGCATTCAGGAATATGCGGCACAGGTTAGATATACTTAGTGTCTGGATAAACCACAGCTCAAATTTGTACAAACTCCAGTGCATTTTCCTTATTAGGATAATAGGAATGCAAAAAGGGGGGGAATTGAATAGTAGTGAAATCGGATCTGTGGCAGTCTGCATATGTAAGTGAGTGTGTGTGTGTGTGCATGAGGAAATGTGTGGGCGTAATGCGCAGGCATCAGGGGAAGGAAGGACAGGGATCTGACAAAAGATGGGAAAAAAAACAAGCAAATGACTAGCAAAAGTGACATGAGCAATCCGCAACTTCCCCCCCTGCACAGGAAAGCTGGGAACCACCAGCCGTGGAACAACCACTCTGAGTAAGAACCGCATCGGCGTGTAAGCGAACCCGAGCCCCGTCCGTAAACATCGCGTCAGTCTCTCCGGGCCAGATCCCGTCACACCAAACTCACTGGAATTTTAATTCGACGCACAGCACCTTGGCAACTCGGACACAAATGAAAAGCTGGCTGCTACCTGAGGCGCAGTCCACATTCGAACCCAAGCTCCAAAGACCTGAACTGGAATGACCGGTTCAGACCCATGCTACAAAGGAGTGACTGACTGCCTCACTTAGAAGAGAAGGAACAAAAAAAAAAAAGATCACATTACCAGAGGATTTGGCAGTCAAGGTTTAGCACCAGTCCTGTACATGTCTACCCGAAATGTTACTAGGTAACTGAAAATTCATAAAAGCAAGGTTTGTGCTAACAGTTGATACATTTGAATCCATCCCAGTTCAGCTTCAGCAAAGTCAGATACCAGGCTTTTGTTTACAGGTCTCTGAACCTTTGGCCGGAGAGTCACCGTATCCCCTGCTTTAGGGTCGTTTTGGGGGCTGAGATTATTCCCCTCCTGACTTAACAACACTGACCTGCTCAGCAGAGTATTAAGAAGCTAGAGGGAAGGTGGGAATACCTCGCTGGCATCACTTTATGTCCTATCATACATCCATCTGCCTGTCAAACTATAACTAAAAGATAGCTGCAGCCGATGATTCACCTCAATACTTATGTAAGAAACTGTAAAACAAGAAAATTGAGTTGGGAGATATGGGCAGCTACAATTGTCATAGAGGGTATTTACTGTCAGACCAAAGTGCTCCTCTATACACGCCGCTAGTATGTAGGGATGAAACAGTGCAGTTTCTCAGAAGAACAGCCATCTTACAATTTGTTTTGCACGCTGTGGTATCAGAGTGTTATAGCTCCAGCTAAAACTGGCCAAATAATCAGAGAGCAAAGTGGACCTAATGGACCGAGAATTGGTGGAGAAAACCGGGCATCTTTCCTTGCTCATGCGATTAAAACGCGGATTTCGGTGTTTCCCCATCCTTATGAGGAAGTTCTGAATTGAATTGCTCTGGTCAACATTACCTTTTTAAAATACTTTATCCTTTTAACTCAGCTGCATTGATCTGGGGGGGGAAGAATCCATGACAGTGGGGGGGAAAATATATATAGCAGCTGTTGAAAAAAAAGAAATGACAAATATAATTATACGATGACAATTGCATCGAGAAGAATAAAAAATAATTCAGATGGTGGTTTGGTCCAGGGGTAGTGATGTCTTTCAGCGGGGGGGGGGGGGGGGGAAGAACGCTGGCGGCCCGGGGCGCACGTGGGGGGGGGGAGCGGGGGGCGCCCCGGGCCTGGGGTCCCGC
>JAODKM010000035.1:7547691-7568646 GCA_026780845.1 Petrocephalus sullivani | reverse complement strand
GAATCTGTGCTATCTGGACTGAATCTGGACTTGGCTATCAGTCATCCTAGGGGCTCGAGTCCCCTGTGAGGTAGGAGCTAGAGTCCCCTGTGAGGTAGGGGATAAGTCCCCTGTGAGGTAGGGGCTCGAGTCCCCTGTGAGGTAGGGGGTAAGTACCCTGTGAGGTATGGGTTGGAGTCCCCTGTGAGGTAGGAGCTAGAGTCCCCTGTGAGGTAGGGGTTAGAGTCCCCTGTGAGGTAGGAGCTAGAGTCCCCTGTGAGGTAGGGGTTAGAGTCCCCTGTGAGGTATGGGTTGGAGTCCCCTGTGAGGTAGGAGCTAGAGCCCCCTGTGAGGTAGGGGTTAGACCCCCCTGTGTGGTAGGGGCTAGAGTCCCCTGTGAGGTTGGGGCTAGAGTCTCCTGTGAGGTAGTGGTTAGAGTCCCCTGTGCGACAGGGGCTAGAATCCACTGTGAGGTCGGGGCTAGAATCCACTGTGAGGTAGGGGCTAGAATCCTCTGTGAGATAGAGGCCCCTACCGAGAACATGGGTGGTTAAAGTCCCATGTTATTGGTGGTATTTTATTATTATTATTATTCTTCTTCTTATTATTATTTAAAAATACATATATTATTATTTAATAGATTTATTATATTTATTCAATTTTTTATTATTATTTAATATTATTATTATGTGTATGCTTGTTTAAATTCCTTTCTTTTAAATGTCTGTATAGCACTATGTAAACCCTGTGATTAAAATATCCACCCCTCTGTCCATTCAGGGTTGTGGGTAGTCCGGAGCCTATCCTGGAGACTATGGGCTCAATGCAGGGAACAACCCAGGACAGGGCACCAATCCATCGCAGGGCACACTCACACACCATTCAGCAACACAGGCACACCTGGGCAATTAGGTAACCTCAGCATGTTTTTGGACTGTGGGGGGAACCGGAGTACCCGGAAGAAACCCCACAATGACACAGGGAAAACATGCAAACTCCACACAGATGGGACCCTAGCGGAAACTCGACAAGATGTGTGAGGAAACACTGCTAACCACTGCACCACCATGGTGCCCCTGATTAAAAAAGTGCTATATTAAATAAAGGTTGACTGATTCACTGTTTGATTGATGGATGGATCCTAACTGAATGATTTTCAGAGATGGAAATGGTTGGCACTATCACTAGACCCAAACAACATAATATACATATATACATAAACTATATTAGTGACCCAAGCATTTTCCACAGCACATGGAAACTCGAAGCCTTCCATTACTTCTAGTTGTAGACATTTGAAAATGCCAGTATCTGGTTTCAGGAGTTCAGTTACAATATTTTCCAGTCTGGAAATGTCAAAAACCAGGGATATGGGGACACCGGCATGAGAAACGGCCTTGCCTTGAGATTTTGCCCATCGAATGGCAACGAGCCGCTGACCAGAGTGTAGAGGATGACCCCCAGGCTCCAGATGTCCACCTCGGGTCCGTCGTACTTCTTGCCCTGGAAGAGTTCAGGTGCCGCGTAGGGGGGGCTGCCGCAGAAGGTGTCGAGCTTGTTGCCCAGTGTGAACTCGTTACTGAAGCCAAAGTCTGCGATCTTTATGTTAGAGTCGGCATCCAGCAGGAGGTTCTCTGCCTGCGTCAGCCAATAGAGAGAATGATCAGAGCTGTGTCTGCAGAATTACAGGGCCCGCATAATGTCTGCGTTTTCCTGGACATGATTGGTTGCCGTTCGCTATATTCTAAGCGATTTTTTAAAGTATAATGTCCTAATTAGCTCCCAGCAGCACAACAAACTGAAACGTCCGAGTTTGCTTAACAAGATGCCAAGTACTACAGACAGCTCACAGTCTGCTTGTAGACCTGTGCCAGTAACAGTGGCACAAGCATGAATTAGAAAGTTTATAATCTTATTATAGTCTTATTGTAGATACTCCAGCATGTGGCCCTTAAGTACAGGCATCAATGTTGCCACAAAACTTGTGCATCATGGCCAAATATTAAAGCACAGAGCTATCCGATAAGAAAAAACAGTAACACTTTACTTTGACTGCAACTTCATAATACATTCATTATGCATTCATAAAACATTCATAAGCAGCATGAAAGTATACCTTAACACTATATCATCCCTTAACAGCTATTCATCAATATCAACCATTACGTGATTATACAATTATAATGTTTGATATTATCATATAAAATGTGTTATTAATGCATACTAAAGTTTAGGATGTTAGGTTACTTACATGCTGCTTATAAATGTTCTATGAATGCAATATAAAAGGCATTATGAAAGTGCAATTAATGTAAAAAAAAAACAATACTGGTTTCTTCTCAAAAGGATTACGTGTGTCCACACATACCAAGCCACTACTGAACAGCTCCTTGGGTCCTTCACTTCTACGAAACTATGAAAGACTACATTTATTTCTCGGAAATCCTCTTTAAAAGAGAGCTCATGGTTTCTGTTATGTTCGAGCGTTTGAAATAATCCCATACATTTGTTCAGCTTATCTTGCCGAGGGTGATGGTGCGCGCTAAAGAAATCATTAACACACTTGTTTTCACCATGACAATGTACTGACCTTGAGGTCCCTGTGAACAATGTTTTTCTGGTGACAGTAGTGAACAGCAGACACAATCTGCAGAGGGCAAACACAGAGACAGCGGCTTAGTTAAGTGTTATGAAATAACACCAGTGCTCTGAACCCTGGATTAGAGTAACACATCAGAATGCCGTCGCTGTGACCTGCAAGTCTCACCTGCCGGAATTTGGCTCGTGCTTCTTTCTCCTTCATTCTCCCATGTGACACAAGGTAGTCAAAGACCTCACCTATGGGAACGAGAGAGCGGGGAGAGGAACAACAAACTCAATGTTCCCATCAGCCCAAACACTGCAAGTGTCTACCTAATAAGCCTCTCATCTGTCCACCTGTCCATCCATCCATCCATCCATCCAAGCAAATCCCTGTCCCTGCCTAATTCTTTCCACCTTATTCCCGGGGGCACTACTGTGGAAATGATTATGGATGTAACTGCTGGTGAAGCTGCAGAAGTATTTGTAAGCTGGCAGCAACATATTATGCTTTCGAGTGCTAGCCACCCACGGCGGTCTCTTCAAAGGTGTCTCACATACATAGTGTTACATTTATTGCTTTTCAGGAGAATATTTTTCTTTGTGTCATTAGCGTTGCCCGAAACGGGTACGTGTTCAGGTACGTGCTCAGGTACGTGTTGCTGTACTAATAAGCCAGCTAAGCGGAATGGGTGACTTAAACAACAATGCTTTGATCATGCGCCGAAAACGAAGAGGGACTGTAGCCGTCAATCTTTGCACACTTTCCACCAGCTGCCAAAAGATGCGTCGAGAGAAAGTCGGCTGAAGCACCTACACGTAGAGAGACCATCAAAAACGTTCTGTCTCTCTTTTTGTCATTTTGTTGACAAGAAACCAGTAGGGGCAAGATTACTTCCCACTTCCTTTAAAGAAAATGCGCGGGGGCTTTAAACGTGTCACCGTCAGTCGCAACACACTTAGCTAAATAATAGGGGTGCGATGGATCACAGAACTCGCGGTAACGGTCTTATCGTGGTTTCTGAGTTACAAATCCCCAACTCGTAAAGCTGCATCATTATCTTTTTCTGCCATGTTACGCGGCGATCCAAACATAGCCGAAAACTGTTCTCTCAAGATCATGAATTATTTTCTTGGGATCACAAGCGAACAGCATTTGTCAAGCGACTGAAGGAAGCGTATGCCACTAAAAATGCTAATGCTAATGCTATTGAATCTGCACAAATTTTTTTTTAAAAATTGCATTCCCACCGAAAACTTTAAATTACACCCCCCCGCCCCCCCCCGGTGTGCTACACATAAGGGAGTGATTCACACTTGTTGTGAGAAATGAATTTCAAGCCCTAAATGCATGTCCTCTATGGACTTCAGTAGCATGGAGATTTAGGGAATTATTACTTTAAAAAGCAACAGCGGCACTAAAATTGTATTTCACACCATTGTGGTTAAACTTTGCAATTAATCTGCGCTTCACATGCGTGTTGAGATGCATCTGAACAGATCACAGATTAGCCACGTTCCGTGAAGCCAGTATTACATGTTACTGTATGTTATCAGAGGCCACTTTTTCCAGGTCATCCTCCCATCCTTTGACCGTAAAAGAGATATGATAACATTGTTGTGTTTCAGAGCTGATAGGCTTTGACAGACCAGTCTTGCAAAGACCACAGGTACAACCTTTGAGTTTTTGGTATTGAGAACCAAACATTGATTGGTTGACCAGGTCGTCACTAAGCAATCACATGTGAGATTACTTGAGAGATGAAACCACAATTATGTCTTTCTTTATGGCTTTACTTCCCTAATTTTAATGTTTCGACCAATAGTGTGAAGGACTACATCAATCTGTGTCTCCACTGGGAAATTCTGGAGTTCCTATGAAAAAAGTCACACATTTTCCATCTGATGATTGATTTGTCATAAATCAATTGTGCATCTAACTGTGACCCCACTTTTTTGGCAAACTGTTTCACCCCTACATCTCAGGAAACGTAGTATGAGGCAGGGAGCACCCTAAATGGGATTCCAGGAAGCCTCTTTTCAAAACAATCAAATACAGCAGTCCCAGTAGTAGTCTGCTAGTCACAGCGAGCACAGTAACACATCACCAACATTAAATATAGTGATAATAAAGTACATTGTATGTTATTGCACAGCACTGTACTCTTTCTCAAATGAAAGGGATACATTTTTATTAAACAGACACTGTGATAATAACATGGAAATAAATGCGATCAGTGAGAACGTTAGCGGCAGACTGGATAAGAGTTCTGCGGGGAACTGTGGGTATGGAGACCAAGGGAGAAGCGTCATGTTCTGAGCATGACTGGGCTGGCAGATCTCACCATGCTACACCCTGGACTCACCTGCTACATGGTTTGAAACTTGTGAACTATTTATTTCTGAAATTTCCTTTTTTCTGGATCACTGTGGAATAACTGAAACCGCAGCATCTGAAACTGCGAATATGGGGGGGTCCCCTGTATGTATACGGAACCTTAGACCTGTGTCACACGTCTAAACCCCGATGCTAGGGTTGGAACCCCAGTGTTCCATGATTTCAGATTCCAGCACCACTGGCAAAGTATGTTTGCTCATGTCCTTGAACTGGAATAGAATTCATTTCTCAGGAGTTCTTTTTTTCTATAGTATTATTTATGTGAGCCTGTGTGTGTGTGTGTGTAAGAGAGAGCAAGAGAGAGTGAAAAAAGGGCTTCATTAAAAAAATTGAAGGAAGGATGAGGCTGACAGGAGGTGGACAGGGAAAAGAATAAAAAAAAAGTCTTCTGAATGAGACACAGACATGGTATGGCAAAGTGAGGAAATGTACATTAGAGTGGGCATGAGAGAGATGAGAATGGAGTTTATTTATGTACATACCTGTCTTCTTATATATCAACCCTCTTTAATAACGTGAACCACTAACAACACAGAAGCATATGAAATAGAGGCAGACCTGGAAGTGGATTTTTCAGGCACAAAGAAAGATCAAGTAGTCAGGGGGGCATTTTCTGCGCTCTGGTAGGTGATGCTAGGGTTAGACCCTGCAGTATGACCTTAGACCAATGATGTGGCATCAGGAAGGGCAGAAATGTGCCGGGGGAAAGAAGACCCAGTTTGGTTGGAAGCAGCTACATCTGTAGTGTGTCGAACTGGGCTCAAAGCTCGGCGCCTGATCGATGAGACAGCTGCATGTGTGTGTGTGTGTCAGAGAAAGCCGGTGGTGTGTTACCGTGTGTCCTCCAGTGTGTGTGTGAGAGAGAGAGGCGTGTTTGCCTACGCCACGGGCTGCAGGCGACTGCATGAAACAAAGGGAGAAGCCGGCTGCCGGCATGCGCAGATGTTTTGAAATGGAAGAGTATCTTATGAGTAAATGGGAGCGGTACTTAGGAGAAGAAGCAGATGAAAGAATATTAATAAAGTTGGCAATGCTTGAGTGCACATTAAAATGTTTACTGCAGTGTGTGTACAAAATACCTACACTGGATATTTTTGGCACTAATGACTAAAACATGGATGAAAGGAGGAACAGGCCAAACAGCTATTACATAAACCAAATATAGTTAGTAGAACAATGAGATTACTTGAGAGATGGTGTGTCAAACTGATGCCATACCATTTTTAGACATTTACAGGCAGTTCCTGGGTTACAAACATCTAACTTACAACTTGGACTTACTGCCATACAGCCTATTTTATAAAAAATTTTTGTTAGCTATAATGGTTCATAATAATGAGCACACACACTACTTTATGACGCAGATGAAAACATTGCACAATTTACCGGTTCGTCAACTCGAGGTATAGTACAGTACCATAACATGTAGTTATTTTTATTACTGTATTATTATGATTATGTAATGTATTATTGCTTTGATTTAGCTACAAATTTGAATTAAAGACAGAATTAGGGAATGGATCTCATTCATAACCTGGGGAATGGCTGTATTATTCAAAACGTGCATGTTAAGCCATAAGGGGCATATTAAACCAAATCTAGGTTTGCATTGAGAATGGGATATCTACAATACATTCGGATAATAAAAGCAATGGAGAAAATCTGATTTATTAATACAGTGAGTGTTAAATGATTTTTAATCATTTAACACTCAGAAATCATCAGAAGTTAGTCATTTTAATTTTCAATCACGACATTCATTGGGAAATACAGGTGACCAGTCATTTGGAAAGGAATATGATCATAGCAGTGTTTTGTATTTGTTTTCCTTTCACTGTGTATTTTTTAGCATGCACATTAATTACAAATTACAAATATTTTTCAATATATTAGTAAAAAAAAATCTGTAATATAATTCAAGTATCTGACACTTTGAGATCTCACTTGAGGACCAAAAATGCGGAGTTTTTGTGATGAAAAGCAGACTATTTCCTGGACCCTTGTAATCTGGTATACGCCTTGATGTTTAACAATTAACTTACAATTAACAATTAACATTGTTAGTCACCAGCTCATCATTTGTTAATTTTATTAGACTGTAATTGTTTTCCTGCCAAGAAATACAATTGTACGTGGAGGAGTTTAAATGTGAACAGCCATGCATAAAATATTTCCAGCTAATAATTCTAACAGCTATCCCCCAGCAATGCTACAGTGAAATGTTGAATGCAGAAGCACAATTACTATCAATACAATCCACAAAAATGACTACCCAGGCGACCTAAGAGAGACAGGAGGTCAGATGTCATCTAACAGGTAAGCAAAATGACTCAGATCTAATGCATGTGATCTAACTGTGACTAAGTCCACGTCAAACAGCACGCCAAATCACAAGACATATGGAATAAATGAAGAATACAGATTTGCATATAAAATAAACAGGTATTTTTGTAGATCATACAAAAAAATAACCTTTGTTTGTAATATGGCATGACGCTGAAAAATGCTGCAGGACTTTTCTCTGACTGTCTCGCTGCTCGTTAAAGGGAACGGATTTGACATCCATGGCTGGATCGTCAACCTGTCTGTACACGGATAAACGTCTCTGAGACAAAAAAACAAAAAGATGTAGGTTACGTTTCAAAATATCATCTCTGCAATAAAAATTCAATTTTGATCACAATGTCCAACATGGTGTTGACCCCTGGTTGCCATCTGTCCCATTTTGAAACAGATAACGCTGTGTCCCATTGGTAACTAATACAGGACACGATTTCTTGAGTATTTCTACAGATTAACTGTGGAAATCTTAATTGCTGGTATCTCTCATGGTAGATGCTTACATTCTGTATGTTCTACTGGATGACAATGCTTTGAGTGGTGAAATACCCTATATAGACAAAAGTATTGGGACCCCTGACAAATATACCGACAGGAACTTTTATGACATCCCATTCTAAATCCATAGGCATGTATGGAGTCGTTTCCCCCTTTGCAGCTATAACAGTTGCTGCTATTCTGGAAAGGCTTTCCACAAGATTTTGGAGTGCATTTGTGGGAATTGTTGCCCAATCATCCAGAAGAGCATTTGTGAGGTTATGCAGTGATGTTGGACGTATAGGCCTGGCTTGCAGCCGCCATTATGGTTCATCCCAAAGGTGGGGTTGAGGTCAGGGGTCAGTGCAGGCCAGTCAAGCACTTCCACACCATACTCACCCAACCATGTCTTTATGGACCTTACTTTGTGCACTGGGGCACTGTCATGCTGGAACAGAAAAGGGCCTTCCCCAAACTCAGTCCTCAAAGTTGGAAGCATAGAATTGCCCAGAATATCTTGATATGCATATTCCTACAGACACACTACAGAATCTTGTGAAAAGCCTTATCATCAGTATATCAATATAGCAGTCAATATATCGCTCATATCACCTAGCCCAATCCCAACCTTCCAAATCAAGTGACCAACTGTCCAGTCCTAATGAATTAACACATTCAGTCTTGTGAGAGTCCTTGTCATGTACAAGATGCAGAAACAACACATTGGTTATCTGGGCTTAACACAAGAGTTGAGAACTGCAAGCATCAAATAAATTAAAGGGAACTCATTTGGCAGCACTGCATGTCCTTTACAAATATCATCATCAGATTTAAAGGGCTTCACCGGCATATTATTGCAAATGCTGAGAAAATGTATGATCGGCCTTGTGGAAATACATACGCGTGATTTTATGGCTTGTGTGTCTTTGTTTTAATCAGGAGGATTTTTTTTGAAGACTGGCCCAAAAGTCAGCATAGACATAAAAGGCCAGTTTTGCACATGCAAATTACTGTCAAACAAATGAGAGACCAACTGAGTCATGATTATAACGGTGATCAAGTCCTGTAGGTGTATGCATCTTTTATCAGTGTGCAACAATTATGTTTGCCCTTTATAGCGTAAACAAAGCATGCTATAAAAGTCCAATACCATGCACTGTTTAAACTGGATTTAAATCAGTGTAAAACCCCATCTGTGACAGACAAAAATATATACTTTCTCACAGAGCTTAATCATCCATTTGCGTTCTAACATTAGCAAACACTTGTATGTTAGAATTCCCTAAGCCATCCCAGGTCACGAGTACAATACCAAATGCATAAGGCACCAATACTTTATTTATATACCTCACAGAACCAAATGATTCCCCTAGAAAAAGTTGAAAACAAGTGGAAAGTCTTGCACTTGCCAAATACTCCTCAGAAACACGCTATTATTTTATATTTTCGTTTATAATAAATGGATTATTATTATTGGACCTCTACTGGCAGAGAGTAGAATATTCTCTGCTTATCAAAACAGGATGTCATCCAAATTATAGTCATAACTACAGATGCACAATCCAGGTAGACATTTTCATAACACAAGCAATATCGAGGAGTAGTGTTGTACAACTGGTGTGTGGCAGAAGTTAACTAGGAATAAAAATTATAAGCTCTGGGGTAACATTTTTTTTAGGGGAAAAACTAATTGAACTGATGGAAGACAAATCTTGGGGATACACAAAAGGACTATAGTAACATACATACCTAAAAGATCAGTTCTGTGCTATACCGGTCATTGTTCACCAGCAGCTACCCGAAAACAAGTATTCCCTCAGTTTACATCTGTGTGATCTTTCATCAATCTGAAACAAACTAAACCGGTCCAGCCGTAAGGCTTCATCAGGCATGCCTGAGCTAAGCCAGAATGCAGTCAAGCAACGGTTTCAGAAATCTCCAGTATCACACGGGAATACAGAGAGGTTTGAATAATTATTCTCCAGTTTGTCTCAATATCTGAGACTGCCAATTTGCAAGGCAGATACTAGGCTATAGTGCTCAAGATAAGCAATGACTTAGCAGACCTGTATATTGTGCTTGTTTGAAGGAGCAAGATTTTCTCTGTACTAGCATGCCGCTGTGATCCCATTGTGTGTCCACTGCATTCTAAGCCAGATACCAGCATATTTCAAGGAGAAGGTTTTTCACTAACAGAAACACTACAGAGTCTTTGAATTCACAGCTCTCAGGGCTCATTTAAGGGTTCTTAATGCTCCTCGCTTCATGCATTTTGAGGGCTGACTACATTAAAAAAAACGTATTCAATGCATACGGCACATTCACACTGGCCCATTACGAGTCACGTACAGTTTGCCGTGAAAAAGTTTAAATCTTTGACTAATCATTCATCTAAACATTAGTTTAAAGAGGAGCCAAGGTGGCACTGAAATGTACAAGCAAAAGTCTGGAGTTCAAATAACCACAAGCAGCCTTTTTCCATGGTCAGACCCTGCAGTATGTGCTCTTCTTATACACGGTCACCATCCTTGCCACTACACGACATAAATACGTGGTATATATAATCATGTACTTGTCCGATCAGCCTGTTTTCTGGAACCATAATGCACTTGTTCTTTTAAATGACCGGAGATGAAACTAAGGGCTTAAGATACAAAGGAAACACTGGTAGGGGGGAAGGACACGTCTCTGACTGGCTGGTGCCTTGGATAGCTCTCCATAAAACGATCCAGCAGTTGAAATTAAAACATAAATATAAGGAAGCACTACAAGCAACAGGCCTCTTGCTGGTTTCGGTATTTAGGTGTTGCTAAAATCTGATCCAGTAACGCATATTACAAGCCGCCCAACCCATTATTCCAAATATCCATTACCCTGTGTATGAAAATAGTTGCATTCTAATCTCAACAAATAGTTTCCACTATTCCATCCATTTTATTTACAAAATAGCTCTGGTTACTCTTAGCTGAGCTCAATTTGCAAGTGGTACAATATATTTACAATATATGTTTTAAGATAGTAGACTTTGAGTACTACTTTTTAATGCAAAGCACCGGCTTCAACATTACTGGCCTTTTTAATATTTTGTGATGCATCTCTTTGCGAGCGTTAGTGACGGCACTAAGCCGCTCTCCTCCATATGACATAGTTGGAGCACATAGCTGCATGGTGAAGGGGTTTTACACCATTCCTACATGCAGAATATTCCAAGATCCTTGGCGGTCTTCTCTTCATGCTCATGAAATGCCTTTTTCAAATCAGATCACACATCTGCATAAGATCTCAGGCTGAGATGGCCATTGCAAAGGGTGATACGTTTTGTGTTAGCACAACTATTTTGTGTCTCCATTTATGCTTGGGGTTCTTGTCTTATTGGAAGCACTATCTACGGTCAAACCTTTGGGCTGAGGCAACCAGGTTTGGGCTATCCTGCTACTATTTTACTGTGGGCTTTCCATGTGCTTTTCCATGTATTCAGTGGTCTTTTGGTGTCTAACACACAAAGTACCAATTTGGCTTCATCTCAGCACAAAATAAATAGTATTTTCACCGATGCTTAGGAAAGCTCATGTGCCACCGTCTGGGGGTCATGCTCAGCAGGGGCTTCTTGGTAATTTTAAGATTCCATTGAACTATTCAGTTCTAAGACTCTGATCCATGAATTCTTCCTCACTTCAATTTCCTCACTATGTGTGGCAGCGATATGTACTCTGGTTCTCTAGGCAAATCTGCAAATGTTATGGACATTGATGGAACTTTCTTTTGACAGTGGTTAGCACTGTTGCCTCTCACCACTGGGATCTGGGTTCGAGTCTCCGTCATGGCTCAGTGTGTGGAGTTTGCATGTTCTCCCCATGTCGTTGTGCTTCCTCCGGGTACTCTCCGGGTTCTCTCCGGGTACTCTCCGGGTACTTTCCGGGTACTTTCCGGGTACTCTCCGGGTACTCTCCGGGTACTCTGCTTTCCCCCCGTAGTCGAAAACATGCTGAGGTGAAGGCTGAAGTGGAGTTCCTAAAGTGCCCGTAGGTGTGCATGTGTGAGTGACTGGTTTGTGAGTGTGCCCTGCGATGGGTTGGCCCCCCATCCTGGGCTGCTTTGTGCCCATAGCTTCTGGGACAGGCCCCCCTGTGACCCTGAATAGGATAAGTGGTTACAGAAAATGGATGGATGGATGGATGGATGGATGTCATGGTAGATAGAAAAGTGTCCCTCCAGCTTCTGGATCTTGAACTTCAAGACGACACGGCATATTAAACGTCATTATTTTTTATTTCATTATTTCAGCATGGTTGTATAATTAAACAGGTTCTACCTATATTAGCTTTGAGATTTGCTTAGTAAATAATTTCAGAGTAGCTATAGGAAAATAAAGAATGTGGAGGTACCTACCCCCACTGGCGTACTCCATGATCAGGTACAGCGTTTTGTCCGTCTCGATGACCTCAAACAGCTGAACTGTAAGAGACACACACACAAAGCTTCTTTAGCATCTGTTCTAATGAATGTGACGGAAATAAAAATGAAAAGAATAAAGTAATTAATGAACAATAAATAAATGACCACAGAATAAGACAAAGTGGGCAGCTCTTCGCTGACAGGAACTGGGGAAAAAAAACTAGTAGTGAGTTATACACATTTTTGATAGGGCTTGTCATCGCTGACAGTAGACTTCCTGTCCATGTTATTTTCACCACTGCTTAATGGAAGAAGACACTCTCATCCCACAGTATAGGTCAATCTTTTACCTTGTCTGAAGCTAAGCATTTGCAGCAGCTGATTACCAACAGGTCAGAATGGCTGAACAACAGCAGTATTTCATCATGCGTGTTCTGGTCCATGCAAAATACAACGACATTTAACTGCCATTTTTGCTAGTCGTTCATTTGCTTAAAAATCCAAGAGCTCTGAGCCCCAGCATTTTCGGTGCGACTTAACATAATCACCAGAAATCAGGTGTCTGAGTAAAATGACTGGGCATCTAGTACGAAGACGCACCTAAGTGATATGAAGGTGGTAGCTTCTGTTTGGGGTGGACCAACATGCACAATGCACATCAATGGAGATGCAGGAAACATGTAAAGATTAAAGAACCTCATATATCAACCCCACAGGAACAGTCTCACACATTGTATGAGTATTTCTCACGCACCTAGCATTCTGGTGATAAGTGCAGCAAGCTGCCGGGAACGGCCACGGGAGTATTACCATGCCGTGTCTCCTTTCCCAGGCAGACAGAGACAGACAGAGAGACGCGAGGTCCCCACTCACCTATGTTTGGGTGCTTCAAGCCTTTCATAATCCGTACCTCTCGAAAGAGCTGGAAAAGGACAAAGGAAGAAAAGGGAGAGAGAGATTGAGTAATACTGTATCCCACGGTACATGGCAGCTAATTCTTGGTCACCAAAACAACTCTGTTCACCTACAAAATACAGTTTTTTCAGAAGACAGGGTGAAAAATATAAAAAAAAAATTTAAAGCAACATGCACCAACATGTACTACCAAGAAGAGTTAATTACAGTTCCTACATATTCACAGTGGGCTGAATTTAAGTTAGGACAATAAATTAAACCCTCACCAAATTAAATAGTGGGACTGCCCTGGGACCATAACCAGACTGAAATGCAATGATCGTAATAGGCAGAGAAACCGCTGTCCTGTCAGCTCTGTGATTTATCGCTCTGGAGAAGTTTAGGTGAGACCTCCATCCTGCCTGGCATTTTCTGTGTGTGGCGAATGGGGCCCGTTTGATTAAAGGACAGGCTTGCACAGCTAAAGTTCCAGCCACCACACAAAGAGAATCCAAAAGCACACGGAGAGAAGCTCTGCACTACATATGGCAGATTTTGGCCCAACTAACAATATGTGTGCTGGGAAGCTCAGAAGGATGGATAATTGAGCACATTTTTCAAAACTATAATAGCTATTTTAGAATACTAGTACCACCCCCCCATCCAAAATAGAAGAAGAAAATTCATTGTTTTTAAATTCGTTTTTGGAAATAGAAACAGCAGCGCCAACGGGGTACCGACACGTACAAGGTGCTGCTCTTCTACCCTGGTGCTAGTGTCAAATGCAGAGATACCACAGCATATAGCATATTGATCATGAGTCAACAGGCCTAGGGGACCAGGCCCTATAATGCCAGCTTCCAAGACAAAAACAACTACCGGGCCCACGTCCAATGAATGTGCACAAGAACTTATTGCGTAGGTGACTATCTATTCTGGTTCCTGGTCTGTTATGCTGTACATCTGCGTCTTCTTTTTTTGACATAGCGTCTATAAAGAGGTGCAGTGAAATGAGAGAAAAAAATACATATATTTCGGATGTCTGGCATTTTTATGCCGCCTCGTTCAGCGTCCATCGCTTTCCCTAATAACGGGAATCTCCAAAACAGAGACGTGGCGCCGGCATTGGGCTGAATTCTCCTGTCGTGATGTCACAGTGTCACCTTCCAACAGCGGCATCTGTTCCAGCTTGTTCCATAAGCGACACACCCACAGACTTTGTGACAGACACTGATTGGGTTTTGTTTTTATACCAACTGCTTATCCTGTACGGGGTCACAAAGGGCATGGACGAGCACATGGGACAGGGATTCGGTTCATTGATAGAAGTGTGCGCGCACACACGCGCACACACACACACACACAGACTTGCGTACCTATCTCAATGGGGACCTTCCATTAATTTCTATGGGAAAAACCCTAATCCTAATCACCACACCTTAACCCCAACCCGGCCCTAACCTTAACTGTAAGTAACAAACCCAAATACACGACTTTTGAACAGATGTCCCCAAAAGTAGGGAAATGTCAGGTTTTACCACACTTTGGGGACATTTTGGTACTCAAATGTGATCTATGCAAACACATACACACACACACACACGTGGACATGCAGACACACACACACACACACATCCCTGTCTTACTGAGGACCGTCCATTCACCTCTATGACCCATCACAGGTACCATAGCTGTTTTTGAGCAACTTATGTTTCCTATATCTACATATATATCTATTTCAACACCTATATACAGCCTATAAACAGCACAGTTGCAGACCTTCTTTCTCTCACAATCAGACATTCGTCATTCACGTTAAAATGGAAATAACCTGCACGCAAAAGCACACAGAAGAACAGCCTCACCCAAACGGATCTGATTCTAAATTCCAAATTGAATTGGGAGGACAATGTATTATCTGTCTACCTAAGCTCTAAAGGTAATCAGATAAGCCTGCGATCACAGGTCCGACGGCTTCTCTCCCTCACGCCGCATCGGTGAACTTCCTGGTTCGTCTCCCATACAATGGCCAACGTCACTGTTACCATGTCAACAGAAGCATTAACCAGGTTCCTCCACAGCCAGACAGTGCCGCGCGTTTCACTGCCGCGCCAATGGAAAGCAGGCACTCCCGCCCCAAACTCCCTGCGTATGTGCGGCTGGTCAGAGGAGGCCTGAAAAACAACCCGCGCATCACGTCTGTGGCATTCTGTCTCACCGTCTGTCTCCGCTGGTGAAGCATGAACATCGACGATCTACCAAGCCCCGCCCCTTTCACGTTCAGCTTATATTATATGGGGATCGGAACAGAACATTTCACGTCAGCATTTGCACTGAGACAAAATATTTCTAACTGCAGAGCCGAACAAAGACATCAACGAAGTCAGGCTTCATAATGCGTTAGCCTTCACCCCTAAATGCATGCTCCAGGTCTGGCCTAATCAACCTGGCATAATTCACTTCCACACACGCATAGCCAAGTAAATGGTTTTCGAATTAACTGAATCATATACACCAGCCACAACAACCTGCACAAAGACATTTTACCCCTCACAAAAAATAGGGAGGATTATGCTAATCAGAGTCCTTTCAGGCCTGAAATGCAAATGAAGCTCTATGGTTTGCCTTGAAATCTGACCCCGGCCTTAAAGCCACCTGTCTCTGCAGGAAGACCTTCTGCAGCACACAACACCCACCATCAAGAGATTTCTACACCAACTATGCAGTGCCTATCATCTCGGTAAAAGTACTAATCGAAATATGATATCAAGACTGAGGTAGTTGTCCAGAAGTATGCAACACTTTGCATGTGCATAATAGATTAGATAAAGTGACCTGCAATGCAAGCAAAATCACGGTAACATAAAAAATTTACATATTAGCGGAGACATTACATCCAGAACCAATAGCCTACTTGTATCGCATAGCTACGCTGACCCATCCATAAATGAGATACTAAACAAGTGTATATCAACTGAAATAGGACAACATGAGTAACAAAACATCCATCTATAATCTAAACACTCATCATTGTCTGGGTTCCGGGGAGTGGGCCTGGATCAGCACAGGGCACATGGAGTCGAGAGGAAGCCCATGAAACTTGGGGAGAACATGCAAACTCTATACAGAGAGCGAGAGAGGAGGAGGAGTTCTGTCCCCCAACCTTGGGGGAGTTAAGACCACAGTGCTACTCACTGTGCCACCCCAGCCACAAGACAACAAAACAAAACAAAGTGGCAGATTGCGCCATATGCCTCAGAAAGAAAAAAAAAAAAAAACACAAAAGTACAAATCCTGCACAATAGAAATTCTTCTCCTCTTCGGGAGAGCTAGAAATGGCGAGCGGAGAAGATGTGACATTGCGGCGCAGACTGAGCATGTGCGACACTTTTGGGATGGGTTTGGTGCAGGGCTGATTGGGGAGCAGCCAGTGGGACATACAGATAACAGGAATGGTGAGTCATTGGCCGCAGTTCCCGGGGTGACCGATGACCACTACAGGCCTTCGGTGGAGCAAACGGTCCAGAAAGAGGGAGGACCAAATGTGGTATGTGCCCATAGCTGGCAGGGTGGCACCTGCAAATACATTTAGACTTAGAAATACTGTCACTCTGTCCTGCAGCTATCAGAAATAGTCCTGCCTTACAACATTAACCCATAATGCAATTATGCAATTATTAAAAGACATTTAAAGGCATATTGAAATTCTTTATCCTTATTTAAATTCGACATTAGTTCCCTGCAGGAAAACAAAGAAATAAAGTTTAATACTTGCAAAGATGTTTTTGAAGGACCCACAATTTGAGGATAAAACAAGACAAAGAAGAACTCACATGGCTATCTTCTCTCACCGGCAAACACAAAACCTCCCAAGCGGAATTAAAATGCCCCAGTATTGTGTGTTTGTCATTATAATTAGAAAAATATCCAAAATTATTGTCTGCCCTGTTCCTGACATCCCCTTAATAATGCAAAAGCCTTTCAATATTGCTGTAAATAAAGCAACAGATTTAAATGTGGGAACATTCAAAGTTGACTGTGTGAAATCAGTGTGATTTTTAAGGTACTTCCAAAAGAATATGCCAGACTATCCCTAACCAAAGCCTATACTGTAGGTACGCCGATGTCATGCACGGTCCCAGAATAACAGTACTTTACAGATTAACCTGCACCAAGAAACATGCTCAATATTCTTCAACAACCCAAATTTACCCAGGCATTACAATTTAACCCTCCCACCCAAAGTTAATGTTACAATCCAGAAGCCCCATCTCAGAAACAAGCCTGGGAAGTAAGCATAAACCACATATACATCATGGAATGGCTGGGTAATTAAGAGAGACATGCGACATTATGATTTTTCTTGGTTATGACTATGTGCAGAGCAGACCTCTCCATCACAAGCAATGACTCTCCCGGAACAGGTTTCTGCATATCAAATAAGCAACTCAAACTGCAAACAAGCACAGCACGAACACTATCTTGTAGAAACCCTTGCTGTTCCAGGACTATTTTTAAACGCTGAAGTCTTTTTTTTTTTTAATATACACGCAGCACAGCTTCAGAACTTTCACACTTTGGCCGCTCTAAAGATTATCCACATCTCAGAACTGAGCCTGCTGTGAGGTTTTACATAGCAGTGAGTCACACGTATAACTATCTGGGAAGACTGACATAAATAGACAAATAGAAACACAGTTTAACACAAGAACAAATGTCCAAATGTTATGGCGCGATATTAAAATTCAAATCGTACTCTAAAGCTTGCAGAGTGCATTAACATTTCATTCTCTTGAAGCCGCAATTTTAATATAAATAAATTAAAGCCAAATATCTCTGATAACATTAATTCTTGACATAATATGGATTATATGAGAATACTTATTTTGACTCAGTTGACCGTCGTACTATGCATACTATGTTGTCCATAGTTTTTAACACGGTAGCAGAATTTTATGAGATTTACGGCATATACTTGGGAGCTCGGTAGAGCCCTCTGAGAGCAATCTGGCTGGAGTGTGTTTTTGTAGCACCAAGCAGGATTAAATGCTTGGAGACCAATACTATCACAAGCTTGGACATGTGAGCAGTATATGCTTTGGGGAGCAGATCAGTGTCTGTCACAAATGCAAAACACAGCACCCAGGGAAAAGCCATGCATGCATGGGGAAACATGTATACCCAATATTTCAAACCCACCATACTTGACTGTAACATTGTCTACTTAATGAATCCTTGTATGACAGATCACATTCTAGAATAACAGATTAAAGTGTTCTGAATGAATACAATGCATTCTCTCCTTGTAATAACTGGGGCTTCCAGCCAAAGTTTAGGAAGTCTATTTTCTGGCTAATCAAAAATAAATTAGCATTCCTTGAGCAACTATCAAATCAAATTATTTCTGTATTCTGTATTCTCCAAATGGCCGAGGATGACTATGACTGGGGCGTCACAGGCCCCCCAAACGAAGGCCGCAATGTAACGCTGGAATAAGTCAGGGTAGCGAGACGTCAGCTAGCTACCAAGCCCTTTCAGAAAAGAAAAATCCACACCAGAACTAATTCATTTAACCTTACTCTTATATTGTGGTCAAATTTGACCAATATACTGAACCGAAAAAAGCCATAAAAATGGTTTCTATCATCAGATGGCTATCAGGCTTTATGACCTTGACAGGACTCCGAACACATGAAACTAATGATAACTAGCTGATTCATATTTTAGATACTGTGATACTATTTTTTTTTTTATTCGTACATCTCTAATGCTCCTGGTCAGACCTCGTGCTACGGTAAATTAATGAGACTATAAAGGGCCGAAGTGGCACGGTCAAGTACTAATATCTTTATGGGCTCCATTCATTTCTATGGGTAAAACCCTAATCCCACTCACAACACCCTTAACCCCTACCCAGCCCTAACCTTAACTATAAGTAACCAAAGGAAATACAAGACATTTTTAGGGTTTTGATTGCAGTCCCCTCCCCTGCCCCTATACACACACACATTTTATTTTCATTTTATTCTTATAACCTAGTTGAATTTATATTTAAATATTAGTTGCTTATATACACAGACAATAACATAACAGTTGTCATTATACTACAAAACAAATATTTAGGCAAAACTTTTTTTCTACAGTCTTTATCCTAGTTACAACAATACAGATTGCATTTATTTTCTGAATTATTAATATTACAGCCAGGTAAATGAGGATCACATACCATTATATAATGAAAGATTATGATGTACCACAACATTAGATAATATGTATTTTATAATTGCCTATAACAAGACACACCATTCTGATATAAGAAAGATGACTTGTACATAATTTCAGGGTCACAATTTTTCCATTGTTTAATACAGAAAAGGACCACAGACGGTCCTGAAAAATAAATGCAACTTACACTTCCCTGTGTGCTTAGTCATTTTTCTGACCATATGCTATCTGCATTTAAAGGCCTGAAACAGTCGGGGTATTCCACGCGCAGCAAAACAGAAAGCTTTAGCGTGCTAGAATGGTGAGCGTGGCCAGGAAATGGCGAATGCGTGAGAGCCCTGCAGCGGGCACACGGGAGCTCCACACGCCAGGGACACAGCCCCGGCAGATGGTCACAGCAGGGCAGCTAAAAGCCTAGGTTAAAAGGACTCGGGATGGGAGGCAGGATCTGCCGATTCTCAGCAAGGCCCCTGAACCCGCCTCTGTCTCGGCACACCGGGTGTGCCCGCGCACCGCCGTGTCCCTACCCCCACCTGTGCGGCATTACGGAGACAAACTGCTCGATGGGCAAACCCCCCCCCCCTACACCCCCCATCAAGGCCAGAATGGTTTCCATTACCAAGGAGGAAAATGTCAGGGCTGGCATCAAGAGCACATTCATCTGCCGCTAATACGGAAGAATAGGTGTTGAAAACGCAGCCGCGGTTCCATTACCGTGAAAGCGGAACGCCTACGAAGGAAATGATTTGGGTGGCATACGGTGTCATGGGCATGTGAGTCTGGGGGTGCGGTATTCTGCTTTCTAACGCTCAAGAGTAAAAATGTCACCAAAACACAATGCATGTAATATTCTTAGCAAGACAAAGAAAACGTTATAAACGATTTATCTCTGTAGTAAGTGTATTTGCTCAAAATAACTCTTCTCATAATAATAATAATAATACTGATAAATGATAATAATAATTATAATTTAACATTAGAATATATACAAATGAACAGTAACACAAAAATAAAAATTTCGTCTATTTTCCGAAACGTTACTGACATCTTACTGGACAGCTACACCCTAACCCCTCCACAGAGGCATCCCAGCTGCTCCATATATTCGGAAAATTTCACCAGCAGCTCACTTAACTTAATTAGTTAAATAATTGGATGGGGTATTGATTACCCAAACATGGGTATGCCAGCGGTCTGCTCATCAAATATATGAGTGTATTGGATAGTTACTGAAAATACTGGAGTGACTGTGAGAGTGGATTTAAAACGGCTAACCTAACAGTTTGAGGGACACAACGTAATATCTTTATACCAACATGGTGACCCATCCATCCATCCATCCATCCATTTTCTGCACTGTAAACTATTTTCTTTGACTGCATAGGAGTGCATATATGTGGAAGTGTGCATGTTTCAGCATCTCGCAGGATCAGTTCCTTTGGTGTCTTAACTGGCAGGGAACAGCAGCATCTAGGACATTTCTAATGGGAAGGCTACTACTGGCTCCAATACATAAACCCTCACAGAATATTCCCAGCTGCCCTCTTAACCCTAACCCTAACTCACACTATCCAGCATCCAGCCCTAGCTACTCTTTCAATTTGTATATCTGTTTGAAGACAACCTCTTCCCTTAATGAGGGCTGATCCCCCCCCCCCCCCAATCCC
>JAODKM010000035.1:7505459-7534535 GCA_026780845.1 Petrocephalus sullivani | reverse complement strand
TGCATGTCCTCTCCAAGCCAGTCCTAGTCATTTTCTGTGAGCTCTGCATGTCCTCTCCAAGCCAGTCCTAGTCATTTCCTGTGAGCTCTGCATGTCCTCTCCAAGCCAGTCCTAGTCATTTTCTGTGAGCTCTGCATGTCCTCTCCAAGCCAGTCCTAGTCATTTTCTGTCCTTGCTGCTGGACTTGCTCTTAGACAGTGTGGTGCGTTACAGAGCAATTTAGCATATATGAGTGAGGACCAGAAAAGTAAACATGAAATGGTAGCTAAAAGACTATTGTATGGAAATATTTTGGATTCCACATTTATTTAATTTATATAATTTATTGTGGAACATTCTGAACTTTTTTGCTTTATAAATCACAATATTACAATTATAAATCGCAATATTTATTGCCATAAAATAAAAAATAAAATCACCTTAACTTCTGGGAAAGGCTCCGGACCCCTGCATACGACAAGCGGGCACAGAAACATGGATGGGTATCTACTATAACTGAATGCTTATAATGCTACATACATTAAAAAAGCTCTGGCAACATTTTACTTGAGGTGGCACAAATAACTTAGTAACTCAGTTACTACTCAAGTACAAATCATGAACAAATATAGTAACTGTATGAAATATATAAACTATTATGACTGATTAATGATGAACAAACATTAGATTGGTACATAATTACGATTTTTAATTAATGTATTAATTCATTAATACATGAAGTAAGAATACACTAGCAGAATATTTGTGTCTCCTCAATGAAGTATTTCCAAGGCTCTTATACTAGACAAGCTGTACTCAGGAATATACTGACAGAAGATTAACTGTCAGTGCCTGGTTTAACACAATAGGACCCAATGGTATGAAACTGATGATAACTGACCAAACCAGGCACGCCCACAGTGGGCTTCAAGGTGTCATTTCTCCAAGCACTTCAGTTAATCTACGTTTAGCATAATAAAAATATAAAAGGGTAATACTTATACTGACACAATTTGATCCTCATTTTCCAACATCAGACAACTGGAGCCATTGGACATTGACAGTGTTCAGTGTTTTTTTTTTTTTTGTAGCCGAATAAAATGACAGAAAACAAAAATTTATATATGATTTGTCCTCGATAATATATGTCGTACAGCAGACTCAAATGTTTTTTTCAGGACATGTGAAACCTACAAATAATAATAATTCAATGTTACCCCATATCATAGTGTGAGGGCCAAAACTGGGAACCGTTGACATTTTCAAGGATTATCATTACGTAAAAAAAAAAAAGTAGGCAAGTAAAATCAACATTTTTCAGCTGATCTTAAGCTGAGGCCTAACAGAAACACGTCATTATAAACTATGCGGGTCGTAATTTCGCAACAGCTTTGACGTCAGTGAATAAGTGTAGTAACAGATTTCAGAGAAAGAGTAATCATGCCTGCAAAAGGTCAAAATACTACAGCGTTAAAAAGTAATACATAAATCAGACAGTAAGTCTAATATGCCTTCTAATATACATGTATATTTTACTAGATTATGAATATAGCAAAAGAACAGTATTATCAGCTATAGCACGTGTCTGATATTTAAAAGACTAAGTATTCATTATGTAATAGATACATAATTACACTGGGCAAAATGTAAGATGTTTATCACAAACACATGACACTCAAGTAGACAAAGTGAACGTTGCTTGAATTAAAGTAGCTGCATTGTTAAACATTTTGTCACCCTCAATGCTCACCCTCAAAGATACAGAATATCTTGTAATCAGAAACCTGATTAATAATACAGTGTTTAAACTGCAGTACACAGAATTAATTTAATTACAAATAAAGTAAAACATGGAGTTACATACCCGGTAGTGGTTCATTTTATATTTCATGCCCAAACACAGTCATATTTAGCAAGAGGAGTCTTAAAGTTTTGTGACAAATGCGCATGCATTAATCATTCTCCTGCGGTCTGGTTGCATTTGAGTTTTAGATTATATGAAGTTACCCTTTTCCAACCATTGCCTTGATTTTTGCTGACCGATGGCAAATAATGTTGAGATTCTTGGCTTGAATTAAATTTTGTAGACTACACAACTTCTCAGCCTCACCTATTTTTTTACATTACAAGGCAACATAACACTATATTACTAGTAATTCCTTTATTGTTCTTCAATAATTACCCTAAAATTTTGTTTGTTCTGCACTGGCAAGATGACTTTTACTATTGCGACATTTACAAAGCTGATAGATTCTGACAGTTCATTAAAGTAAGTTCATGAATTTTAACTACAGGTTTTGATGTTGCAAGACCTTTTCAGTTTACCTTTCTTAGCAGGATATGCACTTTGATAGCTACCGATTATTTTAATTTGCGTAAAATGTCAGAAATGGAATATGGATTTTATATCAAGTTTTTGTTATTGGACTTGCCTTTTGTCTTTTAACCAGGATATGCAAAACAATTATTGGTCATTTGAAAATATGTACTAATTTCCAAAACTCAGCTGACTACTTAAATTTCCTTGAATTGATAAAAAATTTGTTTCAACAAACTATCGAGGTAGTGCAGGCGTTCTTAAACGTGACGTTAAATGTTTTTGAGGAAACCCACCCAATGCCTTCTCTTATAAAAAAAGAGCCTCAACTGTATACAACTCCATCTGCTTATTTTGCCAATGCAAATTAAATTAAGAATGTCATATTAAATGACATTAACTGACTTTTTATATCACAGTACTTTTAGTGACAGGCTAGGTCACTAGTCATTTAAATTACAGTAGATTTTTTTTACATTAGAGTTAAGAATGCAGCTGAAAGAATGTGAAAAGTATGCTCCATGTGTGCCTATATAAAGAATCGTAATTCATTTGGTATTGTTGCTAATTATTTTATTTGTATTTCTTCTGTTTGGCAAAGTTCACGTCATGAGCCAATTGCATCACCCCAAGCAGCACTGCATTATTTATTGGCTGGCCTGTGGACGCAAGTTTGTACCATTGCTTATTTAGGCCAAATTATCTCTTTCAGTGATGACTGCTCTATTTTGTTCCCTAGGATAGTACTTTGTCTCTTTCTTTAAACAAAAATCATACTATTTTCCTGACTAAAACTGCTTCACACTCGATTGGAAGGTCACCTGCGTAACTTCAGGATAGCGTGCACATTAACGCTAGCTAAAGGCACATGCCTATTTGGCTGCGTTAAATTAAGGCTAGTAAATATACCCTAAATGCCCAGTAGCCCCCTCAGGCAATAAAAGCAATTACTCTAATTTGTTTAAGTGTCTGCAATGTAACTCAGTAAATTTTTCCCTATAAACTGTTTTTCAGTAAAATGTGAAATTCACATTCAATTCACAAGATTTTAAATATTTGCCATAACTGTAGTAATTTGGTTTAAATCCCATATAGAACAACCTGCTAACAAATGGAAATGCAAGAGTTGCTCGGAAAAGCGTCAGCAGTAATACGTTTAATTAGTCTTTTTTTTCATCTGAGAGCTATACATTATTGCCCTTTTAAGAATTTTTAAGACAGCGTATCTGCTAAAGATGGTTTCAACAGAAGCAACAAAAGTTACAAAACCTTCTTCTGGCTCACAAATTTTAGGTGAGACTTTGGATTTACGATCAGTGGTCACATCCTAGATAAGTAGGCTACTACTTAGGCTAGGAACTGGGATTATCTTCTCCTTACTTGAAAGGCCATTTGGATTCCTGGAACGGTACATTATATGCACAACATGATAAACAGCATTACAAATAAATTATTAGTTTAGGGAACTTGATTAACAACAGCATTTAGAATTACCTATGCTCAAAGCAAGTCATTACAAACCATTTTAGAATCAGACTGTTTAAAAAAAATCTTAATTGTCGTCAATTTGCCAAACACATATCCAAAATCACTAAGAGGGCAGTGTGAAGCTTATCCAAGACACTAGAGGACAGGGGTACACTATAAACGGGGTGCCACTTCATTATGGGGTACATACACAATGGGCAATTTGGAGGTGACAGTTAGCCTAACTGCACTGAGGACTATGGCAGGAAACCACCTGGTACCCAGAAAAAAAAACGTGTGACACAGGAATACCAGAGAGGCAGGATTCGAACCCTAACCCCCAACCGCGAAGGTATGGGACAGCAGTGCTGCCCTTTGACAATAAAACATGTTTCTGAATTTGGAAGGTTATATATGGCTTTGTATATCTTGTATTTTTGACCAGTGATAGACACCAGCCACGCCAATTATTAAATTGAACATAAAAACATTACATTTTCATATTTATGTAAAAGTTTTAAAAGTGTTTTTTTTTTTATTATGCACCTTTACAGCAATCAACATTCTGTATAAAACTCATTAACACAAATCCAGCAAGTAATAAATGTCACTGGACAAGAATAAGGACATAAGGACACAGACTGCCGATGTTTATATCTGGCCATCATGTTTTAGTGGCAATGGAAACATTAACTGAAATGCTGAATGCTATGAACATTGTTAGCCACTAAATATAATACGCAGAAAACATATGCAAGAACTCAAGTTAAGTACTTGATGTTAAGAGGAGAACTGCATAAATCATTAGAAACATAATAACTGAAAGTAATTAAAACAAATTCACCAGATTATGTCATATTAGTTCTAAAATTCTAAAATTATTATTAATATATTGTGTTATCTTTATTATTAAGAAGATCCAGATTAGTGGCCAAATACTAGGTTAGATCTAAAGAATAAGTATTAGAAATAAGTCAGAGTTTACAGTATTCCTGCACCACTACTTAAATATTAAAGCCTACTATAGACCTTCAGGTACTGGGAACGTGAAAGGCATTCAAACTGGCCAAAGCATCACACATGCTGGTCATGAAATGATACTGTACTGGGCAGAACAAAAATCACACTGAGCTGGTAGCTAGGGAACGGGAGATCAACTGTGCTGTAGTGGGGGGTAATATGACAATTTATCATGACCAGTTGCAATTTAATCCATGATAAGTATTTCTGAGTTTTTTCGCAAGAATTGAGCTTCAGCACTACTCATCATGTCTATTATAGCGACAGAAAAATCTGGCAAGCACCTATCACGCAATACCTTTGTCTTCAGAGGCTGTAACAGTACTACCACAAAAACAAACCGATGCGGAAAAAAGCTACAAATATATAATGCTAATATTAAAATATGATTAACAACAAATACACATGGTTGGCTACACCGTCAAAGTGTACGGCAAGGCCGATGAGGAAAAATTTGTTCCAAAAAAAGGTTTTACTTCGATTGTGTGAGAAAGGTTTGGATTTGAAAAATCCGATGTGAACCAATCTACTGTAATTTGCAAATTCTGCAAAATGTAAGGTATTTTACGTGCATAATTTATTAAGTTGATTATTATAATGCTACAAGAAGTGTTTCATGTAAGGTCATAACTGCTGGTTAAATGATTAAATCGTTAATTAACCATTTACCCATTTAACTATGATCTAAATACCAACCAACCAAAAATACCAAAAATATTGTGATATGGCATTTTGGTCATACTGCCCATCCCTACTATGCTTTATACATTTCCCTATATGAACGAGATATAAAATATATGACCAAATAATAATAATATATCAGACAGGAAACAATAATAATAAGTAATCCAAAAGTACTTCCCAAAATACAAGATATTATTGCTATTTTTTAAACAGAAAAATGCAAATCAGCGCTAATACTCCATTGTCTCTTGAGTAAAGAAAAGATGCACCGTGTATAAACTGAGGGATTTTTTTTATCACTAAATTCAGGTACCCTGGAACACATCTGCAAATGTGACAGATGGTTTATATAATCCACGGACTGGTCCGCCTCGTTTGACGCACTTCCTACCTTTCTTGCGTTATGTGATGTAAGCCCAGCCTCCATCGCTCTTGTACCATTACATCCTCGCTCACTGCTGGGAGGACAAAATCTGAGCCAGGGCCAGGAAGCCTGACCACTCAGCATGACATTCTGATGGGACCACGTATCCCTGGACAATCCTTGCCAATTTGGATTCCCTACACTACCCCGGATTAGGAAGAACAGAAGATACAAAGCAGAGAATATCGGCAGGCAACATATCTATTTATATAATACCAATTCAATTAGAAAAATACCGCAAACTGCTTACAATGACATTTAACGTTTGTAACATGGCCCAGAGATTGCACAAAACATCCGACCATATAAATTAATAAAGGATTCCTGCTGATAACGAGTCTGCAAAATAAATACAAATGTTACAAATGTTACAAATAAAATGGTACAAATATTTTCAAGGTATCAAACATTAGGTAACCTACATTATCCAGAATCTCAGACTATGATACTGGTTTACTGTTAATACACACATGAGACATATGTGTATAGATTTAAGAAAATATTTTTTCTAGATCATTGATATCTATCAAAACTAAACTTAAAAGAACATATTAAAAAGATGCTCATGTGAGAAGAGAGATTGCTGTGACCTCATAATGGTTAAACATCATTTACAGAGGGATGGTATTTATTTAAGTATAATACTGGAATGAGTTAAAATAATAATCATAATTTTTTTATTTAGTCAGAAAAAAATGTGGCTATCTAGCTATAACAGTGCCTTGTATGTCCATCTAAAGCACTGGAATGATTCGTAAGATAGCTCACATAAGTGCTGCTAGACTGGATGTGATTAAAGAAAAACAACTCAGATCATAACTGCCCAGCACAACAAACTACTGTCCAACCAAAACGTAACACAGAGTTTACACCGCATTTCCGCCTGCTTTCATTTTTCCCAGGGACACAGCAAACAGCTAATAAAGCCTTTAGGTCAGAGCAAAGGCGAAGGCGGAACCAGACTCATTCACTTTTTTTATTGTCAGAAACATGGACTCTGGGAAGACAGTAATAATATTAAACATTTAAATAAGCTAAATAATCAGGCAGCATTAGCTATTCTTACAACATGGCATCAAAATGCCATCATCTTAGAAATATATATGCTTACAAAAAATGTTGTCAATTATTATTTTAGAAATATTCTAAATAAAAGGAAATTAATTTACAAGCCTAATTCTTGGATTTCCTTTACCTATGTATTTTACACTCATTTTTACAATATTTACTTAAAACTGCTGCTCTGAAGCACTGTACACTGTACCATAAGATCCTTGTGGTCCATGTGACAGCAAACACTAAAGGTGATGTTAAAACTGCCACGTTAAACCTGCACTATCATCCCGATGGCTATCCTGGGGCAGAGAAGTGCTTGTCATTTAAATGGTGGATATACATAAAATGCAATCAAGAATCAGAGAGCATTTAGTGGACCTTCTTCAGGAAAAATCAACACAAACATCCTTAGGCCCCGATCATGCTAGAGTCATAATCTGGATGCTAGTTTTGCTGTAGAATCTGCAGTACCTGTTTCACCCTGTAGAACTGGTATATACTGCAACAATGACATCTGTGTGTCTCTAACCTCTAAGTATGTGATATTCAGGTTGACAAAAAACTAACAGATAATGTATTGATGATTTACTGGTGTGTTCCCCTGGCTACACCTGTAAGACCTACGGGTGTTCCACAAAGCAGGATTTCTCAGTTAGCTGGGTTAACTTAAGCTAGAAGTCATGATTGTCCAATAGGAATGCTATTTACCTAAGCTCTTATTGGACAATCATGACTTCTAATTTAAGATAACCCAGTTAGCTGACACATCCTGCTTCATGGAACACGCCCCGAGATTAAAAAGAAAGAAAAAACAACAACAACTAAATATGTGGTAATAGAAGCCTATAGCAGAGTATTAAGGTTCTGTTCCAAAAAGTATCTTGTGATCTTGCATCCAGGTGCAGAGCGGAGAGAGGTAACACACTGATGCAGTCATGCATTGCTTGTGACATTGCATATTTGTGGACCATTACTGAGAAAGTGTCAGAAATTTACAAGAAAGTGTAAGTTTGTAGCAGATTAAATAAAAAATGGCCATCGCTACTTTAAAAGGGCTCTATTAACAAACCTACAGAGATAAAGAGCAGAAATTATTTCAGCACTACTATAATTCCAACTAGATGAAAGTGTTCCTTGTGGATTTCAGTAACAGGCAGTCAAATATGCATCACCTGGATTCGCACTGGTTTTTACCATTATGTGTGCAATTACTGGCAGATATAAGCACATACTGTAGAAGATTAAAAACATTCAGAGCACCAATCACTTAAATCGGAGAAATGTAAATAAGGATGACTTAATTATATACAACACAAAATAATAAATTAGGTATCTGCCTTAAAATCATGCTGATCACAGAGTAAAAGCCACGGGGATGGAATTGGTAAAAAGGAATTCTGTGATTTAACTCAGACATCAGACATTTTTTGTTTTCTACTTATTTTATCGCTTTTGTTACAAAGTGTCTGATGCACCAATTTAAAAATGTGAGAAATATGAGCTAACACTATCGTTCCACTTCTGGATTTTTTTTTTCCACCAAAATAAAACAGCCTGTAGAGAAAGTAAGTTTTCTTTTTGAACTTTTACAATCACTTATAATTCACAGACATTGCAAGCTAGCCAAAAGTATCAAATTAATTCTCCTCTGGCTGCTTAAAACAATCACCTGTGATATCTAGGCAACATGGTACCTCTTAATGCTTTATAAAGTCAGGTTGTTTTGTCTGGTTCGAAGATATTTAAGGTATTATTTTGATAAACGTAACAACCAAGACCAAAATTCACCAGTAAAGAATACAGATGGTGCAATAATAATAATGATAAGAAGACAAGTTTATCATCATATTCTTTACATAAGCGTTAAACCTGCCCAATGAGTTTCATACATACGCCACTGGATTTAATCTAGATCCTTAATTACAGATCTGGAACAATTATTACACTGCATTCACTCATTTGATCAAAAGCTGGAGATATTCAAAATCCAAGTAATTAAAATCCTGGTACAATATTCTAGTATTTATGGTAATTACAGCTTTTTCCTCTAGCTTCGGTTTTTAAAATTAAAACAGTTCTTTGGTTTTAACATGTGTGCAGTATATAATCAATAAATGCATACTATTTCTAAATTATTCACATTCGTGTCGTTTTCAGCAGAAGTCCCCCATATTTAGCACATCTGAGAACATATTATGTTATTTTACCATCGCACTAATCTCTCTGATGCAAAAGGTCGCATTCCCTAAACAACAAACATATATTGTATGTGTATATATTCATACATATATATTCAGGTTCTTGCTAAATGGAAACCCCCCTTAGCCAGCCATTAGCCACCACAGCGAGCAGAGGCCCTGTAGGGGAGTGGCCTTCTAGTACTGCTTCCAGTTTTACAGTAATGTAACAGATGACCGGCATATCTCCCCAAAATACAGCTAACAGCGTTTCTCATAAAAACCCACAGGGAAGGAAAAAATCAACCAGAACGTTAAATACGAGCAGGCAGACGCGATTACTGCTCTGCTTTGTTTAGCCTTGAATATGATTAACTCAGATCGACATCCAACCCAGCAATAACAATTTATATGTACTGTAGCAATTATAAGAAAACATTTCAACAGCAAACCGCGGTTTTGTGTTACTGTAGCTAGCACACTGACTATTTTTATTCGCATTTTTGATTATTTTCCCATATTTGTCCCTTTTCGCAGTATAATCCCATAGAGAAGGGGGGGGGGGTGGATCGATGCCTCCATATCCGCGTTTGATTTCTAAATATTCCAGACAGCCGACAGACTACATGACACGTCCCCCCCGGCAGCGGCTTTGCATGGGCAGTCGCCGGTAATATGCCGGGGCAGCGGGACAGAGAGCCCCCGGGGGGGGGGGGGACAGGGCTCCGGGACCGGGGCGATCGGACGGCGCCCCGACACAATGTGCCATTGGCGGCACCTTGAAAGGCATCGCCGCTTCGGATCGTCATTAAAAAAGGCAGGTTTCGGGTCGGCGTCTTTGCGCGATCCTCGCCGAATTGTGCCCCCCCCCGGGTGTCTCTATCGGCGAATCCGCTCCGCATACACGCCAAAGTGTGCCCCCCCCAGCGCTGTCTAAAGCACGGCCACACAGGGCCGATGCCCCATATATAGGCGATATACTTCATATTTCCTATTATCTGCGATTAAGCAGCTAATATGTAACAGCCAGCATGCCCTCGGCTCAGCTACTGCTCTTAGAAAATATTAAAGCTTTCTAAAAGACGTGTATATATATATATATATATATATATATACATACATACATACATACATACATACATGTAAATATATTTATATAGAAAATATTACTTACATGGTCGGAATTCCTTTCGTTTCCAGACGGGAGTGCTGAGCGTGAAGACATTTTTTTTCCCTGAGTTTTACAGCTATATACGATCTATACTTATATATTATATTATATGTATATATTTACAAGGTTATATTCTGCTGGAAGTAACAGTCGACATTGGCCGCTCAGCAGCCAAGCCGGTGCCTAATCCCGGCGGCGGCGGCCGGAGAAGCGGCGTCCTGCGCCCGGAGCGGGAGGCACCGGTATCCTCAGACGATCCGCATGTCCAGTGATGAAAGCCGGCAGCAACCGAGAGCAAAAACGGGGTAGAATAAGGGCGAGGGGATGCGGCGCTATAATAGCCGGGAAGGTCTCATGCCTGCCCGAAAGGGAGCGTGCTACGGCCAATGCCGATATTGTGCTTCATTCTGAAAAGGGGCGAGAAAAGAGGAAAAAAAAGGCAAAGCGCGGAACCGAGGTGGCTGTCTATTGCTGCTAAACTGCTGTCAATATAGCGACACGCACACACACACACACACACACACAAAAAGAAGTTATTTCTTCGTCATCCTACGTCGGAGAGATAATAGGCTTCGCAGTCTTCATTAAAATGGTACCTAAGCAAAAAAAAAACAAACAAAAAAAAATATATATATATATATATACGGACAAAAATGACGAGTGAAAACAAATTAGGGGAGAGCGATCGACAGCCCGGCAGGAGGCAGGCGCTGGCTGCCCGATTTCCTAACATCCCTCGCAGGAAAAACACACACATTCGCACGTTTCATCATGAATGTTACGCCGGCGGATAAATAAATAAATAGATAAATATCACTACCTACGTCCAAAAATCATGGCAACTACATCACCGAGGGAAGGTTTGCTACACTGTACCAGAAAGCCAGACTCAGGTTTTTTGGGGGGGGTAAACAAACGCCCCCCCCCCACACACCTCCAACCTTACAAAATACACCCCTTCAAGAGACCGAAGCAGTCAGGGACAAATCGCCTGGTCCCCCCCCCCTAAGATAGACGCAAGATCAACACTCCGGTTTCCAGCTAAAAAGTGCACATCCCCCCGAAGCGTATGACACTTTGGAGAAGGAAGGACGTCAGGAGAAAGAATGGCTTCGGCTGCGGCAGAGGCAGAGGCTCGCACACCCTTCCCCCATGCTCTTAAAGAGACCGCGGCCGCGTCTCGGCCGGCCGGTGCGCCTTACGAGTGGCAAAGCTTCGGCAATCTCTGGCATCTTTCAACCTTTAACTCTATGCAGCACCCAGTTCGGTGCACCAAAGGCATTAAGTCACTTTTTTTGTTGTCTCCTATTGCAATTTGTTTTGCACAAAACTGACAAAATCCTATAAAAAGTTTTCGGAGGATCTCCCTTTATTATGGGGAGGTACTTCCTGTTATTCATATGTATTTCACTATAGAATAATCTGATGAACATGTAAAGAGAATTGTCATCAAACCATGTACAGTCCTGTTAATACTTTATACCAGCTACTTATATGTTTTGATTTGAAATAGTAGACAGCAGACATACTCTTGCAAACATAAAGCGACTCCTGCAGATGATACTGAAAGATGCTTCATTTAGCAATTTGTCATCTTTGGTAAAAAAAGGTGGAAAATCACTTGGTAAAATGGTACAATAAAATCACTTTTTCAAGGTATGACTTGGTCCGTTTCTGAGTAAATTCCCATCAATACATCGGCCTGCCACTTGTCTCGGTCACAGGAAGTCCTAAGCTAGGGGGACACCCTGGACTGGATGCCAGTCTGCCATAGGGCATACACACACATGTACTAATAAGAGCTATGTAGGGATGCCGTGTAACCTAAGGGCATGCCTTTTCCGATGCGGGAGGAATCCCGCGTGAGAACGGAAAAATATTTACAAACTTTACATACACGGTATAGAGCCAAAAACTGGAGGTGTGCCTTTGTACCTTTTCGTCATCATTATTTTTACTATTATCCCTCATACACGAATAATAATAATAATAGAATGATGATACTTTATCCATCCCCATGGGGAGATGCCTCTTTGTCTATCCAGTTTTGCTCTCTGTGTGACACATGGACACATGTCCGCAACAAAAAATGTTTGTTTTGCCTGACGCCAGTCTTTCGTTCATTGGTTTTTCATAACGGCAATCCTGCATCCTACTCTGGGTACACACAGACAGGGTATATATAAAAACACAATAAGGACCATAAGCAGACTGTCATTGGTCAATGGGAAGAAGCGCTCTCAAATAGGGAGAGAATCTGCCAGCCCAGTGTACAAACGCCAGGGTACAAATCAGCCTCGCAACTATGGAGATGTGAGGCAAAAATGCTGCCCATTGTAGCACTGCTAAGACAATAATAGACTTTGGGAAATTATTTGGGTTTCATCACTTATTTATCTTCTACACTGGATGCAGTGAAGGGCAGTGCACAGTGTGCAGTGGGTCAGGATAGTTCCATTCCAACCAGGACAGCGTATCCAGGAATACAAGTGAAAAGACAGCTACACTTCAATTCAATTCAATGTATTTTTATATAGCGCCTTTCACAACAGAGTTGTCCCATGGCGCTTTACATGCGTGTGTTGTGATACATTACCATATGCAAAACAAAACAGGAGAATAGAGAAAATTAAATACAAATAAATGAAAGAAAGAAAGCCAACTGACAACGGAGGAGAGGAAGCAGAAGCCTCTGGGGGTCCAAGGTCACCCCCCCTTGTCATGCTAGCATCACCGAAACAGAAAGCGTGAGCTGCTGAAAGTGTCTGCCCATAGGTGTGTGTTTGTGGGTTTGTGTTTACTACATAGTGAGGACCAAATACAGGTAAGCCTAAGGCTGGGAGTCCCCGTAAAGTTTGTGTGTTTGTGTGAATGGCGTGTGAGTGTGCCCTGCGATGAGTTGCTGCCACATCCTGAATTATTCCCTGCCTTGCACCCGTAGCTTCTGGGAAAGGCTCCGGACCCCCATGAGCTGAATAGGACAAGTGTGCACAGGAGATGGATGGAGTTTATCAAAAAAAAACAGTGATATTTTATTCATGCTATCCGATTCTTCCAGATTGATACTTTTTGAGTGGCTCATTCCCAGCAGTGGGTGTTTTTTGCGCATTGTGAATCTGAATAATTCGATCGCTCCCTTGTGACTGTGTTTGTTGGGGGCTCTGTGACCCATGACCTGTGTACTGTAAACACAATGGTCAGTGTGACGTGCAGGAGAAGCACACACCCACTGATATTAAACATTACAATCATTCTTATACTGCAAAAAGAAGATGGCTATATTATTGCAAATAACCAAATTTCTTAAATAAGACAAAACACCAATAACTGTCATCCTACTCAATAATTTAAACACCATTATATTATATAAGCATATATAATCATACTAGGTTAATGCATTTGTTTTCAGATCTTTCTTCATTGGTTATATAAACAAATATGGAACATCAAGTATATTCTAATCCAAACAGTTTTAACACCTTATCTCCTTAACCCAAACCCTAGGTTCATGTGCCCAGTCTAATGGGGACATGAACGGAGGTCTTTTATTCAGTTACAATAAACCAGTAAAAATACTTGTATTGAACGCAATCTGTTTCGCACAAATAATGATCTTCCTCACATGTCCATGTGTTAAAGCAACTTTTAAGTCTTTTTAACATTTTAATAGATCATCACCCTGTAAAATTGGTAGAATGATTATGAACAGTTTTATACCTTACGAACGTCAGTGGAAGAAGCTGCAATGCTTTATTAATTCTGATATCGACTGTAATGATGCATTATGGACGTTTCATAATGTATTATGTATAATGTATTATGTATAATATATCTATAATGCATCATAGATAGTGTTACCACATTATAGTACTACTACTAATGCTGACATATCCGTGTTTGGATGGTCATTGAGATATTGCTTTTACTATGATTCATATTTCCTCTATACCGCTAATCCTCCGAAAACTTGGAATTTGTGAGTTTTGTATATAACAAATTGCAATACGAGACAAAAAAAAGATGCATAATAATGCATTAGGTTTATTGAACTAGAATTAAAGGTTGAAACATACTAGAGATTCCTGAAGCTTTGTCACTTGTAAGGTGCATTGCCCTGCTCAGACATGGATGAAGTATTTATTGTTGCAAACAGTACAGTACAATAATGTGCAACTATGAATCTATCTGATGCCACCTATCATATGTTCCATTTTAATGATTTCTAATCAGTCTAATAGGTGGTCGATTTAGAAATCAACGCAGTACTTGTGCTGTGTGATCCAACTTAGCGATGATATCAATATTTTTTATTTGTATGACTCTAGTATGACTCTTGTATGACCTAGATTTTAATCAATCACATAAAGAGCCCTTGATATGATGATGCTGTTAAGTATATAGGTATGTTCTATGGGCAGACAAGCATGTCTGCACCGTACTCAGCTCTGATCTATCATTAAATTTAATTGCTATATTTAACAGTACTTTAACACTATTATTTATGTTATCCATCTGTACATTTATTCATCTCCAATAACTCGGAACACTGGGAATAATGTCGGGAACACTCTGGGTGTGATGCCAGACCACCTCGGGCACACATTTACTCACACAGTCTGTGCGTGAGAATCTAACCCACAGCCCCGAGGTGCTAAACCACTGAGCCATCATGTTATCCTTTATATATATCAGGGCATAAGATCAGGGCTGGACAGAGACTTTTGAGAGGCACGTTCTGAAAGGTTAACAAGGAGGCACCCAGTACCTGCATGTGCCTGATTAAAATATTTAACATTATATTATTATTGTTGTGGTTTTTCTTTTAGTAGAACTTTGCACAATATATTATGTAAAATGTAAGAATTTTCGTTCACTTTAAATTTCTTTTACTATAAAAATATTAGGGTAGATACATCCCCCAGTTTTTGTCAGTAAACCTGAAAAAATTATATCCGGAAATATCCGAAAACTTAAAATGGTTTTCAAAGAAAGCTTGGTAAGCAAAATTATGTTTTGGCTCCCCCTAGCGCATATATACGCCAGAGCATTTTTTGCGGATTTAAGTAGTTTTACTGCTATTTTAACCCTATGACTATTATTATTATTCACGAGCATGATCGGAAAAACAGTGTTTGACACTGTCTCTATTACAATAGCAGTAGCATTATTGCCTCACAATTCCAGAATTGAAAGCTTCATTTTGATATGATATCTGATACTGATCTGAGTTCTACCCACAATTAAGAATCCATTGATTCATTTTGAACAGCTTCAGCTGGTGAGAGTTGCAGCATGCTTAGCAGGTCAGACTAGATTTCTGTCTCCATGGCCACAAACCCCAAGCAGATTGTCGGGTATTTCCTTTCCCAGCTCAGTGTCTCCACCTAGTAGGACAAACCTGGTATTGATCCCTTGGGAGTCAGCCAGGTGGCATCCTCCTGTAATGTCCAAACCAATGACTCCTTTCAATTCAAAGCTATTCGGGTAAATCACTGTCATCATCTAATGAAAACTGGTTTTCAGCTCATATTATCTGCTAATACTAAAACCATGTCCCTGTGAAGAAATGATTATGTTATTTATAACAAGAAATTATAATATGGTGGACAACAGGAAAAAAAAGTATTAATATGTAGCACACATAAGTATAAGTAAGAGATGGAATAAGTTATATATTGTGTATATGTACCCTGTGATGAACTGGAATCCCATCCAGGGTATACAGCGGCCTTGTTCCATACCGTGCCTGGGATTTGCTCCAGAGCCCCTCGTGACACTGCTCAGGATAAGCAGTTGGAAGATAGATGGACAGATGGTATTCAAAGATGTGAAATCTAATAAGAAAAAAATGTTTTGGCTCCCTCTTGTGGTACAATGATGAAATTACATATTTACACTCAATGCATCCTTTTTGCAGTTTGAAACGCAGTTTTAATCTCATCAAAGTGTTACTGTCAATATTATACACGTCCAGTATTTGACATTGCTTGCATTAATATTAAAGTAGCATTGTTGCCTCACAACTTTTAAATTGGATACCAAAAGTGGTTTGCCTTTCCTGCATACCTGATTTTTTACAATATTGAAGCTTACAGTCAGTCATAATCGACAGTTTGGAAACATTTTGGTTTCCCAATAAAGGACATCAGCACCGGAGAGAGAGTGAGAGAGAGAGAAAAAGAGAGTGAGAGAGTGAGAGAGATATAAATGATGACATCACCTAGATTTCATAGTTTCATGATCCGGAATAACTGTCATTAACAATAGCTAAATTTTTCGAATTCTTTTTTTAACACATGTTAATAATATATTATAATAAATAAACAAATTAATCTCTCTGAAAAATAAAAATATTAAAATATCTACTATGTGTAAATACTGTGTCTGTACCCAGTACCTGAGTAAATGTCTCCATTATTGTCAATTTTAAATTATCGCATTGCAGTGATAAGGAAACTTTAGTGTGGACACAATATTAGTGTGGACACAAAAAAAAATTATTTTTTTCAATACCAAAAAAATCCATATCCAGCCTAAATACACACATTCTTTCATTACACTGCATGATTTATTTTTATTTATACAATTACAAGCAGAAAACCAGGGAGGAGAGGGCATGCGTAGAGGAGAAGAAGAAGGGCGAGACCTGGGAAACAAATCGGACTACGAGCAGTCAAATTGGAAACGCTAGCACAGGGAAGATCTCAGGCAAACAAAGGGAATGATGTTGAAGACTGATTGAACTGGGGAGCACAGGACTGAGAAGCACTTTATACCAGGACTAACAAGGCAGCAAACAAGAGGCAGCTGCAGTGAGTCACGCAAGGGCAGGAACGAGAGATAAGACCAACATATAACAGGTGTGGCTCGTTCGGGCACCGGAAACAGGAGGGTGACAGTATTCTCCCCCGCAGAGCGTGTCCTCCAGCCATGAAGAGCAGACAGAGGAGGGGGGAAAAGGGACCAAACCCCAAGGAACGACAGGACACACAGAATAAACATTACACCAGGGCCGGAGGGCCGTATAGTCTGCACAGCATTCTGTGTTGTATCTGGTGGCTTATAAAATTCTTTTATATCGCTCTCTTGATCTATTTATGTCATTATCAGGATTCAGATGCAGAAATGAAACAAAAACACAGAAATGAAACAGTGAAACGCAGAACAGAAATCAAACAATGAAACAGAAATGAAAGAAAGCTTAACTAAAATGATGAAACATGAGACTAGACACCAGCAAAGAAAACAGCACACTTGGAAACCAGAAGCGCAGAAATCACAAAGCTGGTGACGCATCACTGGCAACTATTACTGATACCTGGAAATAAAAGTTGACAGATTATTCCCAGCCTAACAAGCCCAAAACATAGTTTCCACTGAGGCATATGAACACAGAATAATGAAAAGAGCATTGCTTTACACAAGATAAGATGAACTTTTTTAATCCCACAAAGCAAAATCTTAGCATTACAGTAGCAGTTATGAATGGGATCAGACAACACACACAGCATAAGAGCACATTATGAAGGACCATTAAAAAATACATAATACTATTAGGTACTATAAACAAACAAGCAAAAAGTAGCAGAAGTTATAGACCTGGGATTGTACTATACAAAGTGACAAGAGCCAAAATATATTAAACTAGGCAATGAGGTTAGGCATTAGGCATTAATAATAATAACAACAATAATAATTGTAATGGATAGTAAAAGTAGTAATAATAGTAATAATAAGAATAATGTACAAGAATAATAGTAAAAATAATTATAAACGTAGTAGGATTAATACCATAAAAAATAATGATAATAGTAGTACTCGTAATAATAAAAAAAAGTATAAATAAGATTTCAAAGCGGCTCCATTTCAGGGTAAGGTTACATGGATCTTGTCCAATTCCATGATTAAATACCGCATAATAGAATTGTGAAGCAACAGTCCACTGGGAATCCTCCATGCACCAGCAGGGGGCGATAACACACAGCTTCTTCGGGGTAGGCCTGAAAATCAACCCTGGCAACCAGGCACAGCTGATGGCCACTAACTGCCTTAAAGAAGGGGCTGGGACAATCTTCCACAGCACAGCTTAATGTCCATACTAAGGCCAGAGTAAAATATTTAGTAACTTTACAGCACCTATAAGCATTTGAGAAATGTTATGTATTTTATGGCACAGTGGTCGCCCTGCCTCATTTCCAGCCCTGCTATGTCCGTGGAGTTTGCATGGCCCCCCCCCATCGCACAGATTTCCTCCCACAGTTTACCGATATGCAGTTAGGCAAACTGGTGTCTCTGTTAATTGCTCATAAAATATGTTTGTGTATGTGTGTGCCCTGTGATGGAATGGCATGCTATCCAGGGTGCACCCCAGCGCGTGTCCTGTGCTGCCTGGGATGGGCTTGAATGGATGGCTGAGTATCGATAGGCATGCAGGCTTTTTTCTACCCCCAGTAACCTTATTGTTGATGGGTATGTGAATAAATTCTGAAACACAGCTTACTTTGCTTTGGTTTGGCACTGAAATGTCAACATTATTTATTAAATATACCTATTCTTGTTAGCCCAGTACCAAACTTTCGTATATAACAGTAACAAACAATACCACTGACAAAAAGCATCCATCCACCCAAAATACATTCTGCAATGTATTTCACTCTCACTCTGCACAGCAACACATACGAGCACAAATGCCTGCCCCCGATTTGGCCCTAGAAAAATAAGTATTCCTATATCCAGAAATTCTGCAAATTAATTATGAGCAAAAGTAGGCAAATAAGTATAACAAATGACAAAGAAATGCGCGCACTGTGTCCTTGACGGGAGTCCCCAGCTACTTTTATCGACAAAACGGGCAATTCCGATCTAGCCCTGTTTCACGTCACAAGCCGAAAGCATGAAAGTAAGCATTTAATTATACACACAAAATCAATCGGGAATACAATGGATTGCGACTGCATATTTGTAAGCTTTAGAATTAAGCAGCTGAATGTCTCATTTTATTATAAAAACCATATAGGTTCTATAGCAGGGGTCCCCGAGGGCCAAATTCCACCAGTGAATACATTCTGTATGTAGAATCTAATAACACAGGAAAGGTTTGAGATTGTTTGTGTAGTTGTGCCCTGTAATGATAGGGATACCCCCCCCCCCACCCCCCCCAACGTTAACCAGGATTTAAGGTGGATGTAGGGAGGGTTTGGCAGGGTTTGGCCATAATTTTTAGTTGCTTGGATAAAAATGACTCAAAATGTGAAGTACCGTGGCTTAGTGGGTCAGAGGGTCAAAGCCTCCCTCTGCTCTGCGTTTCCCGTTTTATGTGAGCTTTGTGGCTTTCCTGCACAATGGCTTCTCTAACTACATCTCTGAGTTTAACTGATTAACAAATTAATGCTTCGGACAAAAGTGTAAGCTAAACAAATAAAATAATAAACCAAAGTTTATGATCAGTTTTAAGCCGCAGCTTAAAATCAGTCTAGTTACTGAAGCCCACACAAACAAACACGAATATCATGTAAACCAGGCTTCCCCAGTTCCGGGCCAGTCTACAGCACAGTTTTGAGCAGAGACATCTGCAGACTGGACCTCCAGAACCATAAATGAGGAGCCCTGATGTATACTCTGCACATGGACCTCACTCATTGTTAGAAGAACCAATTTCTACCCTTGAAGGTACAATCACTTGTCACTGGGGCTGTACCCTCAGTGGTCTGCCAACTGTACCCTAACTGTAGGTAAATGTACCTGTTATAGTACAGAAATGGGGAACATTTTGTACCATTGGGGGTAAGTTAATGTTGTTTGTACCTTGGAGAATAAAACTGTACCAGCACTTGGCCCTTTTTTCAGACGGTGCTGGAGTTGTCGGGACCCACTAGGCCACCAGGCCAGTCTTATACTCTGTGCTTCCTTGGAGAGGCACCAGGCTCCCAGATAAGTGGTTATGGATGGACTGGGATCTGAAGGTTATCAGCTGATTCATTAAACCTGCAAATGCTTGGACTGATGCAAATCTCAGGGAGTCAGAGTGCAACACAGTCACCCTGAGAAACCAAATCAAACCAAACCAATCAAACCAAACAGCAAATGTAAACACAATGAATGCTACTAGCCACTCTAAATCAGCTAGCTGTTTTACGTAACTTATGAAAACCCCGGACGACCTAAAGTTTACTCTTCCTCTACCACAAACACAACAAAAGTGAGGAGCAGGGCCAACAAAGCAACTATATAGATATTGCTGCAATTTTGAAAAGTAAATGAGCATACAATTCTCCATCTTTTAGGCTTCTAGGCATGCTTATCTATTATGCTTTCTGTTAGGATGGTCCTGCAAGGTTTTCAGTAATGAGCAGAACTAAAGCATGAATCTGACGTAGGTTAACCATTTAATAGGTTGGGCGCTTTGCATCCGCAGGTGGTTTGCACGCTAGGGGTTTTCGTCCAGCATTCTAAGAAAACCTACACAGGCGACAATATTTCCTGTCACGGTTTTTGATCGCCTTATACAGTGTACAATGCATTTTAGCTTTGTTCAGACCTTGCTTCACATCAGCCTCAGTAAGTGGGGTCAGATCTACCTAATAGCCAATATTCATATATACATGTTTGATTATGTCTTTTCCTGAGATGCTTAAAGTAACATTCGTTGTGAACCTATAATTCATTTATTAGGGGTATGTTCTTATAGCAGACAGCATTTTAGGACTGTGCTTACTAGTACCTAAAATTTAAATGAGCGGGACATTGTGAGCTACTGTATATGGGTACCTGTTGGATCTTGGATTTTGCTATTTATAAGACGCCGGTAAGTTCAGTATCTATTTTATTTTATTGTTTAGCTGTAATAAGGTAAAGGACGCCCTATAGACTGCCTGACTTAACCTCATAGTCCAGCATGTTTCATGTGACCTAGGAAGTTCCATCAAAAGCTCAAGTATATTACCTCATGTCCATTTTATACTGATTTAATAAGACATGTGAAGCTGTAAGGTGCCTGTTTATATCATCTGGGTATGTAAAAGCAGATTATAGAAGATCATAGATTACATAAAAAGGCTAGTCTTTTTAATAACTGAGATACTTGCTGCTTTACACTAAATTAATATTGACGAAATACAGTTCAGTGCCCAAAGTGTCATTTAGTAGGAAAATCAATAACAAATGCATTCATCTTTCTTACTTACTCTATATCCAATAGAACAGGGGTGCCCAGCTATTTTCAGTTAACAGGCCACACTGGACCCAGTGCGTTCTCCAGTGCAGCAAGCCAATAACAAAGGCCTGCCTGGGAAATTACTTCTCTGTCTTCTCTCGTCTTCTCTGATGTTCTTTCTTGGATAGGGGCATTACTCCTAGGCCACAAACACATCAACAGTGCTAATCTAAGACTGATGGCTGTTATGCATGATTAACAATATCTATAACTGTGACTGAACTTTACTTACCTCAGATTGCAGTTTCAGTGAGATGGCCCTATAACTGCTCGTACAATAACTGTATATTATGCAAGGATGCATAAAGAGAGCACGTGAAACTAGACCTGAAATCCCACCTGCTACTGCAGACGTATGTTGCTGACAGCCGTACACGTCTGGGTACACAGGCATTGAACTGACTGTCATTATATGTGTACAGTTTACAGTGGCACCACATATTATAAGGCCACATGAAATGAGGCAGAGGGCTGTATTCAGGACTGAGTTTGACACCTGTGTCATACAGGATTACAATGATACCGGTCCAAGGCAGGAATATGGGTTTGCCAGTTCACTGTAGAGATTGGATGCAATGAATCATGGGATTGTTCTTGTTGGCAAGAATGTGTCCTTGATATTTGGAACGGGGCAAGCATAACACCTGGGGATTTTTACTGTCCTCTGTACTTCTGGTCTTGAGTATTGGAACTGCGCTTTGGCGATGGAAGATGACATCACAACAGCATAGGTAAAGGGAGATGAAGAGGGACTCAGCACTGGCAGTGCTTGGCACAGGAAGTGACCCCAGAGATCTGCGGGTGTGGGATCACAGGGCCGACCGCTGGGACACAGAAATTACAAGGAAATGACCACGAAAAAGTTTTCGCTTTCATTTGAGGTGGATTTTGCGAGTGGAAAAAGAAGCAGTTCGCAAAACTGCAACGGAAACAAAATTAGCAAATTGACACGTATTGTGCTCCATTAAAAACAATGATGACTGAATTCACATTGCTGACGTGATTTGTCGGTTTAAAAAATAATGCTTGCAAAACTCATATAGCATTTGCTTCTGAGTACTTTAGGATGATTATCCATGTAAACAGAATCATTGCTTTAGCTATACCCAACTAAAACATTGTACATTAATAAAGGAAACGGGACAATTGTACAGAACAAACGGAAATTAAATTGAGTAAATGTATTTGTATTTCTGGCAGCATGGTGGTGCAGTGGTTAGCACTGTCGCCTCACACCTCTGGGACTAGGGCTCGAGTATAATTGCTGTGTGGGGTTTGCATGTTCTCCCCGTGTTGTCGTGGGGTTTCCTCCAGGTGCTCCGGTTTCCCCCCACAGTCCAAAAACATGCTGAGGCTAATTGGAGTTAATGGTGTGTGAGTGTGCCCTGCGATGGCCTGGCCCCCTGTCCTGGGATGTTCCCTGCCTCATGCCCATAGCTCCCGGGATAGGCTCCGGTTTCAGAAAATGGATGGATATTTGTATTTCCATCCCAACCAGTGTGTACACAATCCTTATGCCTTATGATATGTATACACCCCCCACCCCATACTGGCTAAGTTGTTGGTAGATGGATGTATGGATTAACTATATTGTTCTTTCCTAAAATGGCCCTATTTTATTCTGTCTTTACAGTACTTGATCATGTTGGAAATCCTGAGTATTATTCTGGCTCTAGTCCCAGTCGTTGGAGGGTGCCCTGATCACTGCAGATGTGTAGAGAACTTCACTGTCATCTGTCAAGACAGAGGACTCACAGAGATCCCACCCTTACCACCTGGAACCAAATATCTTTACCTTTCTAACAACATAATCGATTTTCTTCCAAACCATGGACTGGAAGAACTGCAGGTTTTGGATCTTACAAAGAACAAACTCGACTCTGCAGCACTGTCCAGCTTTGTCTTTCAGCAGACAAGGAACCTCAATAAGCTGTTTCTTAGGGCCAATGGCCTGAAAGCATTTTTCCCAGGCCGGCAGAAATACTTCAATATTTCTAAGCTTAGTCTACTGGATCTCAGTGAGAATGACATTCAGACTTTACCATCTGGGTCTCTTCGGGGATTTCAGAACCTGTCGACACTCATTCTTAGTCTGAACCAGATCCACAGTCTGCAGTCTGGGGCACTGGAGGGTGCCTCTCAACTTTCTGTTCTTCATCTAAGTGGCAATGTCATAGAAGAGCTGCAGGAGGGTGTGTTTGAAAATGCCACAAATTTGAGAAAATTCATTTTGTCCATGAACAAACTTAGGACCTTGACGAATGGATCACTGAGGGGTGCTGTGAGCCTATGTCACCTAGATCTTAGCAGCAATCATCTAACATCTGTACCAGTGGCTGCTCTCAAGGATACCCCACAGCTTGAGAGTCTCTATCTCCATAGAAACCGTATCACCAGCATTCCAGAGAATGCCTTTGCAAATCTTGGGTCACTCCGGACCTTGGATTTAAGTAATAATCATCTGAGTAATTTAGCTGACAGAGCATTTAGAGGTTTGTTTAAACTGGGTATTCTGGAACTAAGTTTCAATAAACTCCAGCATCTTCATTTTGAAATATTCAAGGATCAAGGGAAGTTGGAGATATTAGAGCTTTTTCACAATGAATTGAAAATTCTGCCCAGAGGATTGTTTGACCCCCTGACAATGTTAGAGGAACTTCAGCTGCAACAGAACAAAATCTCTAACATTCCCCTAGATATTTTTTGGAAAACTAAACGCCTAAAGGAGCTGCATCTGGACCACAATGATATTAGCTCTCTACCTTCTGCAATATTCCAAAATCTGAAAAAACTCAGAATCCTGAAACTCAACCACAATCATGTATCTGTCCTCCAGCCCACTCTATTCACTGGCCTCAGAAGCTTGAAAGAGCTGTGCCTAAATATAAATAAGATAAAGACATTCCCAGCAGGGTTACTTAAAGACCTACACAATCTCAAAGTACTTGATTTGGACAAAAATGTTTTGACCACTGTAAAACCAGTCAACACAGGTCAAGTAATCAGTTTAGAGGAACTGGAAAATGCCATATTTGACAAAACAACAAATCTGACTAAATTAATTTTGTCCAGAAACAACCTTAATAACTTGAGCAATGGAACGCTGAAAGGATGCATAAGCTTGCGCTATCTGGACCTTAGTAGGAATCAGTTAACATCTGTTCCAATTGCTGCTCTCCTGGACACTCCCCATCTCCAGAACCTATATCTCCAAAACAACAGACTCACGAGCATTCCAGAAAGTGCCTTTGCAAATCTTCGGTCACTACAGAACCTGGATATGAGCAATAATAACCTCAAAATTATAGCTGAGAGCGCCCTAGAAGGACTGTTTCAGTTGGGTAGATTGGATCTCAGTTTTAATAGCATTCAATTTCTTCCTTCTGATCCATTCCAAGACCAGTACAAACTAGAAATTCTGAAGCTTAACCATAATGAGCTAATCTTTCTGCCAGACACTTTGTTTGACAACATGACAATGTTAAAGGATCTTCAGCTGCAATTTAACAAAATATCCAGATTACCCCCTAATATATTCAATAAAACCAATAACCTATTGGAGCTGAGGTTAGAGCATAATAACTTTAGCAACCTACCTGCCTACATCTTTCAAGACTTGAGCAAACTCAGGATACTTAAACTCAACAACAATTTCTTAAACGTCCTCCAACACACCTTATTCATCGGCCTCGGAAGTCTGAAAGAGCTTTCACTCAATATGAACAAAGTAGAAAGGCTCCCAGTAGGTTTGCTTAAAAACCTGAAAGCTCTTCAGGTGCTCCATTTGGATGACAACCTGCTAACCACTTTGAGTCCACAAAACATAGCCATGACAACAGAGAAAATGGAAGAAAACATATTTGAAAACACCACAAATCTAACACATTTAATTTTATCCAGGAATAGTATTAGTAGTTTAACAAATGAATCACTGAAGGGTGCAGTGACGTTACAACATCTGGACCTTAGCAGTAACAAGCTTGTGTCTGTGCCAGTGGCTGCCCTCAAGGATCTCCCCCAACTTCAGAACCTGTATCTTCAAAAGAACCTTCTCAACAGCATCCCGGAAAATGCCTTCGCAAGTCTTAGGTCACTACAGATCCTAGATCTGAGCAACAATAATTTGATGAGCCTAGCTGACAGAGCCCTGAGAGGTTTATTTAAGCTAGGTAGGCTCTATCTCAGTTATAATAAGATTCAGTCACTTCCTTCAGACTTATTCAAAGACCTGGACAAGCTGGAAACATTAGACCTTTACCACAATGAGCTCAGCATTCTTCCAGTAGGTTTGTTTGATAACTTAGCAATGGTTAAGGAACTTTACCTGGACAGCAACAACATTTCTCAGATGCCTCCTGAAATCTTCAACAACACAGTTATGCTTAGAGAACTGCAGCTGAATAACAATAGACTTTCAAACCTTCCTCTGGCTCTGTTCCATGGACTCAAAATACTCAAGCGCCTTCACTTGGATAACAACAACTTGCCAAGCATTCCCAGGAAAATCTTTCATAAAACCAGTAACCTCAAAGCACTGCAGCTAGATCATAACAACATTACTCAGCTCCCCGATAATGCCTTTAAAGGTGCAAAGAAACTCCGGAAACTCAACCTGAATAACAATTTATTATCAATTCTCAAACCTACAACATTCACTGGCCTTGGGAGCTTAAAAGAACTTATACTTAACATGAATTCAATAAAGGAGCTCCCAACAGGTTTACTCAAAGACCTTCACAATCTTAAAGTCCTTGATTTGGACAACAATGTCCTAACCACATTGAGCCCAGACAATTTCAAGAATTTGACAAAACTGGAGGAGCTGCAACTGAGTTTTAACCAACTTAAGGAGCTCCAGCCAGACACCTTCCACTCACTGATAAATCTCCAAAAGCTGTTTCTCAATAACAATCAGTTGACCTCCATGCCAAAACATATATTTGCTTCTCTATCAAGGCTTCGGGACCTTGACTTGGATAATAATCAGCTTCAGTGGCTTCCATCGGAGCTCTTTCAGAACCTTAACCAACTTCAGGAGCTGTTTCTTAAAAACAACCACCTCAAGATACTGGCAAATGGGACACTTGAGCCTCTGAAGTCCCTCAGGGCTATTCATCTTGAGGGGAACCCCTGGGATTGCAACTGTAGCTCAACAGTGTACCTTAGCAGCTGGGTCAAGAAATATTCCCAAAAGCTGCAAGACCATCCAAAATGCTCCGTTGTCAATACATCTCTGTCGCAGGCAAGATTCTTTCCATCATCGTTCCAAAGGCATTGTACTGGAGCTGCATGCTGCATTACAGCTGTGCTATTAATGCAGATGATGACGTTACTGATGCCACTATACTGGGCTTCTGACTTGTGAATGTCATCATATGTAGATATTCAGCTCATTCATTGATTTGTTGTCCATTTTGTTCGTAGGACCATAAGTTCATGATATGCTATAGATTATTACTGATGTAACTTGTAAGCTGCGAAAACAAAACTGCATTGCTAAGTGTGAAACCTAAGCTTTTCAAATGTATCGTTTTTCCTTTCACTTTTAATTCCATGTTAATTTCCGCTGGTCCTTTGGTTTTATTCAACTGATTTCTATAGGCTACTAGGAAAGAAATGCATGAGATTTCATTTTTAGGGCCATTGTAATGCTTCGCATAATGAGGACGCTAGTGTGGGTTACTGCAGATTCACAGATCTGCAAAAGTTGTGGTGTCAGCAGATCTTCAAAAACCGCAGGATCAAAGTATTCAGAAAACCTGACCTGCATAAGAATGTGCAGACGAACAACATCCTGTTAATTTTGTCACTGCATGAATGTCACTGTATAATGAAAATAAAAAAAAACACAAATTTCTGTATGAAATCAAACTTTGAAGGAATATATATATATACACATCTATACATATATATATAGCATTTAATGTTATATAAACATTTAGCAAAAAAAAATAATTTAATAAAATTATTAAATTTAATAAAAAAAGAGAGAAGGGCATCCTGTTCAGCGTGCCCCCCTGCGTTCCACTGCTTTGTGCCCTGTGTTTCCTGGGACAGGCCCCCTGTGACCCTGTACTGGGGAAGCTGTTTAAAGATGCATGGACGTATTCCCATACCAGATAAGCCACTAATACAGAAAATTTATATATATATATATATATATAGCAAAATTTTTTGTTTTACTTATCTCTCTGTTTATGAGTCTGCGGCTGTGTAAAATACACATTTTTTTATTATTATTATTTTTTTTACAAACTCCAACCTGGTTCTTCCCTGCTTATTATTGATGAAGGGCTCCTTCCTTGTTTTATGGGTCTTCAGTCCTGCTTCTAAGAGCCTGTTATGAACTGTCCTAGCCATGCACATCACACCACGCAATGTCTCTCATTCTTTTGAAAGGTCACTTGAGGTCACCCTCTGATTTATGAGGCACTGCTGGATAAGTTGACGATCATCTCTGGCATTTGAAAATCGCTTCCCCCCTACCTGGCTGGTGTATGCTCACTGCCAGTATCTTCTGCTTCACCTTGTTCTAGTGTATCGCCGTCTTAGAAACTTTAAGCCTGGAGTCAGCCTGCCATGTAATGTAGCCTTCTAACAGCAGAACCAGGATTAAGCCTGGATTTAACAATGCAGATTTTTTAAAAATATGGAGCGGTCTCTTAATTTTTTCCAAAGCTGTGTGTGTGTACATATATATGTTCACACACTGTATATGTATACTGTGTGTATGTACACATACAAATATATGTATGTATATATACAACAAATAAATTTCACCTCATGTGAATGTACTTACATATTCAAAAATAAATAAAAAATACAAAATTCAAAGCTGACCACTATCATGAGCTGGGTATCTACATTAGTTGACACCTGTTTTACACCAAATGACAGCTGCACTTACACCAAATGACTACTGCACCTGGAGAAAACCTGAGCAGTACGAGAAGCTGCGTGCAGGATTCTGTTTTCTGCCGTAATGTTCTATGTCTCCATCCATCCGTCCATCCAGTCAGGCCTGCCACTCAAATGGCACTGCACTTAGCCCCTACCTTTCACCTCGCAGGTGGTGAGCTCACAAGATGGCTCAAGTCAAGTCAAGTGGGCTTCATTGTCATGCCATCCATGTACGGGTATAAACTGGCCCAAAACAGCATGGTGCAACATGGAATTGCAATGACATGGAGAGGGCTTCATAACAAATACAAAAATACAGAACAGCGCAAAAATGTGTCGGGACAGACACAGGGGCTTTATTTATATAGCACCATACCCACTGTAGGCCATGCCTGGATGGGTCACATGGGTGGCTCTTCTCACCAATGAATATCTACCCCCAGCCCTGCCTCCAGGGGTGGGTCTTACTAAACCGGTTCCAGGCAGGGTACACTTATGGCGCTTTTCCACTGCATAGTACGGTACGGTTCAGTTCGGCTCACTTTGGGGGGGTTTTCCACTGGGAACAGTACCTGGTACCTGGTCCCTTTTCAGTACCACCTCAGCCGAGGTTCCAAGCGTACCGTACCGATACCAAAACGTGACGTGTAAACTCTACTGGTCACTGAT